>JAZKJV010003751.1:0-495378 GCA_037367405.1 Ottelia alismoides
TATTTATGTCAAATTCTATAACAGGAAAATTTAGATATTTTAAATGCTTTTGCTGCTCATTCTCAACCATCAAAGAACACCTTCAAAAGGTAAGAGAAGATGCTTTGGATGTATTATTTTCTAAACTGTTGTATTTTCTCAAAGAAAAAGTATTAAAGTTCCCAATTTGATGTCATTCTATTCCACAAGCTGAACTAGGTCTTGTGGTCAAGTAACTAAGGTTACACTTATTTATTTATATTGGGTGGATATATAGAACTACAATAGATTCTTAATTATCAGAACGTAACAACTGCTTCAATAAAAATGCCATCAACTTCTTAGACTTAGTGTTGCTTTAGATTGACCAGATAATTGCTAATCATTCAACATTTGTTGATATTTGTAAATTAGAATGGGAGTTCTATCCAGTGGATTTCTTGGAACAAGAGACATTATTAGTAGAAAAACATATATTGCATTATAAATTAGATTTTGATGCTCGTCTAGTTTTTAAATTCTTTTGAGCTTGTTGGCCTTTGTCATATATTAGCACAAACGAGTAAGTCAAGCATATATATATGGTTGATCGATTGATCTTACTTCTTTTGACTCTTCCGATCTCCACTACAACATCTGAAAGAGCATATTTGGCAATGAAGATTATAAATTGTCAGCTTCGTAACAAGATGGAAGATGATTTTCTCAGAAATTATTTTTGATATACATTAGAAAAGAAGTTATGAACATATTTCAACAGAATCAATAATATATGACTATGATTCAAAGTCAAGGAGAGTGCATTTTAAATATCTTAACATAAAGGTATGTTTGATCTCTTTTATTTTTCTATTATGAAAGATTATAGGGATTTTTACACCCATACCCTGATTAATTCTGCAATAACAATCATGACCCTGTATAATTGTGAATTACACAACAAACCTCAAATAGTCACTCTGTCTCACACCCATAACCCTCCATTAGTTTTTCTGTTAACCCAACCATACCATTGTTTAATTTAACCCATGATCTTCCAATGCTTTTAGAAAAATAAAAAAATAGCAGCTGCAGGCAGGACACATGCCAGAGAGAGAAGCGGTGTTGCGGGGTGGGAGGGAGTTCCACGCAAGCGGCGGTGTCGGGGTGCTTCAAGCTCGAGGGGGGGAGGGGGGTTGGGGGCGCAGGCTTGAGGGGGGGGGCATGCAAGCTCGATGGGGGGGGGGGGGGGGGTTGGGGCGTAGGCTCAAGGGAGGGGATGGGGGGAAGGCAGCCATGCTCGAACTTGGGGGAGGCTTTGCGCGGTGGGTTGAAGGTCAGAGTTTGGGGGGTGCTTTGTGAGGCGGTGGCTGGGGGGAGGGGGCTTGTTTGCGTGCAGTAGTGGCAGGGGCTCCCGGTGCGTGGGGCTATGTGAGGCGGTGGTTGGGGGTCCCGAGCGGGGCTTTGTGATCCGAAGGTAGGCGATTGGCTGTAGATCCCAGGGGGATAGGGCAGCTTCGTCATGGGTTCCGCCAAATATACGTGCCAGCTAAAATCTGGCTACCGGAGAAAAGAATAATCGGTATGCAGTTTTTTGAATTTGACCCCACGGGGCTTTGCTCTGTGTCAGGTGGTGGGACTGTGCTGGGCGGCCCAGAGGGGGTGTGGCAAGGGTTGGGAGACTCGAAGGGAGGGCACTCGACGAGGTAAGGTCCAACCTAGCAGGAGGGGGTAGATCCGACCTAGGCGGGAGAGTGTTGGAGGAGGGGAGGGTAGGCTTGTGCTGTACGAGGTGGGTGGAGGAGGCCTGATCGGGGGGGGGGGGCTCGACGGGGGCTGCCTTGGTGGGGACGGGGGGTCAGTGGGGAGGAGGTGGTGGTCGACGGGGTGGGGGAGGTGGTCGATGGGGAGGAAGAGGGAGAAGGACGGGGTGGTTGCCGACGAGGAGGAGGATGAGGTAGGGGGAGTGTACCGTTTGTAAATAATACAACCTAAAGGGTAAAAAATGTAAAATATTTGATGAATACCGTCAAAGTTAATGGAATATTTGATGGAAGTTAACTCGAGGTTATGGGTGTAAGAGTTAAGACTATTGATGGTTCTGGATGTAATCCACGATTATGCAGACAGGAACAATTCTAATTACAAAGATGGTGAACATTTGCTTACAATTATTTTATATGAAAAACTATTGGAATCCCAATCATACTTTTAATGTAGTAAGTTTGTTTATAATTTTACTATTCAAGTATTTCTTTTCATATTTTTAAAAATATTGCAATATGTTTACAAATAGGGATTTTTATCCTACAAACCTTAGAAACTTGTTAAATTACCTTCCGACCTTCTGCACAATGTAATTACATCCTCAACAATGTAAACCTGTTAATCCTTGCCCCAGAAACCATGCGATTAATCTGTTTGAAGCTCATGGGTGTTCTTATTCTTGGGGTAAGAATTACAAGTTTAGAGGGTCGAGGGATTAATTATGTTGTGCAGAAGGTTGTGAGGTAACTTAACAAGTTTCAAGGGTTTGTGGGGTAAAAATCTCTTAAAATAATTCTTTAGTATTTTTGAATATGGTATTATTTGAAGTCAAAATAAATTTTACATCTTAAGTAAAAAAACTCTTTGTATATATTCAAAAAATATTTGAATGTTCTCTTTTACTCTCCCTGAGCCGTCAATCCTCACTTCATCCCTTAGGTAGTTTTAGTGCCTGAAATTATTCACGAAACACTAACCGCACCTCTATAGTGCCATAACTTGAAAGAAACAATAAAAAAGAGGCACGAGCTACAAAAATAATCAAATCCTCTAGCATTTTTGCACCCACTATCAGAGCTTTCGCCACCACAACAATTGATATAGTACCGAGCAAAATACGACACGTGTGGAGGTACCAATCACAGGATCAAAGAAGCAACGACAACATCTATGTCATCCATAGTAGAGATAAGATCATGTGCCTATGGTAACTCAGAGAGACCCATAGCACTTCTTCAATCAATAATCAGATCCCTGCTAATTCCAGCCAAAATTACAAGTTTGACCCACTTGATTTAGGTATTTCCAAAAAGCATCTTGTGCACCACTTATCATCATTTTAATTTTATTTATTTGTTACATTTAATAATACTCTACATTTTGTTTTACTATTCAGAATTTTAAGATCAGTTTTGATAATATTAAATATAATTGCTAAAAGAGTATCATATTTAACCATCTATGCTTTGTTAAATCATAAAAAATCAAACATTGCAATGAAAAATCTCAAAAAACACCAAAAGTTACTGAAAAAATCACGGGTTGTGTGTTTTAAAATAGCTATTGAGAAATTTTTATATTTAATTCATAATCATTCATATAGTTAGAATTTTTAAGAATTTAAAATATCTCTACATTCCTCTCAATGGGACAATTTGGCATAATTTTAGTTCTGGGAATTATTGTGAATTTATCATAATCAAATTGGTCCAAATTGCTCTAATTTAAGTAAAAATCCAGAAGAAATAATCATTGCTAAAAAAATTTCCAAAAAAGTTAGAGTGGTGGTATTTATCTCAATGCATCATTTCACCTAATTTCAAGAATTCCATTATTATTTGCATTAATTACATGGAAATCCAAAAGTTCCATCTATTTTTGGTGCATGCATTTTACTTCAGAAAAATAAAAAATAAATGCATTTCATATCTATTTAATATTGAAAATACTATTTAGCTAGAATTACGATCTTAGATCTTTTCTAGATTATTAAGATGTTAGATACTATATAATTAACCTAGTTTCCAATCCATACTTTTTATTTCCTTCGAAAAGTATTTTAAAATACCCAAAAAATTATATGATAATATATTTTATTCTAAGTCCAAAAATAAATTTGTCCCAATTTTACTATTGTTGTGATCCTTGAATTAATTGTTACAAAATAACCCTTATATGTATTACTTATTGGTTTCGAGATGCACATTGCGTTGCAAATCATATTTTACATTTCATTTGCATTTGTATATTTTATAAAAATGTCTAAATTATCATTTTTGGTGAAGTTTCTTACTTCATTATCTTTAGCGAATTTTTTCTGACATTTTACCTCCTTGTGATTGACCTAGATACTTACCCAAGTAAAAATAAATCAATTGACCACATCCCATGAGTTGAATACTTTTGTGTGGCTTTTTATTCATCATGGATTGTCCAGCTACAACAACTATTTTATACTCATATCTTATAGTGATTTAGAAAAATCAAAGACCCATCAACTTAATACATCAACATCAAGACCTAGAAAACAAGAAATTGAATGTTATTAGATTTGTTGGGAAGACCTATATGACATGTACAAATTAGTAGTATTTTTTTGGTTCCTAAACTCTTCATATTTAAAATAAAAATACAAAATTCCAAACCCAATAATATACAAAGTGGTTATTTGTATATGCATCAATTCACCTCTAACATATTAATATTTCTCATTGTCTTTTTTGTATGATAGTAATTTACTAGTAACTTCTTATCTTCTCGGAACATCTTTAGAGATACTAGCATCACATTAAAATTCCTATATATAATATTTTGTTATTTTCATTATTGTTGATCAGGGAAATCTAGGGTTTTAAAATTAATGAATTATTTTCATTATCGTTGCAACCCTAAAATTCTCTGAATAAAAATTATTTGTATTTTATACATATCTTAAGACAACGAATAAGAAAAAGAAAAAGAATGTAAGCACAAGAACTATGAGTGGTATTTATTTACCTGTATAGCGTGCAAGATCGGACTCACGGAGGCTACAAAAAAAATCAAGGGTAATTCATTTCAATGAAAAATCAATGAAAAGGAACATGGAATTCTGTGAACACTACTCTTGGTTTTTGTACTTTTGATTTTTATAGATTTTATATGAAATTTAAATTTTATATTTTTATTTTGCTTTTATGTTTTCATATTTTTATGGTTTTTATAATTGTAA
The DNA here is from genome assembly GCA_037367405.1 of Ottelia alismoides. NCBI lineage: Eukaryota > Viridiplantae > Streptophyta > Magnoliopsida > Alismatales > Hydrocharitaceae > Ottelia > Ottelia alismoides. The sequence goes on from JAZKJV010003751.1 coordinate 4,937, forward strand.
AAGATTTTTTTATTATTAAAATAATTAAACTAAAAATGAATATCAATAAAAAAGAAAGAAAGAAGCAAATTTTTGGATTTTTACAAAGTGGTAAAAATACATAGAAAATTCAAATAAAATTATTTTTGGGATTCTAACATTTTTTATGTTTTTATGATTTTTCCAAAATTTTATTTTTTTTAAATACTTCTAAATAATTAAAAAAATAGAGAAAATGACAAACAAAAATTAATGCGAATGTTTTTTGGTATTTTAAAATATTAAATGAAATAAAAAACATATAAAATATGCACACACACCCAAAGATAAATTTTTGTATTTTTAGAAAGGTATTTTTATGCTTTTTTGCAATTTTCTATGAATTTTTAGGAATTGTTTTATATTTTTAGATGTTTTATTATTTTTTGGTTTTTATGAGAAATAAAAACGAAAAAAATGGTATAGCAACTAAAAGAGATGAAAATAAATTAGCAGATTTTTTAGAATTTTTGTGGAGATTTTTATATTTTTATTGATTTTTAAATGCAAACAAGGATTTTTTATGAATTTTTTATTTTTTAAAATAATAAAATTGATGAAAATGCAAAATGAAAATTAAAGATGAAAGAGATACTTAATAGAAGTCTTCCATAATTTTTGTAGATTTTCAAGGATGTTTTTCTACTTTTTATTTTATTTTTAACATGCAAAATAAATGTTGGGTGCATAGGGGTATGGATGCAAATATTTATAGTTTGTAGACCAAATAATAACACAATTAAAATGTGCAGGGAGAAACACGAAAATGTCCAAAATTTGCATGAACATGCAGTGAGCCTCGTTGGAATGGACCTATTTGTAAATAATTTAATTCCATGAGCCAAATAATAACAAATAAAATGCAGTCTCTTTATTGCAAATAACCCAAGAAACTTGTGTGATGCATGCTTTGAGGTTCAAATAGGACCAAATTACAATTATAATAAATAATAAGATAGATGGTGTAAATGTTCAATACATAAAATGCCTACACGTGTCTTTACAAGACTTATTTGTAAAATAAAAAAAACAAGGGCTAGGGGTGAAATTATACCCTTTAATCTAGGAAAGATCCCCGACCGCGGATTCATCGAGATGATGATCAAACGACTGACGAAGAAGTGTGCTCGAGCGACTTTGATTTGATTGGAACTTTGATCCATGGTTCAACTTTGGGGCAAATCGGATGGTCGTGATGAAGACTGGAGTACATGTTCTTGATTTGTGAGGATGTAAGAGTGTCTAGAAGAACTCTGACGAAGGTATTGCTAGAAAAATTTCAGTCGACGATCTCTTGCTCAATCTTCGCTCGCTTTCCCTCTAGAGGGTCTCGTCTTGCTCCTGCAACAGTCCTGCGTCTAATGGATATGATGATAGGATACGACGATGCTCAATCTGATATCTGCAGGTCTGAAGTTCCGGTGCTGCAGGTGGACCTCCAGATGTCGGATCTTGCTCCCAAATGCACTCCGGTCCCTGCGATGAAATGCTTGCTCAGAGGTGGACCTCCGACTATGTTATTCGTTGTATAAATATAGGGCAATCGTGGATAGATGTAGGCTCCGGTGAGGGTGGTCAGAACAAAAGCTGATCCACAGACCTGGGATGATTTGAGGGTGGTTAGATGGTGGAAGAGTTAGAGAAAGGTGAGGTGAACATAGTCGGGAGGTCGAAGATTGATAAAGATAATTGGAACCCCTCATATCTCGCAGATCAGAGGTTAAGGATGATGGTTTGATTAAGATAAATCGAGAAAATAAAACGAAAATCCAAGAAAGAGATTAACATAAAACTTACTAAGCTACCTATGGATGTGAGGAGGAATGTTGTTGGATTCGATCTGCTACTGGTGGCGGAGAGATGAAAACACGATGGTGGAAGTTCGGCGAATGGCCGGATCGCAACAAGAGCACCCAAATCACATTCCCGATTAGAGAAACACTCCTCTATCACTGGAGCGCAATCCCTGTCACTCAATCTCATGCAAAAAGGGGCTAAAATTGGATCAGATGCGATGGGGAAAGTGGCATAGTATATATAGGAAGTGAACTTTGGCAAAGTTTGAATTTGAATCATGCATGGATCAAGGTGTGATCGGTGGATCTAGAGAGCTTGCGAGGTTGTTAGTTATTAGGATGAGAAGATTGGAGAAGTAAGTAGGATCGGTTAGTGATCGAGGCGCGAGGGAGAATTGGGAGAAGAGACGGAGATGCGCGAGATGAGCGGCAATCATAGGGAGAGTAGATAGTTGACCCAGGTCAACAAACCTAAGCGAACCAATAAGAAGGTGCGTAAAATAAGACAAGTTAGGCTAAATAAAAAAACAATAAAAATGTTAAATAAATGAGTTAAAAATTGAAAATGAATTTAAATAATTAAATAATGTGAGCAAAAAATGTTAAAAATAAAAAAAAGTTAATTTAGGTGACTTTTACTTAATTAAATAAGGTATATACAAGGGTTAAAATAAATACAAGGTGTTATTTATAGATATGTATACCTATATATATAAAGCTTTGATTTTTAATTAATTATTTATACAAATATATACATAGTGTAATAATTTATTAATTTACAATATTTTACAAGGGTTTTAATGAAATTTTTATTTGATTTTTAGGAATTAATCTAGATGTCTAAATAAATAAGTATATATACAATATATATTAGGTGGTACATATAATATGTACAAGATTTTATTTTTGTTGATTTTTTATTTTTTTCATTTTTATTTGTATTTTATATAAGTCAAATACAATATTTACAAATAATTAAAAATATAATATTTACAAATATGCATAAGAAATAAATATATATATATACATAATATACATATATAATATACAGTAGTACCCCAAATAGCCACATTTCACACATATACTCTGATTTTTATGAAACCACCTCCATTTCAAAGATTATTTAATTTGGATTACAATGAAAGTGTGTTTAATAATTTGGAGTTTTGGTGGAGAAGAAATTGATCTTGCAAATTGAGCTTTGTGGCATTTTCATAGTGTTGTAATTTACACGATATACACTGTTTTTTATTACAATTATTTTTATTATTTGCAAAAGATTTTTATGCACATATTTCAAGAATAAATCATTTTTATTTGAGTGAATTTGGATGTGAATAATTTAAAGAAAAGAACGTGTATCATATATAGCAGTGTACATGAGATGAATATATACGAGCGATAGTTAATTTTCTAAAACTTTGGTTGGTATTCTAGGCCTTATCTCCCCTATTTTATTCATTGTTGATCTGGTCAAGTCTTGACCTTCTCTTAGGGTCAGAGTTAGCCTGTATATATTGCATATATACATTATTTATTTTCTTTATTTTTCTTTTATTTATTTATTTTAGATTAAAATAGTGATAAATATACAATATTTACACAAGAATAAGAGTTAGTAAAAGAATGGATTTATTGATATTTACACGTGTTTTATAAGGGATTTTAAGCTAAAATAATAGAATAAAGATGATGAAATGCAGATCCATCATCTCCCTATGCTTTACCTTTGCTATTCCCTTAGAAAACACTTATTTCAAGAATAAATGACTAAAAGAAAAAGAAAAAGAACAAAGGAAAAATAAACAACTTAGAATAATACTGAATATTAAACTTATCTTCATAAAATGAAAGTATCGAGCTCGGTCAGACCTTTGTATTATTAGTTTGGGCGGAACCTTCAGTGGGAAACAGACTTGACATTCAACAACCTCTAGAAACCGCACAACTCTTGCTCAAGTCTCCTCAATAGCCAGGTCAGAATAAATCAACGCATATGCAAACCCTTACGACTATGAATCTTTCTTGTACAATTTAAGTGATACGTATCTCTCCTCGACTGAAGCGGTAAAAGTCGGTCTTCTCCAACATTGTGACCCCAATTCCCCAATCAAATAACTCTTTCCTCGAGAAGCGGGGTATTCCCTTCTAAGTTCAAGTGCAATAAGCTCAAAAAGAGGAGGTGGGGAGAAGAATAGACTGTAGCAAGTGTAGACCTATCCTAGGATGTATGGCCAGTGTAGCTAAGTCATCCAGATGCAGGCTCATAAATATCTACCTTGGAAGCTAAAGCTTGCTTATTTGACTATACAAATAAACATACTTAGGTAGGTACAATCAGGCATGTACACGTTTTTGGTGTTTTTCATTTTTGCATTTTTTTAAATATATACAAGGGTGCAACATGTACATAGGGAGTTTTTCCTCTTGATCCAGTAGACTATCCCTCTTTCGAAGCTTTATTGCAACCCACAACATTCTGTCGTTAGACTTCATTGCTACTGGACGGGGTTGGGTACATTGGCCACAAATGTGTGACTTCCGATGATTCCATTGGCTTGTGTCTCATACCGGCAAATCCAGCCCTCTACCACTTCAACTGAGGTAAGCAATGTGTAAGTGCAAGTGTGCAAGCTAGGTCATTATCAACAAGAATCATGTGTGTGCTTTGACGTATTCTACTTAGGCAATCAAGACGACATTGAACTAAGTCTTGTGGTTCCCAAAGAATTAAGTCTACAGACCTGCGGAATCTCAATTCCATTTCCTATAAGGTTCCTCTGAAATTAAGTTGATTAAGGTCCAACCAAGCTCTATTCGTCGACTTTATTCCAGACTAGTTTAAGTGTCAATACCATTCTGATAAATGCACATGCAAATGCAAGAAATATATACAAAACATTTTTTTGAAGAAAAGAAATAAAAGAACAATCTTTTTGAAAAAAGTTTTCAAAGAATTTTGTAATTTTTTATGGATTTTAAACTTTTTTTAAAGAAAGAAAAGGGTTAGTAAATTGAATGTATTAAAAAGAAATATATACAAGTATACACACAAGGATTATACAAATTATACAACATTTTACAAGAGGATTTTATGTAGCAGTTTTAGATATAAGTTTATAAAATAATTTTAGGTGCAATGAAGAATTTTATTTACAGGAGATAAGTGATCAAGATTTTTATATACACATGGATTTTACAAATATATACATCCCATGATTTATATCCCATGTGGTAAAATAATTTTACAAAAAATTTACTAACCTTTTCAAAACATTTTACAAAAGGTTTTGCAAACATTTTTCAAAATATTTTGCAAAGATTTTTCAAAAGTTTAACAAATGTTTTTGCAAACTATTTTACAAACATTTTTACAAATCATTTTATAAACAATTTTACAAACAAGTGTTTTGCAAATATTTTGCTTTCAAAAATTTTACAAATAATTTGTATAGTATACATAATTTTGTTACAAAAAAAATTACAAACATTTTACAAAAAAAATATTTTTACAATCAATTATGTAAATATTTGTACAAAAATAGTTTTACAAAAAAATTTACAAATACTTCTACAAACAATTTACAAACACTTTTACAAAAGTTTTTACAAAATATTTTACAAAACATTTTTTGTTAACAATTTTACAAAAGATTTTTGCAACTCATTTTACAAGTCATTTTTAAAACAAATTTTTTCGTAGATTTTTTAAGTAATAGCCATACTATAATAAAAATATGGGTTATGGCTAAAGTATATATACAACATATACGACACCCCCTATACTTAGATGAACTATGGTCTCATAGTGACCAAAGAGCTACAAAGGAAGATACAACTCGTGCTAAGTATAGAAAAGTGAAAAGAATCCTATACAATAATGATTCGAAGAATACAAGAAAAGAATATAAGTGGGTGATCCCCTATACTTAGAATCAAGTAATCCTAAGTATAGAGGATTGTACAAATGGGGAAAAACAAGGAAAATAATGAACAAACTCAACGACTCCACTCGTTCTCCCCTATACTTAGGGTAAAAGATCCATAATCATAGAAAAACAATATCAACAAGTTGAAGGACAAGCGAGAGATCGGAAGAAATAAAAGAAAATAAAAACACAAAAGAGACAGAATGAACAACATCAATCCCCCTATACTTAGGATGCAATAACAGGAGTGATGAAATATAACTAAAATGGAAAAACATAAATCATTCAACTCACTATACATAGGATAGAGTACTTTCTAAGTATAGAACACTCACACATAAAAGATGTGAACGATAAAAATGGAAGAGAAAAGAATAAAATGAAATGATATATACAAGGGAAAATCAACTCATGTATCAGACATGGAAGATGTCAAAAAGTCATCATCTGATACCATAGATATGGAATCAACCACGGATAAGAATGTATCATGATCTACATATGGCTTCAGCTTCTATCCGTTCACAACAAATGGTTGTGCGTCAGATGATAACCCATATATGACAATACTACCATTGTCACGCACAGCTCTTACAATGAACGATCTTGACCATTTACTTTTTAATTTGCCAGAAACAACTTCAATTTAGCATCAAACAACCAATATTTCTAATCAGTGGAGAAAGTCTTCCTTCTAACATGTATATCATGCCAACGCTTGACTTTCTCCTTATACATTAGTGACTTGTCGTATGAAAAATCTCGAAATTCCAACAATATGTTCAGATCAAATTTCCTATTCTGTCATGCCTTCTCATAATCCAAATTGCATACACAAAGTGCCTATAATGATTTGTGTATTAATTCTACTAGCAAGTGGCAAGACTTTCCATACACCAATCTGCAGGAGACATACCCAATGGAGACTTCGTCGTTCGATAAGTCCATGGAACTGAGTCAAGCATTTGGGACCAGTTCTTCCTATCTGGACGTACAAGTTTCTACAATATCATCTTTATCTCCCTATTTAAAATCTCAGCCAAGCCTTACTCTGTGGTGGTAAGGAGACACAACTCTATGCTCAATGGTGTACTCCTTTACAAGCTTCTTGACCTCTCTATTAATGAAATGGATTCTCCAAACTGAAATGAGTATCTTGGGAATTCCAAACCGTGCAATAATGCCGCCCTTGAGAAAGGAACAAACCGTACGACTATCAATGGCACGGGTGGTGATAGCCTCCACACAAGGACTAATATAATCAATTACAAGCAGGATGTACTAAAATCCCTCATTGATAAAAAATGGGGCCATGAAGTCTATGCCCCACGCATCAAAACCATTAGAAATCTAGATATATCTCAGGGGTATGATATCTTTGGAACCAATAGTTCCTCCCATCTTGTGACAGTCAGTACAATCTTGAACATACTCTGTAGAATCCTTAAATAAAGTTGGCCACCATAGGCCACTCTATAAAACCTTTACTGTCGCGCTCTTCCTCGAATGATGCCCACCAGACTCTAGTTTGTGACAATGCTCAAGTACGTTGGTGTATTCCTCTCAAGGAATGCAACTTCTCTAGATACAATCTGCACCGTCACGAAACATGTGCGGATCCTCCCATTGGTAAAAATGTATCACTGATAGGAATCTATCTACCTTGCGCTTCGATTTATCTTGTATAACTTTCTTAGTAGCAAGATAGTTCACAATATCAGCATACCGTGTTATTGAGTCCACATAGAAAATGGACTCATCTGGAAAGATCTCTTATATGTGAAGATTAGTCCACTCAGGTGTCTTTACATCTGTGATCCCGGAAAGGTGATCTGTCACAACATTCTTTACTCCAGGTTTATCTCAAATATCTAAATCAAACTTCTGGAGAAGAAGGATCCAACTAATAAGGCGTGGTTTGGCATCCTTCTTTGAATGTAGATACTGTAAGGTAGTATGATCTGTGTATACAATAACATGTGAACCACGGAGGTAAGATCTGAACTTCTCTAATGCAAACACCGTTGCTAACATCTCCTTCTCTGTGATTGTAATTACGTTGTGTTTCATCCAGAGTCTTTCTAAGTGTATAGCAAATGGTATCCCATACCTTCTCTGCCTTAGAACAACTCCAACTACAAAATCCAACGTGTCCATCATGATCTCAAAGGGGAGAGACGAACCAGGAGGCTGTAGGACATGAGCACTAGAAAACCTTGTCTTTAATCTGATGAAATGCAAGGAGGACCTTCTCATCCATAATAAACTCACTCTCGTTGCACATATGCTCATTCAAAGGTTTGGCGATCTTGTTGAAGTCCTTAATTAATCGTCTATAAAATCCAACATGACCGAAAAATGACCTCAACTGCATCAAATTATGTTATAGCTCTAACTTGGAGATCACATCAATCTTAGCTAGGTCATCCTCCATACCATATTTGTAGATGACATGGCACAATAAAATCCCACTAGTCACCATAAAGTAACTCTTCTTCCATGAGAGAACTAAGTTTACCCTACATCAACATTGAAGTACTCGGTCTAAATGAGCAAGACATGTGTTAAAACTATCCCTGTAGATCAAGAAATCGTCCTTGAAGGCCTCTAGAAAACTACCTACTGTGTTAGCAAAAACGACCAACAAACACCTTTGAAATGTAGCTTGAGTGTTACACAATCCAAAGGGCATCCATCTAAAGGCATAGCTGCTAAACGAACAAGTAAAAGTAGTTTTCTCCTGATCCTCAAGAGCAATAGCAACCAGGTTATACCCCGAGTACCCATCCAAGAAATAAAAGAACTCCTTCCCTGCCAACCTCTCAATAATCTGACCAATAAAGGGTAGTGGAAAGTGATCTTTCTTGATAGTTGAATTCATGCGTCGGTAATCTATGCATACACGCTATGAAGTAGGTACACAAGTCAGAATCTCCTCACCACGATCATTCTTTATGATAGTAATCTAGGATATATTCGGGACCACATGTAAAGGGCTAACCCACTTGGAATACGATGTGGGATAAATAAAATCAACATCACACCATTTCGTGATCTCTTTTCGGACAACATCTGGTAGGTTTGGATTGAGACAATGCTGACACTCATGGGAGGGTTTTCTATCATCCGATAAGTAGATATGATGCGAGCATAAAGCTGGACTAATCACAGGGAGATCTGATATATTCCATTCAATAGCGTTGCGGTTTCTTGCAAGAACCTCTAGCACGTGAGATTCTTGTTCGTAGGTCAACTGCGAGTTGAGGATGATCAAAAACATTTGGGGGGACCTGCAAGGAAAGCATACTTCAACACTGAGGGTAAAGCCTTAAATCAAGTGGGGGTCTGGATCGGCTCTATGACAATCTCTGCAACTGCACTTGTAGAAGGTATTTAATATGCATTGTGTGTACTATCCACCGTGACTACTATAGGCTGAAGAAATAAAATCTCAGAATGATCTGCAAGGAATGATTTCTGCTCAGAAAGGAATAGCTCATAAAGCTATTCAGAATCCTCAAGAAAAATCTCTGATACCTCAGTAGGAGGTATCTCATCAATAATTTCAGAGAAAGAATGTGCCTCATGAATCTCAAAATGTATCTCCAAATCTTAGATTGGTCCTTAGAATACAACTCAAACTATTTTCAACTAATGACTTAGTATTATCAACAAGGGAACTCATGGTGAATGTGCTTTCCAGAAGTTCCTTTTGGGAAAGGAACTCCTGTATGTCCATGAAATCAGTGAATAGATCTGTCTCTCTAAACTTGACAAAAAAATCACAATCCTCAAGATCAGGTGTAACTGTCTCTCTCTTATCTGCTGCTGCTAGTGGCAGTGATGTCCTAGGATCAAGGATCATCTTAATTTTCACCTTGTCACTACAAGAGGGAAAGATGATCTCTCCAGTACCATAATCAACTACCTCTTCGACCGTTCAAAAGAAATGCCTACCTAGTATGATCGAGGTATAGAGTAACAGTGTAGAGGTGTCCATTTCCATGACAACAAAATCAACTTGGAATCTCATTACTTGAACCATTACAATAACGTCCTCTAAAATGCCTCTCGGCCTCTTGATTGATTTATCAACAAACTGAAGGATCATCTTGGTGGATCCAAGAGGCCCCGAGCCGAACTCAGTGATAATCTTGGTGGATCTAAGAGGCCCCAACCCGAATTCAATGAGTAGCGAGGATGGCAAGAGACTAATGGAGGAACCGCTATCGAGAAGAGTATGATCAAATTCTTGATCAAAGATGTGGCAATGGATGGGAGGTGCTCCCTTATCTTTCTTTTTGTGTGGGAGGTTGCTAAAGGCATAAACTGTGGTCATGGTCAAGATGTGCTTCTTGGTCTTCTTTCATTTATTTTCCTTGGGTTGACGCTTTTGTGTACATGCTTCTTTTATTCTATTTTTGGCTGCAGACATGTATTCCATGGCTTTAAGGAGTGGCATCTCTAAAAAGAATGTTTTGTAAGATCTCTACCTCTCAATGATTATATAGTGTTGTTTTTAATTTTTGGATTTTCTTATTTTATTCAAAGCATAAGGGAATGAAATAGAATTATGAGAAACAAACTGCTCAATTCCTTTATTCAAAATAGAGTCATCATTTACAACTGGGTGATCAGATCCAGTCTATACAGTATCACCCAAAACAAGAGTAGAATAAATAAACTGGAAAATAAGACGAGTTGCATCTATTGGTGTAGAAGAAGAATCCATGACTAATGTGTTCTCCTTTACAACTGACTGCGAACTGTATCTCTCTTTATTCTCTTTTTCGCTTTTTCTGAATAATGGTGATGAAGATGGTGGTGGCGGTGAAGAAGAAGATGGTGAAACTCCATGCTCAGGTTTTGCAACATTGCATATCTTTACTGTTGGTGAAGAAGAAGATGATGTAGGTAAAGCTCTCTCAGCGGCTCTCTCCAATCCTAACTGATGTGTGGGCGACTGCAATCTCCTACCGCTCCAGAGATGAATGGCATCAAATAAACACGTAAAATCAGGGGCCATACCTGTCTCGGGTGTGGATGGATCATGGTCTACCAGCTCCTTGCATCAGAAATTGTTAGAATTGGCTTCGACTTGTGCTAGAATCAGTGTCTTCATGGTAGTCAGGTCATCGAGCCTCTGAATTAGGTTACTCATATTCTTCAACAACACGACAAGCTGATCAAGTGTAGTATTCACTGAAGGTGCCTCTAGGTGCTCAATGACTGGCTGTCACCAAGACTGGTAATGAGGAGGATGCTGGTATCCAAATTATGGCTGCTAATAATGAGGTGGAGGATGTGAGTACTGTCCATACGATGCAGATTGCTGCCGGTAATGAGGCTGGAAAAATATGCAGATTGTATCTGATCCTGTCCATGTCTCTAGTTCTGGAAGTGAGGTGGAGACTGAAAGAGAGGCTGGAACTGCGATTGCTGGGGATGTGGTCTACCTCCTTAAAAGTGGTGGGCAGACCTCTAACTCTGTTGGGAACCCGACTAACCTTGCTCTGATGGACAGGGCTGGTTGCGCTCTCGGTCGAAACAAATGTCGTTCACCTCCTGAATGAGAGGTGGAGGCGGAGACTGCTGCTCTGGAATGTAAAGGGGCTCCTGCAGCATGGTACAAATTGTTGTGACTACTGTTGGACTTGGTCAGGAGTCTGCACGTAGTAAACGTGCTGAACTATAGATAGTCCTCCTATACTTTGTTGCACAGAAGTGGAAGTAGTCTCCTCACGAGTAGAGGTATCAGTTGCTGCACTCACACTCTGACATGCACTAATTGTACTAATAAGAAGCTCCAGATGCTTCGTAATCTCATCTAGCTTATCCAAGTTATTTATCCTCTATTCGATCACTTGGAGCTTCTCGAGCTCCTTGAATCGTTTCTCAATTATGTCCACTTTGGATAGGTAATTGCCTATGATGGTCAGATCTGAACTGTCCACCCTATCCACATCATGTGTTGTTGTCATGTTGACAACCTCATGGGGTGCTGCAAGAGATGGTACATGACGCTTCTGAAAAGTACGTGAAGAAGAAAGAGTTGTAGAGCTCTCCACCATCGCCTCAAAAATCTGATAAAGTACATCCTTGTCCTTTTGAAAAAGACCCCCCACAAGCGACATCAATCAGCTTCTGGTTCTCAATGTCAAATGCCCAAAGAAGTTATGTACAAGGCAAGTCTTCGAAATGCCATGACGGTGGCACTTCTCCGTCAAGTCTTTGAATCTTTCCCGTGCCTCGTGAATACACTCGTGGGAGATCTGGGAGAAGTTGGCAATCAAAGATCGCATTTGGTTGAGACGTCCAAGTAGATAATGGTTGTTCAAGAAAGCGAACCTCAATGCTTCCCAAGTTGAGACAACCCTTCCCAAGTGGTTAAGCCAATATAGTACCTACTCCATGAGACTGTGCGGGAAGGTTATCATCTTTACTACCTCTAAAGGAACATTCGGGTAGTGTATTGTTCCACAAATGTGATCAAATTGTTGGAGGTGTACATATGGTTCTTCATTTGTGTTTCCATGGAATATTAGGAATATTGGTAAAATTGTGGTCTTAATTTCAAAATTTTTATGAATCTTATGGATCCTAATCCATGTATTTGTTTGTCTTGCCCTTGGATTATAGGCATCCTTCAATGTGAGCTTGGCCATTGGCTCAAGTAGTGGATCATCTCCCCCATTCCCACCTCCTTCATGGTTTCTATTCCCCTCTCTTGTCTATCGTTCCTCAGCTCTAAGATCATATCTCTCAAACCCATGTTCAGTCAACAGTGCCTAATGGCCTGCATGGAGGCTAACATCGTGTTGTTAATCTCACTCTGCTCAGCCTTGGAACCTTTTCCTTTTGGGTATCAAGTACACTATCTCGTTTTCTGAAAATGTACATGGAATCGAATAAGTCCTCAAGAATGGTAAAGTCTCAAATGATAGTTCAATGTTAGAGTCAATCTTGAATAATGGATTGATTGATGAGGTGAATGATGATGTGGAGAAAGAGGAGTACTCGGGAAGTGATCCTTCCTAAATAGAAGAGGACGGAATAGGAGTGTGAAATGAGTTTGCAAAGTCCGAAAGAGAAATACTCCATTCCGACATCTTCGATATCAGGAGGAAAGATGCGAGAAACGATGGTCATCACAAGAAGAAAGTTAAAAAAGGCACGAGTGCGCGGAAGGATCTTTACACTAACAATCAAACACAATACAAACCCCCTCACCAACTAGACAAAAGTAGAGACCGTAAGAGTTCGATCATTTATTTTTTTAATTTTCAGTTTAGCGAATCTACAAGAAGCTGCTTACTACCAAATACACAGAGTGAATCGCTGCCATCGCCCAACGTGCATACTCAAACCTCCCCAAACAGTGATACCATCTTCCCGGACTGTCGTGATCAATATCAGGTCCAAAGGGAGATAAGAGGATTAACACACCAAAATAATTTTCTAAGGTCGGAGGCAAGTGCTAGAAATTACGACCACACACCTAAAAATGTTGTACTGGTACTTAAGGCACAAGTCCAAGGATTTTGGCTCTATCCTTATAGCTACATCCTCACCCACCCCGTCTGGAGGTAAGTACCTACAAACAATGAGGGGGTTACTCTCCCCAAAATAATGATGATTTGTCCTTATGTTTAGTCTTAGGGTCGAGTTTTCTTTAGCTGTCTTGATTTTACAAATGCTATCACTTTTTTTTAATTTTTTCAACTAAATTGTCTAAGGAATTTTCAAATTTCCTTTTTATATTATGTGAATGAAAATATTGAAGGTGAAGGATATGGGAAAATCCTTAAGAACATCGTGGAAGCATGGTGATCGCATCATATGCGATCGAGAGTGACTAGTTGCACTAGTAGCTCGGAGCAGCGGGATTTAAAATTTTTAAAATTATGAAATCACATGATCCAAGAACACTTCTCGGATCATTTCATATAAACCACATGTAGGTATTATGTTTACCTATTGAAGTGTGGTTGCGATCAAGTCTCTAAAGGAAGAGACCTCCTGTCAAAAGTTCGCGGAGGAGACGCTTGCGAGCATGTTGATGAAACATGTGCTCCTCGCAATCCATGTTGATGATCCAAGCATTGAATCTACTTACCTCGTCACACAAGATCTGAAGCCTTCATCATGAGCAAGGCATATCGAAAGAGACGGAGATCCTCAAGCAGTCGAAGCGACAAGATAACGATGATGCGATGATGATAGCAACCCTCTCTAGGGTTTAGGGTGGATGGACACTCTATGTGAGAGAGAGAGAGGGAGATACTTGGCATGTAGAGAGAGAGGAAGAGAGCATATAATGTGTATCTAATGAAGAGTCAGTTTTGCCTCTTCTTTTATAGTTTTTTGGGTCTCCATGGATCTCAATCCATGAACAACACAAACTCAATGGTTGAGATTGATTTTTGTTTCTTCAATGGTTATGATTTGTTGTTAAAAACACAACAATTAATTTAATTAAATTAAAATATATTGAATAATAATCAATATAAATCAATTTCAATTAAATCAATCCACCTTGGAGAAATAGGAAGGCTGCTAGCCTTCTTCCATAAAAGGGGGGACAACCACCAATTCCAAATAGGACTTGATGGTCGTCTACCATGTCCACATGGAAGGTGGCCATCACCTCTTTTTCCATGACATTACATTATCTCATAGATTTCTCCAATATTTGCAACAACTTTTGTTGCAAGTTTATTCACACAAATTATTCATAATTATTTTATGAACATTGCTGTCACGCCATTAGAAATTTGTGAATCACATTCACAACCCAAAATAAAATGTAAATTGCATTTTCAATTAATTGTCCAATGTGAATACAATTGACATCAACATTCAAATTGTAAATGTTATTTACAGATATCTCACTCTTATATATTATAAATCACATTCATAGTATATATGAATAATTTGGGTAATGATATCCATATTATTTTTATCCGTTATAAATAAATGACATTTAATTTTCTTGGATCTCTATTCTCATGTTCCCAAATAATATGAATCACATTTACAATATTCACTTCTTTGACAATTAAATATCATTTAATTATCTTAGATAAATCTCCTTATATGGCCAAATAATATGAATCTAATTCATATTATTAATGACAATTAAATCACATTTAACTATCAATTTTCCTTAATGCTCAGATACATCATCAATAATGAAATTATTCTTGAACTCTTTCAAATAATGCACTTTCTCCGTGAATACTTTGAGATAAGGATAGGGCCATTGTACGTTCCACATATAGTGACTTGGAATCGAGATTATATCTCAAATCCAGATCTTGCGAACCTCCCATAGATGTTTGATTAAATAAAAACCTTAAATCTAACCTTTTTATTGCATATGAATCACATCCAGATCATAGTCCAACATTTTGACCAAGATCATATTACTTCTCTATTGAGAGGAGTCACTAAAATCCAAACCTGTTTCATCACTACCTAAGAATGTAAGAGTCATGGTTATGCATTCGTTTATGATCACATAACCTTCATGTATTCCTAAAACATATACATCCTACATACTGGAATACCTAGAATAAACCTAGAGTTTTAGATCTATTTAGACTCTCTCCTTCAGGGTTTGATCATTAAGTTTCTCATTTGATCATGGGAGTCGGTATCGATCATATACTTTTCAAAAACATATATCATACCCAGTTATAGATCATATACTTTCCAAAAGCATATATCAAATCTAGAAATTCAGTCAAGCTTCCAAAGCGAGATGACCATGCACGAAATTTGATTCCCAATATCTCATGAGTGAGCTCGTGTCTTCCGATTCAGTAATGAACCTGTATGTTCCCTTTGAGAGATCGTATTACTCATATGTCGTTGTATGCACACCATCGCACCGGTATATAGACTTGATTAGGCCATCAACCTATCGGTCTGCCAAATATACATACTCAAACATATAGTGAGACACATGTCTCCGATCAGAGGATGTGTGCCTATATCGTGACAGCATATGACATAGGTCTTTGGTTATCTCGATCTCATTTAGTCAACTCTTTGACCTAACTTATCTAACACCTCCAAATCTCTATTCCTATGTCGAGGACCTGCATCAAGTGGTCAGTTAATATCAACCCATTAGAGAAAGGATTGACATATCCTACTTAGGCTGGAGATCATATCTTAATAATCATTTGACGGTGCTTGATGAGTCCTCAATCTAACTCTTTAGATATTCATCCAAGCACCAACTTCTATGATTCAACAATTGAATCAACAATTGTATGATCATCAAGATGGCCAAGGTACATAACCTTAATTGTACTGAGGGACCTATTATGCAAATTAGTTATCCTTTACTTCAGATCAGGGAATAATAATTGCAATAACATTTATTGCATAATGGCTTGTTGTGGGCTCAAATGTCCAACAATCTCCCACTAGCCCAAAGAGCCATTAACGGGATGGCTAATATTTAAACCCACACTCATATGCCAATCACAGGCCATTTAGAAAAATAGCTAGGTAAGCTCACTAGTCACTCTGTTCCCAAGAGACTACGCCAAGTCCTTTTATGGTACATGCATATCTCCTAGAACATTGCTCGCATCCAATGCGAATGTTGCATCTTATACAACCATTACTCAATTTTGAAGTAGTTATAATGTCGTTGACACTACAACCCAATAATCGTTATAAATAGTATGTAATTTCTATTATCCTTACTAGAGTGCACTGATTCCCTGGATCTCTATCTCCTAATACTAACACCCGTACTTATGTCTTATAAGGAATCTACAGTTAATAGCTTTTAGATCACTATCTATAAAGTCTTAAGTTCTTAAATAAAAAACTTTGAGATCACTATTTCTAAAAGTTTTGTCCTGCTTGAAGATATTGTTATTTCTGCAACTAAATATTTTATCTCTATAGTAGGATTAATAACAATTTACTACTCCCACTACATGACAGACATTTGGATTTTGTACACATCTAGCATACACCGAACTTCCTGTAGCTAATGCAATAGGGCATGTAGCTTTGGTATTCACATCATCAACTCTTTGAGGAGCTATCCATTTAGATAGGTCAGTACCATATCTTAAAGGAAAGAAGACTTTCTAGGAATTTTCCAAAAAAATGGAAAATGTCCAAGGTGTACCACTAATGTGACATTCCAATACCCTCTTCTCTTTGCTTCTGAACAACTTTAAAACTAAGATCTAAGAGGTATCTTTGAGATCATATCTCAAGGTATGGACTAGACAGATCATAAAATACTTATTATTATCATTATATCATTTTAAATTATTAGGATATAATCTACATTTAGCTCGAAGAACACAATGACACTCCCACTAAGCTTCACATGGTTAATCAAGATTCTATCTGAACTCACAACCTTTACGATTTCATCAAATCTTATGTTCCAACAAGAAGATAATTTGAGTCAATAGATGAAGTTCTTTAGCTTAAACACCTTGCTTTCCTCAACTATGAAGCCATGGGGCTACTCCGTATGAATACCCTCGGTGAGGTATTCATAGAGGAGTGAAATCTTGGCTTCCATCATTTAGATGTCATAGTCAAGTTTTGTATCTATAGTTAGCAATATTCTCATGGGTTTAAGCATGGTCACTGAAGAGCAAGTCTCATAGCAAGCGATGTCTTCTCTTCGGTGTGTAGCTCATGGCTACGAGCCGTGCATTGAAGGTCTCTACCTTCTCATTAGGTTCCCTCTTTCTCTTGAAGATCTATTTACACTTAATGGATTTGACCCTTATAGGTGGATCCTCGAGGGTCCATATACAACACTTGTATATGAAGTCTACTTTAGACTTTATTGCTAACATCCATCTTTTCATGTCATGGTCCTTAAAAGCTTCATCATATGAAGTCAGATCATTGTTAGACTTAATTGACACATGCAATCCATCCGCAAAATCATTTGAAGAGGTATGAGTGTTTCATCTTTAATTATCCTTTTAGTTTCCAATTTCAGGAGCCTTATTATCTTTTCAAGATTAAATGAGTTCCTTCACTTCATTTTCATCTAGATTCTCAAAAGAGTCATCATCTAAGAATCATATCCTTAGAGATGAATTCTTTCAAGAATCTCAAGGTCATAAACTAAGTATACAGTAGCCTCCTTTTATTTTTCTAATGAAGTAGCACTCTCTGGTGCTATAATCAAGCTTACTTGCATGGAATCTTATTAAGGATATATATTGTAGTCTTTACTACATTTATACCTGGAAACTAAGAGGTAATTATGCTAAGAGTCATCATTAATGAAATCAAATCATGTCACACATGATCTAATTTTATCTCCCTACAACTCTATTGAGTTTAGGTGGATTAGGAGGATTGAGATAGGAATGATATTCCTTTCTCCATAAGGTATTCCTTGAATTCATCTAATAGGTACATGCTACCTAGGTTAGATCAAATTCATTTTATCTTCCTTCAAACTTTTGTTCTAAACCAAAATTCTGAAATCTTTGAAAATTTCAAAGGCTTCTAAGGTGAAAGAAATAAATCTCATATCACAAATAATCATCAATTGATATCACATATCATCAAAGTTTATTATGATATAGATGATCCATATACACCAATATGTGTGAGATCTTGAATACCATGACATCTTATACCATTCCCAGAGAAGGGTGTATTAGTCATTATTACTTGAATAAAATATTCACAAGTATGTAAGATTTGAAATTTAAGACATTTTAAAGTTTCATCTCTTACTAATCTATTGATATCATGAACAAACATATGTCCAAGGCTTCATGCTAGATCATTGTCAAATGATCTTCATCCTCCTATAAATCTTTTAAGGTCTAATTTTTAGTAATAGAAATGTTATGAACCATACATTAATTTTCTAATTTAGTAGAGTCCCTCAGATGTCATATTACTATCTGAAATATATCCATAACAACTCTTTATGATAGGCTTTTTCCAGAATTCATGTTAATTTCCAACATTTAAAAATAAACAATGAGTGTATTCTAATATCTAGGTCATAGAGACATTCTTTAAAACTAAGGGATCTCCCACTGAAAATATGAACTCTATCTATCCATTACAGATTATTGCAACAATTGCATCAATATCCATGTTGATGACTATTAAACCTTAAGATCAATTTTATAGTCTTCTAAAACATGTGCAACAAATTGCAAGGATTATTAGAAGAGTGAGATATAATTATTAGAATTTGATCTTATCTACTAAGAAAGTCAATTTCAATGATTTTATGTAGATATATAATTATGACAATGCACTATCCGAGTCCCTCTATAAGGATATTAGATAGAATTAATAATCATATTATCAATACTCATCTTATTGTAGTATTGGCATTCATCCATCTCTTTGGATGTCATATGGAAGTCATAGAAGTGCACTCAACTCTTTGAAATTCCTTCTTACTTGGGTCCAACCCATGCTTCCACTACGCTCCCTTCATCTGTAAACAACCATTGCTTAAGACAAAGGATCTCTTATGTTGAATTCAAAGGATTTCATTATAAGAGTATTTCAACATTTGTACATGCTTCATTCAATTCATACAATATGAATATTACGAAGCTTCATGAGTGACTAGAGTATAGATAGTAGAATGATGAGACTCATCATATCTTCATACATCTTAACTCTCAAATACTTTTGTTCAAGCAGGTATTCAAACATTTTGAGCACATCCACCATTCTGCATAATGCACTGAACCATGTCATTCATGATTAAATGTTGAGAGCACACATGTGTGCCAAAACATCTTCTTAGATTTTATAAGGATTATTTGACAATTACAATTAAGCACACGATGAGAGATCAAGACTATAGAGACATACAAACCCTAGGTCGTTGTCCTCATATCTATTTAATTGCCATTCCTCATTCTTATGAGGAAACTTGCATATTTCAACCATATACAATATGTATCCAATTGCAAGTACAATATCTTGATCATGGATCCAATCCATGATATTTTACTGGTTATTATTGAGTATAGTACTGAGTGGGTTTAATGAAGGTTATCTGAAATAGGAAATTAGCATATATATATATATACATATTTTACTTTTATTTAGGAATTTTATATCATTTTTGTTCTTCCTTATCAACAATGAAAGTTCATCCCCTTATTCACTTTCAATGTAGTAGACATACTAACCATTATATCTTAAGCAATATCTAGGATCTCCTTTATTATCTTTGTTACATCCCAATAAATACGAGAAACTGTAACTCAGATAAAAAAAGTGGGAACACATTCTGCCTTGCAAGTCCAACTTGCATTTTCCAATTCGATCTTTAACACCCGGGCCCACCATCCCTCAGGTGATGTTGACCCGTTGTTAATTGAACCAACTGTCAACAGGAATAGCACTCGCTATGCATAATCCAATATCATCCCAATAATTTGAGGAACCGATATCGGGGCCACTATGCATACGGCCTTACTCTTTCGAGATGCAAAGAGCTCGATCTAAATGCACTTGTATTTAGGAACTACCACTTCAGACATGCATCTCCTACATACAATCCCTGGCGACAGAACCCTTCTCCTTGACAAAAGACCATGAATGTCACTTATGTGATCTTTCATATCATGTTTAAATTCTAATTAATTATAATGAATCATATTCACATAATTAATTCTTCAAAGGGAAATACTACTGTATTCATAATAGAGAGTTTAATTTTAATTGGATCTAGTTATTTAATCATATTAAATCAATTATCAATCCAATCAACCAACAAAAAATTTTTAATTGTTACTTAAAGGATGGTGTGATATTAAAATACGTTCGAAATTTTGTAATTAGAAAGATACATCACGATCATTTCAAGCATTATCCTTTACTTACCCTCTGTCATGGCCAGTACCAATGGGAGTGGACAGACCGCTCACAGAGCAACCTGCTACCCCATCGATCCTCGACTAGACACCATATCCGCCTCATGTCAAGATAATGTGATTTAATCATTTTTTATATGAGATGACAATCGGTCTTTCAACCAAAGTTATACCATATAATATTTATCAAAATAATTTTGATTAATATGATAAGGAGATTTGCTAAACAAATCTCCAATCCTATTCAAGCATAATTTTTATTGGAAAGAATGTAACTAATTACGATCAAGATTAATTATCTTATCATTTTTTGTTAAGGCAATGCCATTCAAGGAAATAATCATTACCATTAAATACTCCACAAATATTCATAAATAATTATTTTAGGAAATTAAAAATTAATTTCCATTATATAATTGAATGACAATAACAAGGTTCATGATAAAGTATGTAATTTCCAGCAGTGACCAATACTTACTAAAATTAGCATAACTTGATGAAATAAAATCCAAATCACACAAACTACGTTTCTTTGATTTGCCAATTTGATTTATTACAAAATCCAAGTGATGTTTACACATTTCTGAGCGAATTAAAACTATAATTAACTCTTTAATTACGTCAAGATTCGTCAATCCTGAAACAATGGATACGTGTTCACTAAAAAGATCATAACTTGAGAAAACAGATTCCAAATCACACAAACTCTTCCCATTGTTTCCATATTTAATGGGAGGCATAATTCAAGTGTTAATTTTGAGTTTAAGCACATTTATATAGGGAAAAAAATCAGACAAAATAGGTGTACAGGAAATGCGATGAAAGAACCGCAAAATGAATTTATGCCCTTATCTTCTTAGGTTTATGGATCATATAAAAAACATCCGACCTATGGCTCTGATACCACTTGAAAGATATGAGAAAATCATTAATCACATCATGGAAGCGTGGTGATCGCATCATATGCGATCGGGAGTGACTTGTTGCACTAGTCGCTCGGGGTAGTGGAATTTATTTTTTTTAAAACGATGAAACCACATGATCCAAGAACACTTCTCAGATCATTTCATCTGAACAACTTTCAAGTATTAAAGTTACCTCTTGAAGCGTGGTTGCGATCCAGCCTCCAAAGGAAGAGTCCTGTCTCATGTCCAATCCAACGGAGGAGATGCTTGCGAGCGTGATGATGAAATGTGTGGTCCGCGCAATCCATGTTGATGGTCCAAGTGGTGATCTCTTAATCTCACCAAACGAGATCTGACAACTTCATCATGAGCAAGGTGCATCGAAGGAGATGGATATCCTTGAGCGGTTGAAGCGGCAACATAACGACGATGTGACGAAGACAACCCTCTCTAGGGTTTACGGTGGACGACCACTCTATGAGAAAGAGAGAGAGAGGATTGGCATGTAGAGAGAGAGAGAGAGGGGGAGAGAGCATATAATGTGTGTCTAAAGAATATCTAGGGTAGCCTCTTCTTTTATAATACGTTGGGACTCCGTGGATCTCAATCCATGGACAACACAAAATCACAACGCCTCAGTGCCTCGAGGCGCAAGTTGCCAAATTAACATACGCCTCATGCGCCTCGAGGCGGTTTTTGCTGAAAAAGCCTCGAGGCATACGCCTCAGCGCCTCGAGGCGCGTTTTTTAAAACCATGATTTCGGCCATTTCGGTCGAATTTCGATTTCGACAGGATATCGATATTCGACAGAAATTCGACCGAATTTCACTGATCCAATGGTCATGATTTCATTGTTAAAAATACAAAATCAATTTATTTAATTAAATTAAAATATATTGAATAATAATCAATATAAATCAATTTTAATTAAATCAATCAACCTTGGAAAAATAGGAAGGAGGTTAGCCTCCTTCCATAAAGAGGGAGGTCGACCACCAATTTCAAATAGGACTTGGTGGTCATCCACCAACTCTACATGGAAGGTGGCTATAAACTTTTTATTCCATGAGATTACATTATTTCGTAGATTTCTCCAATATTTGTAACAACTTTGTTGCAAATTTATTCACACAAATAATGCATAATTATTTTATGAACGTTGCAATCATGCAATTGGAAATTTATGAATCACATTCACAACCCAACATAAAATGTAAATTATATTTTCAATTAATTATCCAATGTGAATCCATTTCACATAAACATTTAAATTGTAAATGTTATTTACAAATAGTTGTCTCCTATGTATTATAAATCACATTCATAATATATATGAATAATTTGGATAATTTTATCCATATTATTCTTATCCATTATAAATAAATCACATTTAATTGTCTTGGATAACAATTCTCATGTGCCCAAATAATATGAATCATGTTCACATTATTCACATCTTTGAAAATTAAATCACATATAATTATCTTAGATAAGTCTCCTTATATGGCCAAATAATATGAATCCAATTCATATTATTCATGATAATTAAATCACATTTAACTATCAACTTCCATTAATGCTCGAATACATTATCAACAATGAAATTATTCTTGAACTCTTTCAAGAATAATGTAATTTCTCCATGGATACTTGGAGATAAGTATAGGGCGATTGTACATTCCACATATAGTGACTTGGATATCAAGATTATATCTCAAATTAAGATCATGCAGACCTCCCATAGATTTTTTATTAAATCAAAACCATAAATCTAATCTTTTTATTACATCTGAATCACATTCAGATCACTGTCCAACATTTGGATCAAGATCAGATTACTTCTCTATTGAGAGGAGTCACTAAAATCCAAACCCGTTTCAACACTCCTTAGGAATAGAAGCACCATGGTTATACAATCATTTAGGATCACATCACCCTCATGTATTCCTAATACCTATACATCCTATAGACAGGAAGAACTAGAATAAACCTGAAGTTTTAGATCTATTTAGATTGTCTTCTTCAGGGTTTTATCATTGAGTTTCTCATTTGATCATTGGGAGTTGGTATCGATCATATACATTCCAAAAACATATATATATACGTAGGTATTTATTATATACTTCCAAAAGCATATATCAAACCTACAAATTTAGTCAAGCTTGGAAAGCGAGATGATCGTGCACGGAATTTGATTCCCAATATCTCATGAGTGAGCTCATGTCTTCCGGTTCAGTAATGAACCCGTATGATCCCTTTGAGAGATCGTATTACTCATATGCCCTTGTATGCACACCAACACGCCGATGTATAGACCTTGATTAGGCCATCAACCTCTCGGTCTACCAAATATACATACTCAAACATATAGTAACACATCTGTCTCTGATAAGAGGATGAGTGCCTATATCGTAACAACATACGACATAGGTCTTTGGTTATCACGATCTCGGTAAGTCAACTCTTTGACCAAACTTATCTAACATCTCTGAATCTCTATTCATATAAAGAGGACCTGTATCAAGAGGTCGATTAGATATCAACCTATTAGAGAAAGGATTACCATCTCCTACTCAGGCTGGAGATTATCTCTTAATAATCATTTGATGGTACTTGATGAGCCCTCAATCTAACTCTTTAGATATTCATCCAAGTACCAACCTCTATGATTCAACAATTAAATCAATAATAGTATGATCATCAAGATGGACATGGTACATAACCCTAATTGTACTAAGGGACCTATTACACAAATTAGTTATCCTTCCTTTCAGATCGGGGAATGATAATTGCAATAAAATGTATTGCATAATGGCTCTCCATGGGCTTGCATGTC
This sequence comes from Ottelia alismoides, assembly GCA_037367405.1. NCBI lineage: Eukaryota > Viridiplantae > Streptophyta > Magnoliopsida > Alismatales > Hydrocharitaceae > Ottelia > Ottelia alismoides. The sequence continues at coordinate 29,292 of JAZKJV010003751.1, forward strand.
CAACAGAAGTTGGAAAAGCTGATGCATGAAGAAATCAATGATGCATGTAGGAGATAGAGGATGTGTACCTTGTCGCCATCACTCTACATGCAAAGTGATCCGTGCATAAAATAAAAGACAAAAAATAAAATAACCTAAATGATGCATGAGAAGCATCCTATCAATAATATCTATTAGTGGGAAAGAACAAGTTTATTTGACTAAGTCCAAGCTATGTTCTGTATAGGTGTAGAAATTCTTGTTTAGGGTCTTTAGACCTAATCAATTACATGTCTCATGCAAGGCAATAAAACTTAACACTAAGGGCTCATGCACAAAGAATCGTAAGAAAACAAATAAAAAGAAAGTCGATGAAAACAAAATCAGTCAGGTCCCCCAAGTGCACCGGCACTTGGTGAAACATCCCCCATACACACAAGGTATATGGTGGCCTTTTAGAATACAAAAAAAGAGGCAAATGCCAAATAAATAATTACAAATTTTTACAAGAATAATAACTGAATAAAAATGCTAAAAGAAAAAAAATAAATGTAAAAAATGCTCCAAACAATCCGCTTCTCCTTACTCTTTTGCTCATGCTCCTATGCTCTCCTACAATTCAGTGAAGAAACGAACCACCTCTACTACGCTTGGGTGCGTCAACGCTCCTAAGAAAGCCACCCTCGCTTGTCGGGCCCTCACAAGAAAGAGGAAACACATGAATATGTAAGAGACAGTTATAACAATATGAGCAAAAATAGTATGAAAATATACGCAAAAATATAAACAAAATAAATGAATTAAATAATTTACAAACATATAGACAAAGAATAAAATTAATATAGAATATGTGACAACAATATGATCAATGAAATAGTTGGTATCTACAACTAGAAAAATATGGACAATGAAATAAATGATAGAAAAATGTAGATAAAACTAGAAATAGAAAAATGGATATCTACAACCAAGAATGGTAGGTTAAGAGAAAAAAACCTAGCTACCCTCGTGTGCCACCCTGGCGATGATGCCATTTATTAAGTAGGGAAATCTGACGTTTTAAAATTAATGAATTATTTGCAGTGTAGTTGCAACCCTAAAAATCCCCCAACAAAAATTATTTGTATTTTAAACATAGCTCAAGCCAACAAACAAGAAAAAGAATGTAAGCATAAGAACTATAAGTGTTATTTATTTACCTGAATAACATACAAGATCGAACTCAGGGAGGCTACAAAAATATAGAGAGTTATTCATATCAATGAAAAATCAATGAAAAGGAATAAGGAATTCTATGAACACTACTCTTGGTTTTTGTACATTTGATTGTTATATTTTTTATGGAATTTTCATTTTATATTTTTATATGGTTTTCTGATTATATAATTTTATGATTTTTTCCTTTTTAAAAGTTTTTTTTATTTTTAAAATAACTAAAATAAAAAATAACAAAAAAGAAAGAAAGAGTAAAATGTTTGGATTTTATAAAGTGGTAAAAATATACAGAAAATCTAAATAAATTTTTTTTGGAATTATGATACTTTTTAATTTTTATATTTTTTCTAGAATATTAAAAAATTTTAAGTCTTTTAAATAAATAAAAAATAGAAAATGACATAAATAAAAAAAATGCAAACATTTTTGGAATTTTAAAATACAAAATGAAATAAAAATGGTTAAAATATGCACACTTAGAAAGTTAATTTTTTTTATTTTACAGAAAGGTATTTTATGATTTTTTTGGAATTTTCTATGAATTTTTATGTTTTTGGATGTTTTATGATTTTTCTGGTTTTTATATGGAATAAAAATACAAAAATTGTACAGGAATTAAAAGAGATAAAAATAAATAAGCAGGATTTTTTTAGAATTTTGTAGATGATTTTTATATATTTAATTATTTTTAAAAGCAAACAGGGAGTTTTTATGAAGTTTTTGAATTTTCAAATATAATAAAATTGATGAAAATGCGAAATGAAAATTAAAGATGAAAGAGATGCTTAATAGAGGGACACCATAATTTTTACAAATTTTTAAAGATTTTTTTTGCTATTTTTTATTTTTACCATGCAAAATAAATGTATTGCACAAGGATATGGATGCAAATATTTATATTTTGTAGACTAAATGATAACACAATTAAAATATGTAGGGTGAAACATGGAAAATGTCCAAAATATGTGTGCGCAGGCACGTGAGCCTCGTTGGAATGGACCTATTTACAAATAATTCAATTCCACGAGCCAAATAATATCAAATAAAATGCATGCTCTTTATTGCAATTAACCCAAAAAACACATGTTGTGCACACTTTGAGGTTCAAACTAGACCAACTTGCAATTAGAATAAATAATCAGGTTAATGGTGCAAATGTTCAATATATAAAATACTGACATGTGTCATTACAAGACTTGTTTGCAAAATAAAAGAAAAGCAAGGGCTAGGGTGAAATTTTACCCTTTAATATACATGGATGGATCTAGTGTTGCGATTCGTCTGGATGTTAATCAAATGGCTGACAAAGAATCATGGTCTAGCAGCTCTAATTTGATTTGGAACTTTAATCCGCGGTTCAACTTTGGGGCAAATTGGATGGTCGTGATAAAGACTGGAGTAAATGTTCTTTATCGGGCGGATGTAAGAGCGTATGGAAGAACTACGATGAAGGTGTTTTTGGACGAATTTCAATCGGCAATCTCTTGCTCAATCTTTGCTCGCATTCCCTCCAGAGGGTCTCATCTTGCTTCTGCGACAGTCATGCGTCGAATGGATGCGACGATAGGGTTCGACGATGTGAATCTGAGATATGTAGGTCTGAACTTCTGGAGTTGCAGGTGGACCTCCAGATGTCAGATCTTGCTCCCAAATGCACTCATGGTCCCTACAACGAAATGCTAGCTCGGAGGTGGACTTCCAACGATCTTATTGGTTATAGAAACACCAGGCAGTCGTGCATGTATATAGGCTCTATCGAGGGTGGTCAGAAGCCAATCCTTAGAACATGGATGATATAAGGGTGGTCAGACAGTGGAATGCTGGAGAAGGTGAGGTGAACGTAGTCTAGAGGTTAGAGATTGATAAAGATGATAGGAACCCCTCAGATCTTGCGGATCGGAGATTGAAGATGGCAGTTTGATTTAAGCTAACTCATGAAAATAAAAAGAAAAATCAAGGAAGATATTAACAAACAACAAACTAAGATACCTAAGGTTGGGAGGAGGAAGGTTGTCGACCTCGATCTACTACTAGTGGTAGAGAGTTGAAAATTTGTCCGTGGAAGTCTTGCGTATGGCTGGATCACAACTAGAGCACCCAAATCACACTCCTGGTTGAAGAAACACTCCTCTGTCACCTGAGCACAATCTTTATCACTCAATCGCAACAAAAGGTGGCTAAAATTGGATCATATGCAGTAGGGGAAGGTGACGGTTTATATATAGGCAGTGAAGTCTGGCGATGTTTGAATTTGAATCATCAGCAGATATAGGCGTAATCGGTGGATCTGGAGAGCTGGCGAGGATGTTAGTTATTACGACGAGAATATTAGAGAAGAAAGCAGGCTTGGTTAGTGATCGATGCATGAGGGAGAATTGGGAGAAGAGAGGGAGGAGCGTGAGATGAGCGGCAATCACGGGGAGAGTAGATAGTTGACCCGAGTCAACAAACCCGGGCCAACCAATAGGAAGGCACGTAGAATAGGACAAGTTAGGCTAAACGACAAAAATGCAATAAAAATGTTAAATATAGGAGTTAAAATTCGAAAATGAATATAAATAATTAAATAATGTGAATAAAAATGTTAAGGATAAAATAAAGTTCATTTAAGTGATTCTTAATTAATTAAATATGGTATATACAAGGGTTAAAATAAATACAAGGTGTTATTTATAGGTATATATATATATCTATATATACACATCTTTGATTTTTAATTAATTACATATACAAATATATACATAATATAATAATATATTAATTCACAATATTTTATGAAGGTTTTTATGAAATTTTTATTTGAATTTTAGTAATTAATTTAGAAGGTTAAATAAATAGGTATATATACAATATATATAAGATGGTACATATAATATGTACATGATTTCATTTTTGTTGGTTTTTGATTTTGTGATTTTTATATAAGTCAAATACAATATTTACAAATAATTAAAAATATGATAGTTATAAACGTGTATAATAAAATAAATAAAAATAATAATATACGTAATATACATGGGTATAATATACAGTAGTACCCTAAATAGCCACATTTCACACCTTAACTCTGATTTTTATGAAACCACCACTATTTTAAAGATTATTTAATTTGGAGTATAACGAAAGTGAGTTTGATGAATTTGGAGTTTTTGTCGAGAAGATATTGATCTTGCATGTTGAGCTTTATAGATTTTTCAAAGTGTTGTAATTTACACATTATACACTGATTTTAATTGCAATTATTTTTATTATTTACAAAAGATTTTTATGCACAAATTTCTAGAGGAAATCATTTTTATTTGCTTTTAATTTGAGTGTAAATAAATTAAAAAAAATGAATGTTTATCATATACAATATTGTATTGGTGATGAAAATATGAAAGTGATAATTGATTTTATGAAATTTTGGTATTTTAGGTCGTATCTCCCCCAACTTTATTCCATGTTTATCATGTCAAGTCTTGACCTTCTCTCGTGGTCAGAGTTATCCTGTATCTATTTCTTATATACAATCTTTATTTACTTTATTTTCCCTTTAGTTGTTTATTTATTTATTTTAGGTTAAAATGGTAATGAATATATAATACTTACACTAGAATAAGAGTTAGTTAAAGAATGGATTTATTGTTATTTACAGGTGTTATATATGGGATTTTAAGCTAAAATAAATGAATAAAGATGATGGAATGCAAATTCATCAATGACTAATAATGTAATTTTTCCAGATGTTTGGAATAATGTATTTTAATATTAAATTCTCCATGAAAGTTGTAGATCTTTATAAGATACACCACTTTCATTTTGAATAATTTTTCATTTGACATCATTAATATTTTATTTTGAATTTATAAGATTTATTTCATTTATAAATTTTCTGATTGGGTCATGTTGCCTAATTCTTGATCTCCGCATCAACGACCCTTTATATGCTATTGGTTATGATTTGGGTAGTCTGATCATGAGATCAAACGACCCTGATCAGGACATCTCCCACTTCTTCCCTAGCCGCTTGATCAATTGATTGAGTGGTGCTCCTTTTCCCACTCACGACCAAAATTGGGGCATTCGATCTTAAGATCCAATGGCTATAGTCTATCTTCAACCTCATGAGGTTTATCTATCAAGTGTTGCAGCTCTTAGACCAATGACTCTTCAACTTATTCTCCCTGTCGTTCCACTTGGCCTCTCCTCCTAGAACCACCACCGTTGCATAGCCTTTCCAACCTCTTCTTTTCCTATCCACAATCATCCTCTTCTTCATGTGAACTCAAGGGAGATGGTTGAAACCACCTCCTTGCAACCACCTGGAGGACATCAAAACTACCCTCTCTGACAACTTTCTTGGCATCAACCCTTCTCGTGAGAAGCCTCCGAGCCATTCCTCATCCTTAGGGACATTCAGTGAGAGAGAATGCGAGTGAAGAAAGAGGTGTCTTCTCCGATGAGTTCCAAAGAAAACTTGCCTTGTTGCAGCCCTATATGACACCAAGCTCGAGCTCATCACGTTGTCAGAGCTCATCACGTTGTGGACGATTAGAGCGAAGATCAAAGGTCACTCTAAAACTTATGCCCATGCCTTCATCCACCTTCTGACCCTTCTTTTCATTTCCAGGTGATGAATCTCCATTTCATGACCTTTATTCTTTCCTTTTGGCCTTAAATCCCTAGTTAAATGCATGTAAATAACATTAATTTATACAAAATAACATTCACCATTTAACCTATAAATCTTATATAAATACATGTATTTATTACCAAAACAAAGGAATAAAGGAAAATAAAAGAAAAAGAAATGAAATATAAAAGATACTGAATTACCTTAAACCCTAATACTAAGTCAATATTGACTTGGTTGCCCAGGAATAAAGGAGGAGAAGATAGGGCCAATTAACTGTAAAGAAAACAAATAGAAACCCTAATTTAATTCCCTGTAATTAGACATTCTTACCCCTTATTTATTTGCATTTTACACATCACATATAATAAAAGTTCTAATTAAACTTGTACATATTAATGTTTAGAAAAATACAAAATTAATAGGACACAAAAATAATGCATAGTGTGATTGGGAGAAATCGTAAAATTTCACAAACTATACTTTACATTCCAATATTTGCTCCATATGAACTTAAAATTCATATACACAAACTCACCTTTATCATTCTTAAAATTAAATTATCTATCTAATGAAGATAGTTTAATTAAAAATAAGTTAAGATGCAAAAACTAGCTTTCTATGGTCCCATTGTACTGTATATATGTATATTTTACTCATTATATTTATTCATTCTATTTTTACCTATCTTATATTTTTAAATACTTGTGAATGTTATTTTAAATATATTCAACATATAAACATGAAACAAATGCATCAAAAATTCATTAAAATAAATAATACATTAAATTATTAAGGTATACTATACCTATGGTGTATATACACATATTTATTTAAGTACACAAGTAAAATCAAAATATATAATAAAAATATGTAAATATGTATTACTATAAATAAATAAACATTTAATTATAGCATTATGTACATAAAAAACTAAGTAAAAATGCAAATACATAAAATATATATAAATACCTATAAAATAGTATATAAATAAAAATACACAATAAATAATAATATAAAAATCATAATAAAATTGTACATAAACAAACAAATGATTTTTTTGACTTTTTATTAAATAAAAATATAGTTATTTTATTTTCTTTATTTCTACTTCTTAACTTTTCTTTTGACCTTATTCTGCCTACGTGGCCCGATCATGTTCCATTGTGAGTTGACCTAGGTCAACTGCAAAGTCCTCCTCCACTCGCCCCTTTGACTTCTGTTAGAGTCACTAACCTCCACACATCTCTGAATTTTTGTAGATGATCCTTGGCTTGAGGAAGCTTGCTTCCTTGATCGAATTTGTACAGGACACAAGCCTCCATCTTGCCATCACTCTGAAAACCTTGTACATACACACCATCTCTCCTGATCATGTCAGCATGGAAAGGTGGAAGAGACTTGGTTTAGACTTGCCGGAGCTCCTCTTGTGAATCTTCTTCGCTCCCTGCCCTTGTAGGTATGAGCCGCTTTCCTTAGTATTTTTAGTGTAATTTCGATTCACCATCTTAGTTTAGGTTTTACTTCTCGCAATTACTGCTTAACTTAGGTGTAATTTCAAATCTTCTTTCGCTGGAGCTTCTAGCTCCAGCTCTGATCCACTATGAACCCAACTTTGTTTTGACCCACAAGCACCCCCATTTCGGTCTTCAACACATTCTCCATCTTTCGCACCATCTTTCCCTCTGATTCTGCAAGAATCAGTCCATATCAAGCTTTATTTGCTGCCTATTCATCGGAGCTCTCTTCCCGACCACCTCCAATATATGCAAGCTTTATCCTTGGGATGATGAGACACCCCTCGGGCCCCTTATTTTTTTGTTGCAGGTCCAGACACTTAAGGAGCCATCTGGGGCTCGATTTGAACAAAGGCATCCCCTCCAGGTCTTGTGGAACCAAGAGAGCCCCAGGTCCCCATCGGTGGGACATGGAAACTTTCCAAGACCACCAACATGTGCAACGGCCTTTGAGGAAGCTTTTTGGGCCAATCAAATGCAGAATTGGTGGCTGAAGCGAGAAGGAATTAGTGATTGAAGAAACCCCCTTCGCCTATTCTTAGGAGCTTTTCCAATCATCTTTAGAGCTGTCGGATGCATGATGTGGCCCAGATCTAATCTGATCCTTGAAGCGGAATGAAATGAAGCTTCGCCCCCAGCCGTCCGATTGTCTTATGTGAGCGACATGGCGCATCTAGCACCATCCATCAGTGCCCATTAACGGGTAAATATTAAAGACCCCCTGCCGCTTTATTTATTTAATAGTCTTGTAAATATTTGTTTACATGTAATTTATATTGTAATATTTGACAGTGGACCCTACGTATTTGTGTTTATTTGCATTTTGGTGCTCTACCAGGTCACCTCATGTGCCGGTACACATGAGGGCCTGGTCTTTTTTCAGCTCAGCCCATTTTAGGATATTTATGTTTACTCCATTATTTTGTATAAATAGTGTTAAACATTTGGAAAAATTGCAAGCAAGGGCACGATATTTGTTTTAATTGCATTTATACCCCTACCAAGCGATTATAAAATGCAGATTTAGATGGAAAATTGCTCTGATGACTTGGATTTTGTTTTTAGTGTTATTAAGTGCATTTAAACTTTGTTTAAATTGCAAATGGGTCCTTGTCAGTTTCGAAATTTTATTTTGTGTAAATTTATTATTAAAAATAACATTTTATATACCTACAAACTACAGGAAAATTATCTAAGGTGCCTACTACATATATTTATCATAGATATTTTCAGAAGCCATTTTAAGTGATTTTCCTATCTAGTAAAAATAAAAAAAAGCCTTTTACTTCTTTGTAATTATTAAAATCCAAAAAAAACTATAAAATCATCTTTAAAAATTCCAAAAAAATTAATATAAGTGTAGTTCTATATATTCTACCTTCAGACCAAAAATCATTAAAAATAGAAAAAGAAAACATTGAAAATAGGAAAAAAACTGAAAAACACTATAAAATCAGAAAAATTTCATTTAAAATCCAAAAAATTATTTTCTTTTCTATATTTCTATTTATTTTTATAATATTCATGAGAAAACGTTTTAGGGAAATATTGACACTATTATCTTTTTTTAAAACCCAAAATTATTACGCCATATTATCTTATTCACAGTTTAATAAATTTTAATACTTTAAAAATACATAAGAATTAGAAAAATATTTTTTAAAATTACCAAAAAAAAGAAAACATAAAAACACAAAAACATTTTATTTTATATATTTTGAGTATATTTATGTATATTTAAAATATAAAACCCTAGAAATCTAATATACTCTTTATATTACTTATATAGTAAATATTATTACAAAAGTATATCTAGATAAATATTATATAAAAATAAAAAAGAAACTAAAAAATTGTAAAAATAAAAGGAAAACAAAAATTTTAAATTTTAAAAATAAGAAATACATAACAATTAAATATTCGTAAAAATAAAATATAATTAAAAATCCCATAAAATCAAGAAAAGAATAAAAAGTACAAAAATAATAATTATTAATTATTAAATTAGTAATAGTTAGAACAATTTTCCATTACTCTTTGTGATTCGACCTCTACCTTTGCGCACTATACACACATTTTATTGGGTATAATAAATTTCGTCTCACGTATTTTCATTGTTATATATTGTCATGGGTTGATTGCTTGTGTGATTTGATTAGTTCAGGTATCGAGAGATGAGAGAAACGTCGATACAACGATTGTTGGATCCGACTTGTCGGACACCACATGTCCTCCATGGTCGGACGTTATGCACCTCATCCGATTCAATAAACATCAGGTATGCCTCAGTCTTGATCTTCTTTCTTTCTTTATTTTATCTACTACAACACACACTTCCATTCTATCATTTCTTTACACAATTACCTCTATCGCACATACATGGTCCACATGAACCACTTTGAATCCTCCTTTCTCTTCTACAAACATCCTCCCACCTAAATTCTTTACATATCCTTGTGAAGGAGATAAAACCATTAAGGCACCATTTTCCTTCATTCAGCTAGGCCCTTTATTCCACTTCAGTCCATCCAAAATCGAATACCTATGCTTCTCCTATCATCCTAACTTATGCAGGTACACAAAGGCTTCAATGGTTGGAAATTCACAAACCTCACTTGTCTTCTTCTCCACCTCCAACGAGGCTGAGTTGTTCAACTAATCTGACCAAGGCCGAGCCATTTGTATATTTCATTTTATTCCTTTTAAGTCCTTTTTGTGTTGTTTTATATCATACTTAAATTATGTTTTCTTTGCAAAAATATCGGCGGATTGTGATCTTAATATCTTGAGATGCATAAATCCAAATTAAGTGAAATTGGTCATGTTTAAATGCTCTTTTAATGCTATTTTAAATTGCATAGTTATTTCTATGATTTGATCATATTCCGTTAACTTAAAATTGAGAGAAGTGTAATGCATATATTTCATATTTTGAATGATACTTATTCTTTATAGTTCTAATCAATATACTTCTTAAGTCTTAATTTATTTCATCTTATTAAAATCTGATCAAGTGGTTAGTTTACAACCCTGAGTATTAATATCTGATTAATTGCTTGAATTGAGTAAATTAAATTACGGTTATCCATGATTAGGATTTAATTGGTCAATAGAGTTTTAAGTTGGACCTTCTTCCATGTTGGTAACTCAAGAACATTAATTAGTTTGAGGAGGTTAAGTGTGATAATGTGTTGCATTTGTTTGAGTTATATTTTATTTTATATTTATTTTATTGTATTTAGTTTGAATTAACTTGCATATTAAACCTCTCAAAAAATAATATACCATGCATCCATATGTTTTATCATCTTCAACCTAGATATAATTCATAATCACTTAACCTAGGCATCTTGATCCTTATTATATAAGCTCGTCTATTGTATCCTTGTGTTTGACCTTGTACTTATCCATGAATTTTTAGCCGAGCCACTATACACTAAGATTTTTACTCGGTATTGATAGATTGTTAAATTGACATATAACAATACGATCTAATTGTCGTTTAGCATTTAATCAGCTAGCGTCGTTGTCAGGGTGATAAATATGTGATTCATCGCTCTAAAAGAGATTAATTAAGCTAAGTTACCCAAAATTCATCTGCATTTTATCCATTATCTTTCATAATTAGCATTCATTCATGTGTAATTAATAATTGCATTTTATACTGCATAATTACATAAAATAAGAAGCCAAGAATCCCAGCCCAATTGACCTGTAAAATAAGCTAACTTACCCCATTTTTAATTAGTTCATGCTAACTCCAAATCACTTGAAACTACTCCACTGTGTACATATAAATAACACAATTAAATAAAAAATATATAAGAAATCACTAGCATAAATAAGTGAACTAGAAACCCAAATCCTAATTCCGGGATGATCGGACTAAAATGTTGATATCTTCTTCACACAATGTTCAATTTGATCTTAATCACATTTGAACTAATGTACATTCAATTACGTTCAAAACAAGACCAAGTTCAAGTGCATCGGAGCTCACATGTGAAAGTTGGGATTTGGGCCACTTTTGTACGTTGTGTATTTTATCGGATTTTGACCTATTATTTTATGTATGTATTTAAATCTTGTTATTTTATTTATTTTTCACTTATTTTCTTTGAAAAAAGTTTTATCAAAATATGTAAAAATACAAATCCACAATAAAACCAAACAAAGAAATTGACAAAGTCTTTGTGTTCTCTAACATCTGTACAAAAGTCGTCTTTTTCGTACTTTATTTTATTCCTTTATGTTCCTAATTATTAAAAATCTAAAAAAATATATTAGTGTATAAATATTTATCTTTTATTTTATCATATTTTTCTCGATTTTTATCTTAATTGAAAATGACAAAAAAATTACAAAACTCCAAAAATCAGGTATTTTATACGCATAGTGTAAACCAAAAATATCACTTTATGCAAATGACATATTTCGGTGTTGGGCCCTTCATGAAAGTTGTAGAAATCATCGATATGAGCAAGTTTTGTAAATAAATTTTTTTGATATGAGGTAATTTGCTATTTATTTTTTATTTTTCTTTTCTTTTACTTTTCGAATTTTTTGGAGCTGACACGTGGCGCTCTTGGAGCCGCCACGTCACTCAATTTTTGCATTTAGTTTTTCATTTTTCTACATAGAAAATACTAAATTTAATTAAAAATAAATAACAAATATAATACACATGGAAGCACCTTGGCCACCCAATCTCGGCCGGTCGGACGGTCGAGGATCATCATCTTCTTCCCGCCTCCTTTCCAGTTTGGGCGCAGCCGCCTCGACGATTTTCACCACCACATCTCTTGTGATTCCCATCTCCGATCTCCCTTTCCAATCCCCACCATCTCTCCATCTACAGCTGACCATACCCGAATCCCCCATAAGATCTTGCTGCCTTCCCAATCGGATCGAATCCCAATCAATCACCTCTCGTCAATCAATCCATGTCCCCCATTCCTAATCCGTTGGTGACGCTAGACCTTTTCAATCTGTCCCCGACCTTCCATGACCATTGTCTCCAATCATCCCTATAAGAACATCACCACCACATCCCTTGAAATGCATCTGTCATATGCACCAGCAAGGAGGAGCTCGCGGCGGTGACATCTCCGCGAGCCCTTCCCACCGACGAGAACCGAGCCCCGCTAGGCTCGTTGCAGCACGTCTAAGCTCCTCGAGCTGTTTCTCCGCAACAACTACCTCCTTTGCCATAGATCTAACACCACCGCCTTTTTCACCTCTCCGCCTGCTTTGACCATATCTACCACGCAAGCCGCTCCGCCTCTTCATTGACTTGCGTCCATTCCACTATCGCCACGTCGCCCTCAACTTTGTCGATCACAACTCCATCAAAAACACCTCCACCATGCCGTTCAGAGCTTCACCGTCCATCCTCACCATCTCCTCCAGGAGTCAACCTCGACGCCTCATCCCCTGCTCCAAGAGCCACCGGGTGGGATTCCTCCACCTTTGTCCAGAGGAAGTTCTACCTCCGCGCTCAGCCACGCTCCCCCGCTACACCAGACTCCCTCCTCCATCGGGCACGGGGCCCGAGGCCCCTGCACACGTGCATTGGGGATCTTTGTAGATTACCCCCCACCTACCAGTCAAATTCCACCGCAATCCACCAATAAGGGTTACGTGATACACATGTGACTGCTTGGAAGTTTTGTAAAATGACCCCCAAAGGTCTTGGTGACTCCTCTTTAGTTCCAGAACTGCTTTTCTTTATTTTATTTTAACATTCTCATTGTATACAGACTCTTGATTTTCATATGTAATTTGAACAACACTTTTGCATCAATCTATTATTTAAAAAATTGCCCTTTTATCCTCAATTAATACTTTACATTATGGCGTGATCTTTATATTTTTATGCCATGTGGTTGATTATTAATAATTGTTTATGTGAGAAATTTCATATTTTGCTCAATTTGTGCTCAATAATTTGTATAAAATCAACCATTATTCGAAAAATTGCTAAAAATTCGTGGATAGTGGAATTAATTGATTTCACATTATGTCTAAAAATAATTACATTTGCATGCATCATTTGCTCTATAAAATTCATTTTATACATTTCAGTAATTAATTTTAAATAGATACTAAACTCAACATTTTTAGGGTTTAGGATTTTTCTGAGATAGATCACCGAGTGATATATCTTGGATAATTTTATTTCCTAAAAATAAGTAGGTTTAGTATTTATTGTAATTAATTATTATGATTCACACTATTTTCACCATTTAATTTGTTAAATATTCATATTGCATGAAAAAATTCAAAAAACAATATAGTGCATTTATTTCATTATTATTCACTACTCAGCCAAGTTTCATAATTTTGGGACTCTATTTAACTGAAAATTGCATTTTCTAGTCCTTCAAATTGGCCACACTTTCACTTGCATTCACAAATTGCATTAAAAAAATCTAAAAATATTCCACCTCAAAACTCGTACATGAACTTTGATAGACATTAATCTAGGTTGTTCCTTTACCTCTTCGAGTTTGACCATGGGACATGCACAGGCTAAATAAACATAAAACCACTTTGATTAAAAATTATTAATTAATAAATTAAGTGGTTTTCTCTTGATTGATTATGATTACTTACTTAGAATGAATGACCACATTAATTTTGCACATTTAATTCAGACAAATTAACAGAGGGTGATCCATACTCGTCAGATGGCGTCGTTGCCTAGGAACGAACTCGGGTCACCTGCGTGACAAATAGGAATACTCACCACCATACTACAATGACCGTTTAAACATCTTTATTAGTGTATTTAATTAGGATTAACTATATAATTAAGTAATTTTAAATGAAATTTAGGTCAAGTGTTCTTCATGTTTACTTTTGGTAGCATTGTTGACTTATTTTATTGTTTGTCTATGTGCATTTGTAAATAGTTTATTATCTCTTTGAAATTTCTAATTAAAGTTGTTTTGGCAAGGCTCGTGGAGCTGACTCAATCGAGTTAACACAAAGGCAATGAGCTTGGAGCTCTAGCTGAGAGAAGACCAAAGCAGCTGCTTTTAGTAGAAGAGATGTTAACTATTGTGTAGTGTAGCTAGTAAGGTAGTTAATTATGTCATTAATTTGGTGTTGTAATTATTACTTATACTATAATTATCTATTTACAACGTCTCTTGTTTAAGACCTCACATTTGTAAAAAAAGAGATTGTTTACTTTTTAAGTTAGCTGTGTTAAGACCTGTTTCATCCTCTCCGAGGGTGGGGCTCGACTTGAGTGGCATATTTAGGACCAAGCACATGGCTATTAGAGCTTTTTATGTCATTTTGTATGTGTCATCGTAAATAGGCCACACTTGTTCATTAAAAAGATTCCCTAAATCATATGCATCAACTCGCTATACCGCTAATAGAACTTATGTATTAGGTGTCGTTTTTCTTGACATGCCTTTCATATAGTGTAACCTTTAAATTCAATCATGCATAAAACATGGAGAGTGATGGGAAGCATTGCAAGTATAACTTCTATTGAGCATTAATCATTGTTTCTCTCTTGCATTCAATTTTTATCGACTACTTAATCTTGATTTATAATTTAAATTTAAAGGAAATAGGATTGGAGGTTATGTAATGAATTTCATGTGCTCAAATTAATTCAAGTGATAACCAACATTAAAATTGGGACAACTAATCAGGTCGATTAGATTTAACTTTGAATAAAAAGAAGCTTATACTACAAGTGAACAAAAGCCCTCATTATATGTAACTACATACCCCCAGACAGAGTGGGTGAGAACAAAGCCAATAAGGTTGGAGCCTAAATTCCCGGACTTGCCCCATAAGTCTCCATTTCTGACTGTCACAAATTTAGGAGCTGCAACGGTTTTCCTTCGACCTCGGAAATATGTTTTGTTTGTGTAAGCATGTTTGACTTCATAAAGGAGTGATATTGAACCCGACTGCCCGAGAAGATCACCTTTTTTATTCGAGATACCAAGAGCACTACTGGGCATAAGGCACAACATGTGTGTAATGGATTTATATTCTTATTCTCGACCAACTAAAATCGACAAGATATTTTGACCGAACTTTCATAAGCTTCATGTGTGAAGTTGGTGGATTAAAAGGGTTTAAATTGTGTTTGGATTGTGTTAGTTAATTCCTACATATTCAAGTGCATACATAGTACTAGCATCTCCCTGATTCGTTCGAGCTCAAATATGAATCCTCTTGAAATCAAAGAAGAATAGTTGGGGGGATTGTTCGAATTTTGCAAACATCTTGTTGAGCTCCCAAAATATTTCATCTTCTGAGGCCTTGAAACTTCACTTCCCGGACCTCCTGAACTCGTGACCCTCTTGAGTTTAGGTTCACTCACTTAAGGGATGGTCACACACCTACCAATCCCTTTCTTTCTTCCCTTCTCACCTAGAAAGACCTTTGCCTCGAGGAACTCTATTTGATTTCCACATTGTCATCTAACCTAAACCCAATGTATGATGAACAAACTTCACAAGATTCATCCATTATGCCTCCTAAGAAGTATAATGATGTTGAGTCTCGTGATGACCCTTTACAAGCAATAATTGCTAGGTTAACCGCTTCAAAGCAGTAGAATGCATTATTTAGAGCATAGATAAGCCGACTTAATATGGGTTTAGAGGAGAGGGACAACAAGGATGTAGTCGAGCATCATTGCTGACAAGTTGACATTAGTCAAGCGAATTGACAAGAGGATGAATGAGTTCGAGAGTTTGTCCAAGATTCCTAAGTAGATGGAGGACTTAGCTAAGAGGGCATCTAAGATGAAGATACATGTCGTGTCTACTTCTGCTGCTCTTGTTTACATAGTGCATCATATTCAGGAACAGTTGATGTAGAATAACCCCGGCCATAGGTCGAGCACCACTCCTTTACCCAACCTTGCAAAAAACAACCATCAGCGAAGATAGTATTGGAGGAGCCTCCTCGGGTGTGGGCGGTGAATGGTGGAATAAACAGGAAGGAATGGGAAACCGTCAGTCTTACCAGTGTCCCTCTCCTTTCCATAACACTGGTTTCATCCCTACATCTCTTCCTATATAGTCGAACCCGAAGCCTATGACTCCCAACATTTGGGGCAACAGTATGGGCGTCAACAACACTACTAGTCGGGCCAGTAATGCCCATCTTTTAAGTCCTTCCCACAGCATCACTAGTATCAGGGTGATGAATCTCCATTTCATCACCTTTATTCTATCATTTTGGCCTTGAAAACCCTAGCTAATGCATGTAAATAACATTAATTTGTCTATAATAGCATTCACTATTCATTGCATTTATTGTACATAAAATAAGGGTTTTAAAGCCAAAAA
The DNA here is from genome assembly GCA_037367405.1 of Ottelia alismoides. Lineage (NCBI taxonomy): Eukaryota > Viridiplantae > Streptophyta > Magnoliopsida > Alismatales > Hydrocharitaceae > Ottelia > Ottelia alismoides. Next base: position 45,950 of record JAZKJV010003751.1, read on the forward strand.
TAAAGAATAAAGAGAAGAAAATAAAAAGGAATAAAATATTGTAAATATTTTATGACCTTGACCCCGAGACCGAGTACAGAATGGAATTGGTCGACAAGGAATAAAGTAGGGGGTGATAAGGGCCAATGATACAATAAATGCCTCATTTATTTATTCATTCATTTATGCATTTTGACACCAATTTTGTATATACTTATTTATTCATTAAATAAAAATATCTTGTATATGAAAGTTGTAGATAATAATGTAGATAAAAATACAAAATTGAGTTCGCACAAAAATAATTTGCAGTGCACATTTTAAACCCAGAATAAAAAGCCAGAAACCAAACTTTACAGACCCATATCTTTCAAATAAAAAATCAAAATATTTTGGCCATCATTGTACATAATACCGATTAAAATATTCATTATATTCATTATTCATTATTTTTATAAATTTATATTTTTAGAATTTTGTAAATAATATACATAATACATGTACATATGGAAATTAAAAGAAAACCAAAAAAGAAAACCTCCAATAAAATAAGTCTATGTATTCACATAGGCAAAATACCTATGTATTACTTATAAATAAATAAAAAGGGGACTTCATTATTTTAGTCTTTCATATTTTTATTAACTTGTAAATATTATCTATATTCCATTAAAATGTAAATCCAAAATAAAACCCAATAACATTCAATAAATAAATAAAATATATGTAAAATACAGGTAAAATACCTATAAGTATACCTACATATTTTATATATACATATTTATTTAAATATGCAAATAAACTCATAAAATTGAAATAAAAATATATTTATACTCATAAAAATAATTTATAAATATATAGAATATAATATAATAAAATAATGAAAATAAAATACACAAAATAAAAATAAATTGCACCAAATACATGTAAATATACCTATAAATAAACTATTAAAATAAACTCATAACAAAATACATCAAAAAAATAAATAAAAATCATAAATAAATACTACATTATTTATTAAACATTTTTTATTTTATAAGCAAAAATTAATAAAGTCATTTATCGTGTTTAATTAATAGGTCAAATCGGCGTTGATGTGGACCAATCAGGTCCTTGCCTTCGTTGACCGCCCGGTCAACTCCTCTGCCACCAGCCGCCCTGTGTCAGAGCATCTTCTCAGCCCATCTTCTCTCATTTTTCCCTTCTAGTCCATTGACTTTCAAGCCTCGATTCCTTCATGAAAAAGTTCCATCAATGATCCACCCTTCACGCCAACATATCAGATCAATCCTCAGACCAGGCGATTCTTTGTGGCGCCCCGGTCAATAAGGGTGCATCGCCATGTCCATAAATAAGAGCCTCAACCTCCTTCCCCAGTTTGGTCTCCTTTTGTTCTTCTTCCACCCTCGCTTCCAGTCCAGAGTGAACCCTCATGACGGGGGGGGGGGGGGGGGTTGCTTCCGGAGTTGCTAGCAGGTCAGAGGAGTCGAGGCAGCTCCCACGGCGGAGCTCCGGCGTCGCCCTGCTCCCTGGTGCTCCACCAGGTATAAGAGTTGTTTTATTGCTTAATTAGTTAGGTTTTTATTCCATTCGTTTAATTGTGCCTTTAAGATAGTGGTTAGAGTAGAGATTAGTGTAGGTTCAGTCAAATCGAAGTTCGCCGGAGCTCTGCTTCGACGACAACTTCGTAGCGATATATCGGTCCTCCGAACCCCTATTCACCATCATTTCATTTCCCTCCACGTTCTTCATCTCCCGAACGCTTAAGATCAACCAGAGCCCGGCTGGCTCTGCGAATCGAGGTCCCCCTCCTCCAGGTCACCGGACCTCGCCACCTACTCCATTTCTTTGGCTCAGCTGCTTTAACTCATGGTCGAGGGAAACGCCCTTGAGCCACTCTTTCCTTGGGTGCAGGTCATATGCTAAAAGGAGCCCTTTGGGACTCAAATCAGCCGCCTTCAAGGTTCCCAGGACCCTCCTTCTTCATCGAGCTTGCCAGAACTACTCGTGGGGTCCTGGGATTTCCTGAGCAGCTCAAGAGATACAGGGCACCTTCGCAGACGTGTAGAGCTTACTTCCATTGCCCATGACCGTCTGGCGGAGGAGGAATCAGTGATCGAAGGCAGGGAATCCAGATGTTCTTCCTTGTTCTTCGTGAACAGCAGCAACAATCGGATGGAGGTGGTGGCCCCAGATCGGATCATGATCATCCATTCAAAGCCCGCTTCATCCGCTCGATCAAACCTCAAATGCAATCCAGACCGTCGATCGACAAAGCGGTATCGAGATGCTAGAGCCCGCCACGTGGATAAGTGGCACGCAGATAGCCGACCATCAGCACGCCTATATGGGTAAATTGCAGGCCTAAACCCCCGCCTTTTTGTATTTCATTTTTAATACTATAAATAAAATATTACGTGTAAATAAAATAGGTAATTTTGCCAAAGGACCCCTATCATTTTGTAATTACGATTTGGTCCTTCCGAACCTCACGTGCAGTCCCACGTGAGGCGTGTGAATTTTGTAAGCATGCCCTGGCGGTTTTTGTATATTATTAAATGACGCCAGAAAATTAAATAAATGTTTTATTCTGTTGGTAAATTTGCACTTGTGCCCCTGTCTTTATTTTTAATTGCAAAAATGCCCCTGCCAGGTTGTTGTATTTTATGTGCTTCATGCATTTATTAAAAATGCCTAGCTTGCCCCTAAAAATCCACAAAAATTAGGATAAATGCTTTGAGCCTTGTAGATTCAGGCTACAAATTTATTTGGCCATTTTGTGCATTTTAGCCATTTATTAAAATTGAAAAAGGAGTCACTTTTGCCCTGTTTAAATTATAAAATACTAAAAAATAGAAAGTGCTTCTGAAAAATAAAAAAATTATATGGTATATTTAAATATCTATTGAGTCCAGGAAATGAAAAAAACCCTAAAAATGAGTGAAAGAAAATTTACAAAAATGAGAAAACTCCAAAATCCAAAAAAAATATAAAAAACCTAGAAAAATACCAAAAAAATGTTTTCTTACTTTATAATTATCTTCGTATTATTATTAACATATTAAAATTAATTTAGGTAATTTTGAGACTTATTTTATATTTTTGAAAACCAAATTATTTTTGGCCTATTTAAATAGTCCCATTTCAGGGATTTTTGACATCAAAAATGCATAATAATTAGAAAAATATGAAAAGCCTAAAAAACACTATATCTCTTATATTTTGAGTATTTATACATATATATACCTATATATTGTATATCTTCCTCTATCTCCTCTTATATGAATATATATATCTCTCTCTCTATATATATATTTATATTTTCTATAATTTAAAATATAAAAAATATAAAAAATATAAAATATAAAAACAAGATAAGAATCATAAAAACAAAAAAATATAAAAACATTTAAAACCCACAAAAAGAGGATTCATTTTTAGGATGACTGGGATGTACATAAATACCTATAGGCTACCCTTTTTTTTCTTGCTCTCTTTGGTTCGACCTCTACATGCTTATACACTATGCATTTTATGGTAGAGTTCATAAAATTTTAATTCACATTTTTAGGACTTAATTTCCTTATTCTGTATTGTGGGTTAATTGCTGATTGGTCAGGATTTATTGAGAGGTCACCACATCGACTATCGATCCGCCTTGTGGATTGATACGACCCTTGATTTATCCCGTTCATCAGATGGCGCCGTTGCCGGGGAGCAATGAGCGTAGCCTATCACACTTTGTCATTCTTGTATGGAAATTCATTTATTCACCATTTATTCTTTGAAAAGTTTTTTATTTGAAATTATTTAACCATACAAGATTCTTTGATTAGTCACATACACATTCATTCATTTTGATTAATTACTTGATTCTTTATTTCATTGATAGAGCTTATATATTAATTCTATCTCTTTGTGACCTTGTTGCGAGGGCCCGCCACATGAGGATGGTTTCTTAGGAAGTCAAGGCAGTCGAGCTTGGAGGAGGTTGGTCTTCACTTCATGACCAGCTGGCGAGAGAGCACCAAGTATGCAAAGGGATGTGAATTAGTGAGGCCTTGAGTGATTAGGATCAATTTTGTAATTCATTGTGAGAGAGAGACATTTTTTGGCATGTAATATAACTTGGACTCTACACTTCACAACGAGGTCCAGTGCCCAGGTCTTTGTTCACCTAGGGGCCTCGTCGCGGCTTTTTCATGTTTTTCCCGCTTTATTTTCTTTGTTTCCTGCTGTTTTGAGTTTTACGCCTTTGCTTTATTTTGTTTTGTGTGCACGGAGCCCCTAGACTTAGGTTGCTTGACCCGGTAGCTAGGTCCACACATTAATATGAATGCATGTTCCTATAGTCTCTTACGTATGGATCTAGTCAAAGATTAACTGGTTCTTCACGATTAATAACAGCTATTGTTTAGAGCGATTTTGTCGCTTGCATACCTCCATGTAGTTAGGTTTAAAAATGTTGTTTTGGATACCGCATGGAGAGAGCTGGGATTTACTGTAAGTCCTCTAACTCAGCATGCATCATTCGGTTCAATGGTGAGATTTCCATCATGGAACCAACTTGCATGGCTTTTCCGTTATCTCCCTCTGATTTTGAGCACCTAGGACCTAAACGAAAATCTACCAAAATGTTAGGTGTTGGTATGAAAATAGACTCAAAAAAGGTGAAAACCCAAAAAACTAAAACAAGGGGACTGGTAAATAAACTTTGACATTAATTAAAAAACGTAATGGATCATCATTGTACTGGGTTCATAAAGCCCTCTTTATTTTCAGGTACCTTCGGAGGCGGACCAAAACCCTACTCCCATGAGCGAGGCACGTCCCATAAGGAATAGAGCCAAAAACCCAGTCTGCAACTGCCTTGTGTATCGCCTGGATTTCCGAAGTAATGGCGCTTCTATCGTACATGACCGAGTAGGGCCTTGTCAGCGATGGTGTTCCCGCCTTGTGTGGAACATCGACATGGACTGAAGTACTGAGCATAGGCCACACCTTCACGGGGGTGTTTGTCTCATCAGTTTGCGTCCGAGTAGGTTCTTGCACGCTAACGGGTGATTCCGTACCGAGCGAGAACTGAAGTATTGGTTTCGCTTATCGGCTTCCTCTCTCTATTTCTTTGGCTGAGTAAGGATCCAGGAAGGGTTACAAGGACCTCAAAAAGTACAGACTATATGTTACAAAGGAGGAGGACAAGTACGGGATTCTTTTGTCGCAGTACTCTCTCTCCTATAGGGTTAACATGCTAAGGACTTACTAAAAGATTTGCTTGAAATAACAACTCTAAAACTGAAAAGATAATAAATAGCCGAACCTTCATGGCTCCACATAACGTGAGTTGGTGAACCTAATTTTGTATTGTGTTTGTATGGATCTAGATTAAGGTTTAAAGATCAAGTCCCGCGCCTTTGTGCAAATTTTGTTGTATCATTCTCCTTTGACCCCCGCTCAGTCGAGCCTTGCTACTGTTTTGCACTCCCTTTTTATTCTCATTGACCATCGTATTCTTCTTCCAACATCCAATCCTCCTTGTGCTTCGCGAAGTCGATCTATGGACGGTTTTCGTTGGGGTCCCGCCGATACCCACGTCGATTCCATAGACTTAACTTCGCCAATAAATTCGAGGCGATTCCCGAGAACCCGACCCGGACTTTGCGGATTGATCTCCAAACTCCTCGTCTTCTACCTTTCTTTTGACCACCCAATAAATCGGGATCACTTTTGTCCCACTCTCACCGTTGTGAATGGAAGTCGATCACAGTCCACATCTTTTTCCATTCACAACATGCTGGGGTTGACCTCAATTCCAGATTCATCATGACAGCTGAACTATATTGCAAGTGGTCTGATCAGGATTCTCTCATTCTGCAGAAAGAAGACAAACCAAGCCCTGGATTCTAATCCGGAATTCATTTCATCAGACTTAGATCCTGACATGGCTCCTCATGGGAAGGAAAAGGGTCAACATCCACCCCAACCAGAAGGACAAATGCCTGATCAGAATCAGGTTAATGCACAACTGTTGGCATCTATCCAGGCCATCCAACAGCAGCTGACAGAGCAGGCCCTAGCACAGATCGCTTTCCAAGATATGCTGAATGATGTGATGAACAAAGCCGAGGGAGGAGGAGGCAGAAGAGGAGGTGGTAACCCACCTAATAACGAGGAAGAGATAGAAAATGGGAGACCCAAACAAACACTGAAGGAGACCTATAGTCCTGGAGACAGCCAGATGACCGAGTGGATCCTCATTCCACCGGTGCATGCTCACTTTGAGCTGAAGCCCCAGTTCCTCGCTCTTCTTCCAGCTTTCCATGGGAACACCAATGAAGAACCATACATCCACCTGCAGCAGTTTTCACGCATCTGTCGTACTACCCACTACCCCAATGTCCCTTTGGACATTGTCAAAATGATGGCATTCCCCTTCAGCCTGCAAGACAAGGCCCTTTATTGGGTCAACCATCTGGGGAAGGTTGTGACAACCTGGGAGGAACTGAAGTCAGCTTTCCTGCATAAATTTTACCCTCTCGGTCGGCTCAACCAGATGCGAGCACGAATCAGCAACTTCTCCCAAGGAGCCCACGAATCTATACATGAAGCATGGGAGAGGTTCACAAATATGCAGGAGAAATTTCCTCATCACGAGATCCCGAAGACCAGCTTGGTCCAGCACTTCTTTGGAGGCCTGAACATTGAGAGCCAAAGGCTCGTTGACGCGGCATATGGGGATTCACATTTCAATAAGGATGAAAATGTAGTTTGGAAGATATTCGAAGAAATTGTCGAAGGAGAAGCCGCCCTCTCTACATCAAAGGCATACCAGAAGCAACCCTAGATCCTCCAGAAACAAGTACACATGGCAGCATCCGCGAGGCGGAGAGAGATGAGAGCTCTAATCTCAGCATCATCGGGGGCCATCTCTCGAAGGTTGATATCATCGAGAAGCGATCACAGGACCTTGAAAAACTTGCTGTGATTGAAAAGATGACTCAAAATCTTGACAAGCTAGATCAGATCACCAAGCATCTAAAACTGTTGGTGGGCACCATCAACTCTGTTCAGTCGGCAGCACCATCAGAAGCTCCAACTGAGAGGAAGGATGAGCAACCACCACCACATCAGCCTCAGCCGAGCCACCAGCCACCGGCAGTCCAGTACGTGTACTACATGCAGGCGCCCGACCAGGGCCAACCACAACAGCAGATGGTTGTGTATCAACCAGAGTTTGTATCCAGATCCGATCCAATCTTCCCCCCACAACCCCTGATTCAAGAAGTCAACGGGGTTTCGAGCAACGAAGCATAGCCGACCTGTCCTATGGGATAACCTCAGGGTCAGCTACCAGCCAACCGGCAATACCACCAACCTCACGATGGTCGATTTGGGCAGGTTCCTCACAGCCGCTGCCACAGTATCATCAGCCTCCCCCGTATGCAAATCAATGGAGGCAGAATCAGCAATATCAGTAGCCACAATACCGCCATCCACAGCCTTTTCATCAGTATGCGGCTGCTCCACCTCAGCAGTACCAACAGTATCCCCCTTCCTCTTACCAACAACTTCAGCTTCCTACACCACCCCAACACCACCAACAACAACCTCAGCACCAACACATGCAACAACAGTGTGGTCTGCACGCCAAATCTATTGAGGTAACTCCTGTGAACCCGACCATGGATTGCTTGGCCTAACTTGTCAAAGGGTTAGCATATATGACCAAGAGGCTCGATGACCTGACCGCCACCAAAACTACTATCCCAGCTCAGGTCGAGGCCAACCCTAATAGCTTTAAAAAGAAAGAGCAGGTAGTATGTGATGTCATATCTGTGTCTGTGGAGTCAGAAAATGATAATATTGTTTGTTCTAATGTTGTCACTCTCAGGAGAAGTAGGGACTTGCCTCTGCCTGCTATCAAGAATGGGGAGAGTAAAGACCCTGGTGAATCGTCATCTTCAGCATCATCCGTGCCAGCTACAGGGACGGGTGAGGAGGAGGAAGAAGGAGAAGCCATTCCAGCCATCATGCAACACCAGCATCATCAGCATAAACTACAAAAAAATCAGCAAAATCAAAAAGAACAAAAAGAATTTTACAGCCAAAGCAAAGTCGCGCCAGCCTCAGAGGAGCCGCCAGCAACAATCGATCCGTCGCCAGCCGACAGAGCAGACGCCCTATTTTTTGCTCGCCCACCAGCATCAATATGTCAGTATCCAGTTTGTACTCCTTTTTGTAGTCTGGATGTATAACAATTTGTGGGTGATAGTTATGTATGTAAATAAGAACTCAACCTTGCCTATCAGTGATCTAAATATTCCTTTTCCTAATGCAATTGAAAAATCCAAAAAAATGCAAAAAGAAAAAGTGCACTGTCTGATCCTGGAGTTGTGGAAATAATAGATTACTTGACTGTCGAGATTCCCTTACTGAAGGCCATGGAATATACGCCAGCTGTAAAGAAAGGTTTGAAAGAAGCACGTACCAGCAAGCGTCGTCCAGCACGAAAGAACATATGCCAACAAGTTGAGAAGCACATCCTCACCTTGGCCACAGTAGCAGCCATTAGCAACCTCCCACATAAAAAGCAGGACAATGGAGTACCTCTTATCAGTTGTGAGATTTTTGATCAGGTCTTCGAGCGCAATCTCCTTGACAGCGGCTCTTCCATCATCCTTTTGCCATCGTCAATAACGCAAGAATTTGGGTTGGGTCCGTTCAAGCAGACACGAATGATCCTTCAGTTTGCTGATCGATCCATCAAGCGACCCAGAGGTCTGTTGGAAGACGTTGTAGTTAAGGTACGGGAGATGCAATTCCCGGTTGATTTTGTAGTCCATGATATGGACTCACCCGCACCCTTACTCGAGACCCCTATCATCCTTGACCGACCATTCTTACGTACCTCAGGTGACGTGGTTGATTACGGGTCCGGCAAGAACAGTTTCAGCTCGAACAACAAGGAGATCACTATAGACATGATCAGAGAGCCGAATGCCATGACTGATAAGAGCCATGCAGTATCCTAAGCAGACTGTGACTTTATTGCAGAAATCAGAAACTCATCGCTTTCATTGAACGATTCATGGACCTGAGAAATCCTCACCCTCGAGGAACACTTGGAAAGCACAGTTGACCTATGCTCCGATGATTTTTGGGAGACAGACTCTCTGATACTGGAGCAATTAGGTGATTTCAAGAATTCACTCCAGACTGAACACAATGAGCATAGTACAGAACCGTTCGGCACCTCATCAGGATCTCAGCAGAATATTGAGGATGGTAGCTCCATCTAAGAAGTACATCCCACCACCAGTATAGTGTCTGAAGTAACCAACAAGTTGGACATATCAAAACCAGAACTCGAGCCACTTCTTGCAGGCCTGAAGTATGCTTTCCTTGTGGATGAAGAAGACATGTATCCGGTCATCATCAGCAGCATGCTAAACCCGGATCAGGAATCTCGACTTCTTGAGGTTCTAGAAAAGAACCGCAAGGCACTTGGTTGGTGCATAACAGATCTCCATGGGATAAATTCAGCATTGTGTTCACACCACATTTATCTGGAAGAAGATGCCAAGTCGTCCCGTGAGTTCCAAAGAAGGCTGAATAGAAACCTCCGGGACGTCGACATGAAAGAGATCATGAAATGGTGCGACGCAGGCTTCATCTATCCCATCTCCAATTCAAAATGGGTAAGCCAACTGCATGTTGTTCCAAAGAAATTCAGGCTTACCATGGTTACCAATGACAAAGGAGAGGAAATATCCACTCGAGTACCAACATCCTAGCGGGAGTGTGTTGACTACCATCGTCTTAATGCAGCAACTAAGAAGGACCACTTCCCCTTGTCATTCATTGATCAAGTTTTGGAAAGACTAGAAGGCAAGGAGTTCTTCTGCTTTTTGGATGGGTATTCCGGGTACAACCAGGTGGCAATCGCTCCCGAAGATCAAGAGAAAACTACCTTCACTTGCCCGTTCGACACCTATGCCTTCAGGAGAATGCCCTTTGGATTATGCAACACACCTGCAACATTCTAAAGATGCATGCCAGGAGTTGTCGCCGAGATGGTAGGCAGTTTTCACGAGGTGTTCATGGACGACTTCTCTGTTTATGGTGATAGTTTTGATTCTTGTCTTGGGCACCTAGATAAAGTGCTTCAGAAATGTCGTGAAGTCAATTTAGTGCTTTCATGGGAAAAGAGCCACTTCGTGGTCACTGAAGGCATTGTGCTGGGTCACGTCGTTTCCAAGCGTGGCATGGAAGTCGACCCGAAAAAGGTGGATGGTATTGCCAATCTAGAGCCACCTCAGTCAGTCAAAAATGTAAGGTCATTCTTGGGGCATGTGGGCTTTTACAGATGATTTATCAAGGATTTTAGCTGCATCGCCCGACCTTTAACAGAACTTCTATGCAAGGAAACTGAGTTTAATGTCGATCAACAGGTTCTCCTTGCTTTCAATCAGCTGAAGGAGCTTATCACCCAGGCTCCAGTCCTACAGCCGCCGGATTGGTCTCTTCCTGTTAAGATAATGACTTATGCGTCAGCCTTTGCAGTCGGGGTTGTTCTTGGACAGAGAAAAGAAAAAGTGCCCTATGCCATTCACTACGCCAGCAAAACATTAGATGAGGCCCAAAGAAATTACACTGTGACAGAGAAAGAGTTGCTGGTTGTGGTTTTCGCCCTCAAGAAGTTCAGATCCTATTTGCTTGGATCAAAAGTTACCATTTTTACAGACCACTCTACTATCTGGTACCTACAACAGAAGAAGGATACCAAGTCGAGACTGATTCGATCGATCCTTCTCCTCCAGGAATTTGATTTGGAAATTAAGGATAAGCCTGGAGTTCAGAATGTGGTAGCAGACCATCTATCCGAATTGAGCAGCATGAGCCTCCCCTGAACAATGCACTTATCACAGAAACCTTTCCAGATGAGTCAATTTTAGCAGTGGATTCCCTCCCTTGGTATGATGATATAGTCAATTACCTCGCCTCGGGGGTAATACCATCGGATTGGACAAAAAGTCAAATTCATGTCGACCATCCGTTTCTATCAATGGGAAGATCCTCTTTTATTCAGGGAAGGAGCGGATTGCATTTGGCGTAGGTGCATCCCTCAGGAGGAGCATTATAGTGTCCTCGAGCACTGTCACTCACTCGAATCTGATGGACATCACTTTGGAGACTGTACGGTAGCTAAAGTACTTCAGTGTGGCTTCTGCTGGCTCACACTATTCAAGGATGCAGCAGAATTTGTCAAACGATGCATTGAATGTCAGAGATTGAAGGGTATACTCACTGCAAAAGATTCGATGCCTCTAAAGATCATCCAGATAGCAGATGTTTTTGATGCATGGGGCATTGATTTCATAAGACCTTTCCTGAACAATCAGGGTTTTGAGCACATCCTTCTTGCCGTAGATTACGTGAGTCGTTGGGTTGAGGCTATTCCTGCTCGAGTCGCTGACAGTTGGACAGTGTGCCGATTCTTGAGAGATAACATCATTGTGCGGTTCGGGATTCCAAAGACTCTCATATCAGATGGGAGTAGCCATTTCATTAACAAAGAGGTCAAGAAATTAATGAAGGAGTACGGCATCGACCATCATGACGCATCTCCTTATCATCCTCAGACCAATGGCATGGCCAAATTGTCGAACAGAGAAATCAAGACGATCCTTCAGAAGCTTGTAAGATCGGACAGAAAGAACTAGTCTCAACTCTTGGACTTAGCCCTCTGGGCTTACAGAACTGCCTACAAGTCTCCCCTGGGTAAGTCGCCCTACCGTCTTGTATATGCGAGGCCATGCCATTTGCTCGTCTAATTAATTCACAATTCTTTATGGTCCATTAACATGTGCAATTTGGACTCACGGAAAGGTGATTAGTAAAGAAAAGATGATCTGAACAGACTGTTGGAGTTCTGAGACTATGCATATGATAACACATTGATGTACAAGGAAAAGGTGAAACACTGGCATGACCGGCACATCAGACGAAAGACCTTTAAAGTTGGACAGAAGGTGTGGTTATTTGAAGCAAAGTTGCGGATCTTCCCGGGCAAATTAAAGAGTAAGTGGACAGGGCCATTCCGAGTTCGTGAAGTACGTGACAATGGAAGTATTGCCATATCAGAATTGTCTCCTGATGCACAACCATTCGTCGTCAACGGGCAACTCCTAAAGCCTTACCTCGAGCCTGATACGTTCTTGGCCGTTGTCGACTCCATCCAGCTTCTGCACCTTGATGACATACCCACAACATTGTCAGCATCAGAAGATTCAGACACCGCACCTCAAAAACTATTCATCTGATTTTTTTCTTTTCTTCTTTTCCTTTTCTATCTTCTTTTTCTATCGAAAAAAGGTGTCGCCCCTTGTTGATAGTCTTCTATACTTAGGATTCACTTTATCCTAAGTATAGGGGGGGTGCACCCCGAGTTCCTCTATTCTTTGATCCTCTCCATTGTCTCCTCTTCTTGTCTATACTTAGGAGTATCTTACCCTAAGTATAGGGGGGAGACAATCTGAGTACGATATTTTATTTCCACCCTTGACCCTCCCTGCTTTGTGTACAGTCCGCTATACTTAGCATTATTTGATCCTAAGTATAGGGGGGACAGTCAACTTCTCGTTCGTTCATTCATTCCTATATTTATTTATTTATCCATTCGTTCGACTTGTCTATACTCATTACGAGTTATGTCTTCTCTTTTCTCTTCGATCTATGAGGACATAGCTCAAGCTATAGGGGGGTCGTATATACTATGTATATACTATAAGCGATAACTCATACTGTAAATAAAATACTACCTCAATCTAAAAGTAATGTTAAAAGTATTGCTATTATGATAATAAAAGATGATTGTGAGCTCCTCAGACTCTTTTTGTCCATACTGATTAAAAAATCAGGAAAAAATGCTTTGTGCAAAAATGTTCTCCTTGTGAAGAAATCTTTTGAAAAGTGTTTGAAAAATATTGTGTACAAAGTATTAATCCTTTGTAAATAGTTTTGTTTGCAAAATTTATTTTCTTTGAGTGGAATAAAAATGTTTGAAAAGTGGTTTGCAAATGGTTGGAAAATTGGTTGTAAAATTAATTTGAAAAATCTATCTATACTGTTCGAAAAACCTTTGCAAAATCATTTCCAAATGCGTGTACATGTTTGTAAAAATATTTTGAACTATAGTCTTCAAAATCTTTAGAAAATGATTCTTAAATAATTCTGAGGAGTCTGCACAAAAATCTCTCTTGCAAAAACAAGCAATAATTCCAAATAAAACTTATAAGAGCCTAAACCATGTTGTACATAAAGTATAGTTTTTTTGTATATACTGATTAATAAATCAGGTTAAATACCTTTAGAGAATGATTTGAAAAATAGTGTGAACTGTTTGGAAAACTTTTTGTGAAATGTTTTCAACCTGTGTAAAATCGCTTTGTGTGTAAAATTTTTCTTCTTGGTGTAAAATAAAGGATTTGAAAACCTATGTGCAAATGGTTTGAAAAATGTTTGTAAAAATTATTGTGGAAATGTATATACATAGTGTGACAAATCTTTGCAAAATCACTTTCAAATGTTTGTAAATGCTTGCAAAAATTATCATGTACTATAGTTTTGATAATGTTTTCAAAATAAAAAAATAATAAAATAAATAAAAATAAATAACAAAAATAAAAATCAAATAAAAAATAATATATATATCTACCTATATATAATTATGGACATATCTGTAAAGCTGTTAAGTAAAAAGTTTTTATCAGTTGTATATGTACCTAGAACAAACAGGTTAACACTTGTAAATCGTCTTAATTCTTGTAAAATAGAGCGGCACGCCTGTGTAAATAATTGTATATGCTTTTTGTGTGCTTCAATTCTTTTTATTTGCAGAAACTATGTAAAAAGACTCTTTGATTTTTTAAATTCTTTGTGAAAAATTGCATCATTCATCGTGCATAGCATGTGCATATCATTCATATTCTTTTTGAGTGAGCTTGATGATTGAACCAGTCCACTGAAGTCTGAAATTGGAGCTTGGTAGGACCTTATGGGAACTAGGTTTAAGGTACTTCATGTCTATTCAGACTTAATTCTTTGAGAAATCAGGGCAGGGTTCAAGTCACCTCAACTGAATAACCTAGAAATTTTCGAGACACACGCATGACTCTTATCGGTCGTGACCTAACTTGGACACTTGCACCTTTCACTTGAATCAACTCAGTGGAGTGGTGAGGGGGTTGGGTTTGCCAGTCGGAGACGCACACGAGTGGAAACATTCGTCCTCATCTAGGGAGGGAAATGCACCCCAACCTGGTCCAGTTTCAATGAAGTCGAATGACAGGAGAGTGTGGGTTGCGATAAAGCTTCAAAAGAGGGATAGTCTTCTGGCTCAAGAGGAAAAAGTCCTTATGTAAATGCTGTTGTGAATAGTATTATTTCAAAATAATCTCTAAAAAAGTGGACGGGCTTGAAAATAAAAGTAAAAGTGCCTGCCGGAGCATGTGTATATGTTGTATAGAAAATAAGCAAGCTTGAGCATCAAAGTTATACCATGTGAGCCTGCAGCTGGATGACTTGACTACACTGGTCTTGCATCCCAACATAGGTAGCTACACTGGCTACCGTCCATTGTCTTCTTCCCCTCCTCCTCTTGAGTCGAATGCCAATTGAACTTAGAAGGGAATACCCCGCTCCTCGACGACAGAGGGTTGGATTGGGGAATCATTGGGTTGTCATTCTGGTGAAGTTAGTTCCTTTGTCATTTCAGTTGGGGAGAGCCACTATTACTTACACTGTAAAAGTCAGCTTCGTAGTCATAAGGGTTTGCATGTGGCGTAGGCCAGTTCTGACCAGGCTATTAAGGTGGGTTTAATCGAGTTCTGTGACTCTCGAAGGATGTTGTGTTTTAAAGTTGGTTCCCGACTAGGTTCTACACACATCCACACCCAAGGTCTAATAGAAGCTCCAAATTCTGACTTTATAAGGACGTATATTACACTGAAAGCAACCCTATTCACTCTATCTTTTTCAATTCTCTTTTTCTTTTTTTCTTATTCTTTGTTCTCTTCTATACTTATTGCATAAGTATTTGCTAGGGACTAGCAAAGGCAAGTATAGGGGGTGATGAATCTCCATTTCATCACCTTTATTCTATCATTTTGGCCTTGAAAACCCTAGCTAATGCATGTAAATAACATTAATTTGTCTATAATAGCATTCATTATTCATTGCATTTATTGTACATAAAATAAGGTTTTTAATGCCAAAATTATAGAATGAAGAGAAGAAAAGAAAAAGGAATAAAATATTGTAAATATTTTACTACCTTGACCCCAAGACCGAGTCCAGAATGGAATTGGTCGACAAGGAATAAAGTAGGAGGAGATAAGGGCCAATGATACAATAAATGCCTCATTTATTTATTCAATCATTTATGCATTTTGACACCTATTTTGTATATACTTATTTATTCATTAAATAAAAATATTTTGTACATGAGAGTTGTAGATAATAATGTAGATAAAAATACAAAATTGAGTTTGCACAAAAATAATATACAGTGCACATTTTATACCTAGAATAAAAAGCTAGAAACCAAACTTTATAGATCCATATCTTTCAAATAAAAACACGAAATCCACAAAAATCACCTTTAATTGTATATAGCTTTTCAAGAACTATTTAATAAAATTGGTTTCATAATTTTTGGAGTTCATCTGTGAAAGTCAGGTTTTTAGCCCTCATTGTACATAATACTGATTAAAATATTCATTATATTCATTATTCATTAATTTTATAAATTTATATTTTTAGAATTTTGTAAATAATATACATAATACATGTACATATGGAAATTAAAAGAAAACCAAAAAAGAAAACCTCCAATAAAATAAGTCTATGTAATCACATAGGAAAAATACCTATGTATTACTTATATATAAATAAAAAGGGGACTTCATTCTTTTATTCTTTCATATTTTTATTAACTTGTAAATATTATCAATATTCTATTAAAATGTAAATCCAAAATAAAACCCAATAAAATTCATTAAATAAATAAAATGTATATAAAATACAGGTAAAATACCTATAAGTATACCTACATATTATATATATACCTATTTATGTAAATATGCAAATAAACTCATAAAATTCAAATAAGAATATATTATACTCGCAAAAATAATTTATAAATATATATAATATAATATAATAAAATAATAAAATAAAATACACAAAATAAAAATAAATTGTACCAAATACATGTAAATATACCTATAAATATACTATTAAAATAAACTCATAACAAAATACATCAAAAAAATCATAAATAATACTACATTATTTAATAAACATTTTTTATTTTATAAGCAAAAATTAATAAAGTCGTTTATCGTGTTTAATTTCTAGGTCAAATCGGCGCTGAAGTGGACCAATCAAGTCCTTACCTTCGTTGACCACTCGGTCAACTCCTTTGCCACCAGCCACCCTGTGTCAGAGCGTCTTCTCAACCCATCTTCTCTGACTTTCCCCTTCTAGTCCATTGACTTTCAAGCCTCGATTCCTTCATGAAAAAGTTCCGTCGATTATCCACCCTTCACGCCAACATATCAGATCAATCCTCAGACCAGGCGATTCTTTGTGGCACCCCGGTCAATAAGGGTGCATCACCATGTCCATAAATAAGAGCCTCGACCTCCTTCCCCAGTTTGGTCTCCTTTGGTTCTTCTTCCACCCTCGCTTCCAGTCTAGAGTGAACCCTCGTGACAGGGGGTGCTTCCGGAGTTGCTAGCAGGTTGGAGGAGTCGAGGCAGCACCCACGGCGGAGCTTCGGCGTCGCCCTGCTCCCTGGTGCTCCACCAGGTATAAGAGCTATTTTATTGCTTAATTAGTTAGATTTTTATTACATTCGTTTAATTATGCCTTTAAGATAGTGGTTAGAGTAGAGATTAGTGTAGGTTCAGTCAAATCGAAGTTCGCCGGAGCTTCACTCCGGCGACGACTTCCTAGCGATCTGTCGGTCCTCCGAACCCCTATTCACCCTCATTTCATATCCCTCTGCATTCTTCATCTCCTGAACGCTTCAGATCAACCAGAGCCTTACTGGCTATGCGAATCGAGGTCCCCCTCCTCTGCGTCGTCGTACCTCACCACCCACTCCATTTCCTTGGCTTAGCGGCTTCAACTCCTGGTCGAGGGAAACGCCCTCGACCCACTCTTTCTTTTGGTGCAGGTCATATGCTAAAAGGAGCCCTTTGGGACTCAAATCAGTCACCTTCAAGGTTCCCAGGACTCTCCTTCTTCATCGAGCTCTCCAGAACTATTCGTGGGGTCCTGGGATTTCCTGAGCACCTCAAGAGCTGTGAAGCACCTTCCCAGATGTGTAGGGCTTACTTCCATCGCCCATGATCGTTTGGCGGAGGAGGAATCAACGATCGAATGCAGGGAACCCGGTGTTCTTACCCGTTCTTGATGAACAACAGCAACCGTCGGATGGAGGAGGCGGCCCTAGATCTGATCATGGCCGTCCGTTCAAAGCCTGCTTCGGCTGCTCGATCGAATCTCAGATGCAATCCAGACTGTCGATCGGCGAAGTAGTATCGAGATACCAGAGCCCGCTATGTGTATAAGTGGCACATGGATCGCCGTCCATGAACGCGCCTATAAGGGTAAATTGCATATCTAAACCCCCGCCTTTTTGTATTTCGTTTTAATAATGTAAATAAAATATTACGTGTAAATAAACTAGGTAATTTTGCCAAAGGACCCCTGTAGTTTTTGTAATTACGATTTGGTCCTTCTGTGCCTCACGTTAAGTCCCACGTGAGGCGTGTGAATTTTGTAAGCATGCCCTTTCAGTTTTTGTATATTATTAAATGATGCCACAAAATTAAATAAATGTTTTATTCTATTGGTAAAATTGCATTTGAGCCCCTATCTTTATTTTTAATTGCAAAAAAGCCCCTATCAGGTTGTTGTATTTTATGTGCTTCATGCATTTATTAAAAATACCTTTCTTGCTCCTAAAAATCCACAAAAATTAGGATAAATGCTTTGAGCTTGTAGATTCACGCTGCATATTTATTTGGTCATTTTTTGAATTTTAGCCTTTTATTAAATTTGAAAAAGGAGCCAATTTTGCCCTATTTAAACTATAAAATACCCAAAAAATAGAAAATGCTTATGAAAAATTTAAAAAAATTATATATGGTATATTATATATCTATTGTGTCCAGAAAATGAATAAAAACCCTAAAAATGAGTAAAAGAAAATTAAAAAAATTAGAAAACTCCAAAATCCAAAAAAAATAAAAAGCCTAGAAAATACCAAAGAAAATTTTCTTACTAAAATTATTATTAACATATTAAAATTAATTTGGGTAATTTTGAGATTTATTTTATATTTTTAAAACCCAAATTATTTTCGACCTATTTAATTAGTCCCATTTCAGGGATATTTTTGACATTACAAATGCATAAAAATTAGAAAAATATGAAAAGCCTAAAAAAACACTATATCTCTTATATTTTGAGTATTTATACATATATATACCTATATATTGTATATCTTCCTTTCTCTCCTCTTTTATGAATATATCTCTAGATATATATGTATCTATATCTATTTTCTATAATTAAAAATATAAAAAGAAAATATAAAAAAAATAAAATATAAAAACAAAATAAGAATCATAAAAACAAAAATATATAAAAAAATTTAAAACCCACAAAAAGAGGATTCATTTAAGGATGGCTGGGATGTACATAAATACCTATAGGCTACCCTTTTTTTCTTGCTCTCTGTGGTTCGTCCTCTACATGCTTATAATCTATGCATTTTATTGTAGAGTTAATAGAATTTTAATTCACATTTTTGGGACTTAATTGCCTTATTCTGTATTATGGGTTAATTGCTGATTGGTCTGGATTTATTGAGCAGTGACCGCATCGACTATTGATCTGCCTTGTGGATTGATACGACCTTTGATTTATCCCGTTCATCAGATGGGGGTTCACTCTAGACTGGAAGCGAGGGTGGAAGAAGAACAAAAGGAGACCCTATATCTATTCAAAAGACAAAGAAAATACATGTTATTGCCAATCTAGAGCCACCTCAGTCAGTCAAAAATGTAAGGTCATTCTTGTCGATGTGGGCTTTTACAGACGATTTATCAAGGATTTAAGCCGCATCGCCCGACCTTTAACACAACTTCTATGCAAGGAAACTGAGTTTAATGTCAATCAGCAGGTTCTCCTTGCTTTCAATCAGCTGAAGGAGCTTGTCACCTAGGCTCCAGTCCTACAGCCGTCGGATTGGTCTCTTCCCTTTGAGATCATGACTGATGCGTCAGACTTTGCAGTCGGGGTTGTTCTTGGACAGAGAAAAGAAAAAGTGCCCTATGCCATTCACTACGCCATCATAACATTAGATGAGGCGCAAAGAAATTACATTGTGACAGAGAAAGAGTTGTTGGATGTGGTTTTCGCCCTTGAGAAGTTCAGATCCTATTTGCTTGGATCAAAAGTTACCATTTTTACAGACCACTCTGCTATCCGGTACCTACAACAGAAGAAGGATGCCAAGCCGAGATTGATTCGATGGATCATTCTCCTCCACGAATTTGATTTGGAAATTAAGGACAAGCCTGGAGTTCAAAATGTGGTAGCAGACCATCTCTCCAGAATTGAGCAGCATGAGCCTCCCCTGAACAGTGCACCTATCACAGAAACCTTTCCAGGTGAGTCAATTTTAGCAGTGGATTCCCTCCCTTGGTATGCTGATATAGTCAATTACCTCACCTCGGGGGTAATACCATCGGATTGACGAAAAATCAGAAGAACAAATTCATGTCGACCATCTGTTTCTATCAATGGGAAGATCCTCTTTTATTCAGGGAAGGAGCAGATTGCATTTGGCGCAGGTGCATCCCTCGGGAGAAGAATTATAGTGTCCTCGAGCACTGTCACTCGCTTGAATCTGGTGGACATCACTCTGGAGACCGTTCGGCAGCTAAAGTACTTCAGTGTGGCTTCTGGTGGCCCACACTATTCAAGGATGTAGCAGAATTTGTCAAACGATGCATTGACTGTCAGAGACCGAAGGGTACACTCACTGCAAAAGATTCAAAGCCTCTAAAGATCATCCAGATAGCAGATGTTTTTTATGCATGGGCATTGATTTCATGGAACCTTTCCCTAACAGTCAAGGTTTTGAGCGCATCCTTCTTGCCGTAGATTATGTGAGTCGTTGAGTTGAGGCTATTCCCGCTCGAACCGCTGACACTCGGACAGTGTGTCGATTCTTGAGAAATAACATCATTGTGCGGTTCGGGATTCCGAAGATTCTCATATCAGATGGGGGTAGCCATTTCATTAACAAAGAGGTCAAGAAATTAACGAAGGAGTACGACATTGACCATCGTGTCGTATCTCCTTATCATCCTCAGACCAATGACATGGCCAAATTGTCGAACAGAGAAATCAAGACGATCCTTCAGAAGCTTGTAAGGTCGGACAGAAAGAACTGGTCTCAACTCTTGGACTCAGTCCCTTGGGCTTACAGAACCGCCTACAAGTCTTCCCACGGTATGTCACCCTACCGTCTTGTATATAAGAGGCCATGCCATTTGCCCGTCAAATTAATTCACAAGTCTTTATGGTCCATTAACACGTGCAATTTGGACTCACGGAAAGGTGGTCAGAAAAGAAAAGATGATCTGAACAGACTGTTGGAGTACTGAGACTATGCATACGATAACACATTGATGTACAAGGAAAAGGTGAGACGCTGGCATGACCGGCACATCAGTTGAAGACCTTTGATGTTGGACAGAAGGTGTGGTTATTTGATGTAAAGTTGCGGATCTTCCCGGGAAAATTAAAGAGTAAGTGGACAGGGCCATTCCGAGTTCGTGAAGTATGTGACAATGGAAGTATTGCCATATCAGAATTGTCTCTTGACACAACCATTCGTCGTCAACGGGCAACTCCTAAAGCCTTACCTCGAGCCTGATACGTTCTTGGCCGTTTTCGACTTCATCCAGCTTCTGCACCTTGATGACATACCCACAACATTGTCAACATCAGAAGATTCAGAAACCGCACCTCAAAAACTATTCATCTGATTTTCTTCTTTTCTTCTTTTCTTCTTTTCCTTTTCTATCTTCTTTTTCTAACGAAAAAATGTGTCGCCCCTTGTTGACAGTCTTTTATACTTAGGACTTTGTCCTAAGTATAGGGAGGTGTGTGCCCCCGAGTTCCTTTATTCTTTGATCCTCTCTATTGTCTCCTCTTCTTGTCTATACTTAGGAGTATCTTACCCTAAGTATAGGGGGAGACAATCTGAGTACGATCTGTTAATTCCCACCCTTGACCCTCCCTGCTTTGTGTACAGTCTGCTATACTTAGGATTATTTGATCCTAAGTATAGGGTGGAGGGTCAACTTCTCGTTCGTTCATTGTTTCCTATATTTATTTATTTATTCATTCGTTCGACTTGTCTATAATCAGTACGAGTTATGTCTTCTCTTTTCTCTTCGATCTATGAGGACATAGCTCAAGCTAAGTATGGCGGGGTCGTATATACTATGTATATACTATAAGCCATAACTCATACTGTAAATAAAATACTACCTCAAGCTAAAAGCAATGTTATAAGTATTGTTATTACGATAATAAAAGATGATTGTGAGCTCCTCAGACTCTTTTTTTCCATACTGATTAATAAATCAGGAAAAAACACTTTGTGCAAAAATGTACTCCTTGTGAAGAAATCTTTTGAAAAGTGTTTGAAAAATATTGTGTACAAAGTATTCAACCTTTGTAAATAGTTTTGTTTGCAAAATTTATTTTCTTTGAGTGGAATAAAAATGTTTGAAAAGTGGTTTGCAAATGGTTGGAAAATTGGTTGTAAAATTATTTTGAAAAATCTATCTATATTGTTCGAAAACTTTTGCAAAATTATTTCCAAATGCGTGTACATGTTTGTAAAAATATTTTGGACTATAGTCTTCAAAATCTTTTGAAAATGATTCTTAAATAAGTCTGAGGAGTATACACAAAAATCTCTCATACAAAACAAGCAATAATTCCAAATAAAACTTATAACAGCTTAAACCATTTTGTACATAAATTGTAGTTTTTATTTGTATATACTGATTCATAAACCAGGGTAAATACCTTCACATAATGATTTGAAAATGGTGTGAACTGTTTGGAAAACTTGTTGTGAAAGGTTTTCAACCTGTGTAAAATCGCTTTGTGTGTAAAATTTTCTTCTTTGTGTGAAATAAAGGATTTGAATACCTATGTGCAAATGGTTTGAAAAATGTTTGTAAAAATTATTGTGGAAATGTATATACATAGTGTGACAAATCTTTGCAAAATGACTTTCAAATGTTTGTAAATGCTTGCAAAAATTATCGTGTACTATAGTTTTGAAATGTTTTCAAAATAAAAAAATATAAAATAAAAATAATAAATATAAATAAAATAAATAAAATAACAAAAATAAATAACAAAAATAAAAATAATAAATAAAATATATATATATATCTACCTATATATATTGAATCCTCTTTTTGTGGGTTTTATTTTTTTTATATTTTTGTTTTTATGATTCTTATTTTGTTTTTATATTTTATATTTTTTTATATTTTCTTTTTATATTTTTAATTATAGAAAATAGATATAGATACATATATATCTAGAGCTATATTCATATAGAGTAGAGAGAGGAAGATATACAATATATAGGTATATATATGTATAAATTCTCAAAATTTAAGAGATATAGTGTTTTTTAGGCTTTTCATATTTTTCTAATTTTTATGCATTTTTAAGGTCAAAAATATCATTGAAATGGTACTAATTAAATAAGTCGGAAATAATTGGGGTTTTAAAAATATAAAATAAGTCTCACAATTACCCAAATTAATTTTAATATGTTAATATTAATATGAAGATAATTATGAAGAAAGAAAACATTAGGGTTTTTATTTTTTGGGATTTTGGAGTTTTCTAATTTTTTTTAATTTTCTTTTACTCATTTTTTGGGGTTTTTTTCATTTTCTGGACTCAATAAATATATAAATATACCATATATATTTTTTAATTTTTCAGAAGCACTTTCTATTTTTTTGGTGTTTTATAGTTTAAATAGGGCAAAAATGGCTCATTTTTCAATTTTAATAAATGGCTAAGATGCACAAAATGGCCAAATAAATATGCAGCGTGAATCTATAAGGCTCAAAGCATTTATCCTAATTTATGGCATCATTTATTAATATATAAAAATCACTAGGGCATGCTTACAAAATTCACACGCCTCACGTGAGATTGCACGTGAGGCACAGAAGGACCAACTCGTAATTACAAAAACTACAGGGGTCCTTTGGCAAAATTACCTATTTTTTTACAGGTTATATTTTATTTACAGTATTAAAAACGAAATACAAAAAGGCGGGGGTTTAGGTCTGCAATTTACCCCAAGAGGCACGCTGATGGACGACGATCCGCATACCACTTATCCATGTGGCGGGCTCTGGCATCTCAATACCGCTTCACTGATCGACGGTCTAGATTGCATTTGATGTTCGATCGAGTGGCTGAAGCGGGCTTTGAATGGACGGTCATGATCAGATCTGGGGCCGCCTCCTCCATCTGACGGTTGCTGCTGTTCACAAAGAATAGGGAAGAACACCAGGGTTCCCTGCCTTCGATCGCTGATTCCTCCTCCGCCAGACGGTCATGGGCGATGGAAGTAAGCTCTACACGTCCAGGAAGGTGCTCCGCAACTCTTGAGGTGCTCACGAAATCCAAGGACCCCACGAACATTTCTGGCGAGCTCGATGAAGAAGGAGGGTCCTTGCAACCTTGAAGGTGGTTGATTTGAGTCCCAAAGGGCTTCTTTTAGCATATGACCTGCACCAAAATAAAGAGTGGCTCGAGGGTGTTTCCCTCGACCAGCAGTTGAAGCTGTTGAGCCAAAGAAATGGAGTGGGTGGAGAGGTCCGGCGACGCGGAGGAGGGGGACCTCGATTCGCAGAGCCAGTAGGGCTCTGGTTGATCTGAAGCGTTCGGGAGATGAAGAATGCGGAGGGAAATGAAATGAGGGTGAATAGGGGTTCAGAGGACTGGCCAATCGCTAGGAAGTCGTCGCCGGAGCGGAGCTCCGCTCCGGCGAACTTCGATTTGACTGAACCTACACTAATCTCTATTATAAGCACTATCTTAAATACATAATTAAACGAATGGAATAAAAACCTAACTAATTAAGCAATAAAACAACTCCTATACCTGGTGGAGCACCAGGGAGCAGGGCGACGCCAGAGCTCCGCCGTGGTTGCTGCCTCGACTCCTCCGACCTGCTAGCAACTCCGTAAGCACCCCCCTATCACGAGGGTTCACTCTGGACTGGAATCGAGGGTGGAAGAAGAACAAAAGGAGACCAAAATGGGGAAGGAGGTCGAGGCTCTTATTTATGGACATGGCGATGCACCCTTATTGACCGGGATGCCATAAAGAATCGCCTGGTCTGAGAATTGATCGGAAATGTTGGCGTGAAGGATGGATCATCGACAGAACTTTTTCGTGAAGGAATGGAGGTTAGAATGTCAATGGACTCGAAGGGGAAAGTCAGAGAAGATGGTCTAAGAAGACGCTCTGACACAGGGCGGTTGGTGGCAGAGGAGTTGATTGGGCGGTCAACGAAGGCAAGGCCCTGATTGGTCCACATCAGCACCCATTTGACTTATTAATTAAACACAATAAATGACTTTATTAATTTTTGCTTATAAAATAAAAAATGTTTATTAAATAATGAAGTATTTATTTATGATTTTTATTTATTTTTTTGATGAATTTTGTTATGAGTTTATTTTATTAGCATATTTATAGGTATATTTACATTAATTTGTAGAATTTATTTTTATTTTGTGTATTTTATTTTATTATTTTATTATATAATATTTTTTATATTTATAAATTATTTTTGTGACTATAAATATATTTTATTTAAATTGTATGAGTTTATTTGCATATTTAAATAAATAGGTATATATATAATATGTAGGTATACGTATAGGTATTTTACATGTAATATATATACATTTTTTTATTTAATGAATTTTATTGGGTTTTATTTTGGATTTACATTTTAATGGAATATAAGTAATATTTACAAGTTAATAAAAATATGAAAGAATAAAAGAATGAGGTCCCCTTTTTATTTATCTATAAGTAATACATAGGTATTTTGCCTATGTGATTACATAGACTTATTTTATTGGAGGTTTTCTTTTTTGGTTTTCTTTAAATTTCCATATGTAGATGTATTATGTATATTATTTACAAAATTCTAAAAATATAAATTTATAAAAATAATGAATATAATGAATATTTTAATTGGTATTATATACAATGAGGGCCAAAAACCTAACCTTCACAGATGAACTCCAAAAATTATGAAGCCAATTTTATTAAATAGTTCCTGAAAAGCTATATACAATTAAAGTGATTTTGGTGGATTTTGAGTTTTTATTCTAAAGATATGGGTCTGTAAGTTTGGTTTCTGGCTTTTTATTCTGGGTATAAAATGTACATTGTGTGTCATTTTTGCACAAACTCAATTTTTCATTTTTATTTACATTATTATCTACAACTTTCATGTACAAAATATTTTTATTTAATGAATAAATAAGTATATACAAAATAGGTGTCAAAATGCATAAATGAATGTATAAATAAATGAGGCATTTATTGTATCATTGGCCCTTATCTCCCCCTAATTTATTCCTTATCGACCAAGCCAATTCTGGACTTGGTCTCGAGGTTCGGGTCATAAATATTTACAATATTTTATTCCTTTTTCTTTTCTTCTCTTTATTCTATAATTTTGGCATTAGAAACCTTATTTTATGTACAATAGATGCAATGACCAGTGAATGCTATTATAGACAAATTTATGTTATTTACATGCATTAGCTAGGGTTTTCAAGGCCAAAATGATAGAGTAAAGGTGATGAAACGGAGATTCATCACCCCCCCTATACTTGCCTGTGCTAGTCCCTAGCAAATACTTATGCAATAAGTATAAAAGAGAACAAAGAATAAGAAGAAAAGAAAACGAGAATTGAAAAAGATAGAGTGAATAGGGTTGCTTTTTGTGCAATATATGTCCTTACAAAGTCAGAATTTGGAGCTTCTATTAGACCTTGGGTGTGGATGTGTGTAGAACCTAGTCAGGAACCAACTTTAAAACACAACAGCCTTCGAGAGTCACAGAACTCGGTTCAACCAACCTCAATAGCCATGTCAGAACTGGCCTACGCCATACACAAACCCTTATGACTATGAAACTGACTTGTACAGTGTAAGTGATAGTGGCTCTCCCCAACTGAAATGACAAACGAACTAACTTCACCAGAATGACAACCCAATGATTCCCCAATCCATCCCTCTATCGTCGAGGAGCGGGGTATTCCCTTCTAAGTTCAAGTAGCATCCGACTCAAGAGGAGGAGGGGAAGAAGAGAATGGACGGTTTCCAGTGTAGCTACCTATCCTGGGATGCAAGACCAGTGTAGTCAAGTCATCCAGCTGCCGGCTCACATGGTATAACTTTGATGCTCAAGCTTGCTTATTTTCTATACAACATATATACATGCTCTGGCAGGCACTTTTATTTTTTTATTTTCAAGCCTGTCCACTTTTTGGAGATTTTATTTTGAAATACTATTCATAGCAGCATTTACGTAAGGACTTTTACCTCTTGAACCAGAAGACTATCCCTCTTTTTAAGCTTTATCGCAAGCCACACTCTCCTGCCATTCGACTTCATTGAAACTGGACCGGGTTGGGGTGCACTTCCCTCCCTAGACGCGGACGAATGTTTCCACTCTTGTGTGTCTCAGACTGGCAAATCCAACCCTCTCACCACTCCAATTGAGTTGAGCCAAGTGAAAGGTGCAAGTGTCGAAGTTAGGTCACGGCCGACAAGAGTCATGCGTGTGTCTCAAAAAATTCTAGTTAGTCTGTTGAGGTGACATAATCCCAGCCCTGATTTCTTAAAGAATTAAGTCTGAATAGACCTGAAGTGCCTTAAACCTAGTTCCCATAAGGTTCCAGTGCAGTTAGGTGCGGTAAGGTCCAACCAAACTCCAATTTCAGACTTTATTGGACATGTTCAATCATTAAGCTCACTCAAAAAGAATATGAATGATATGCACATGCTATGCACAATGATTGATGCAATTTTTCACACAGAATTTAAAAATCAAAGACTATTTTTACACACAGAGTTTTTGCAAATAAAAAGAATTTAAGCACACAAAAAGAATATACAACTATTTACACGGGCGTGCCGCTTTATTTTACAAGAATTAAGAATTTTACAGATTTACAAGTGTTAACCTGTTTGTTCTAGGTACATATACAACTGATAAAGACTTTTTTCTTAACAACTTTACAGATATGTCAAGGATGATTGGGATGTACATAAATACCTATAGGCTACCCTGTGTTTTTTCTTGCTCTCTGTGGTTTGACCTCTACATGCTTATACACTATGCATTTTATGGTAGAGTTAATAAGTTTTAATTCACATTTTTAGGACTTAATTGACTTATTCTATATTGTGGGTTAATTGCTGATTGGTCGGGATTTATTGAGAGGTCGCCGCATTGACTATCGATCCGCCTTGTGGATTGATATGACCCTTGATCATTCCCGTTCATCAGATGATGTTCATGATTTTCTTTGTCTCGACAAAAAGAGGAGACAATGGAGCTCCGGCGATGAAAAAGGATCGAAATGGGGGCGGTTTGAGCGTCGGAGAGGATCAATGGGGGCGCATCGACTCGGTTCGACCCTTGATTTTCTTTGTCTTTTCAATAGGAGCAACATAGAAAGAACCAAGGTTCAAAGAATCACTCTTCTTAATCAGGTCTGATTGACATTCAGCTACATATTCTCTAAGAGCTCCACTAGTACATGAGCGAGTCTTAGGATATGCGGGTTGACATCAACCACTTATCCTGATTTCAAGATGACTGATGTGCACCATCTACCTCCATTCAATCCCAGGTTCATGCTAACCCCAATAGCCTGAACAAGTCACAATAGTAGCATTATGATTAGTTATACTACTCAGATTCATCTAGATATGAGCATAAGATTCTTCCTTTTGATAATGTAAATCACATGTCACTCATGAGCGGTAGGATCGTGGTTGTGCCTTATCAGGCAAGGAACATGGAGGTTGATGTCTCTTAGGATCTATTTGAGGAGACCTTATGGGACGAGGAGGACAATCATCAAACACAATAGCCCCTTCATCAGCACAAGATGAAGAGAGAGGACCTTGCACACAAGCACAATATGGAGATATCGATTATGTGTCTACAGAGGACCTTGCACCTTCAGTTGAGGAGGATGTACCATCAATATATATTCTCCAACATGTAGTAGATGCTAGAATCTTCTATTCTAAATTGCATGTTAAATATTCTTGTACGAAGAAAATTATTTCATTGCATAAAAAGAAACATGTTTTAGTTTATGATCCTGATTCTTTATTATCTTATTCTATTGCTTCAGTCCTTTTCCCACATACCATAATGATAGGAAAACACAACAATAAAAATATTCAGAAAGATAATCTTGAAATGGCATATTTTTGTAAAGAAAATATCCAAATGCGATGAAAACTTTCGCGACCTTAACGAACCCAAGTCGTCCTCGGTTAGCGAATCATATTCGAAACCGTCGACCTAAGGCTCTGATACCACTTGAAGGATATAGTTAGATCCTCAAGCGCATCACAGAAGCGTGAGCGTCGTATCGAATACGACGAGGAGCGACTAGTCGCACTAGTTGCTCGATGCAACGGAATTTAAAAAAAAATCTTACGACGAAACCACATGATCGAAGAACACTTCTCGGATCGTTTCGTCTTAACCACAAACAAGTAATTAGGATTACCTCTTGAAACGTGGTTGCGATCAAGTCTCTAAACGAAGAGACCTCCTGTCTCAAGTCCGATCCGACGGAGGAGATGCTTGCGAGCGCGGGGATGAACCACGTGCTTCTCGCAATCCATGTTGATGATCCAAGCGACAGATCTCCTGATCTCGACACACGAGATCCGACGTCTTCTTCACGAGCGAGGCGCATCGAAGGAGACGGAGATCCACGAGCAGACCATCGGGCAGCATAACAACGATGCCGCGGCGATGGAGAACCTCTCTAGGTCATCCATGGTGGACGGCCATGAGAGAAAGAGAGATGGCATGTAGTTTCAAAGAAGATTAAACCCTAATCTATGGGAAGTTGATAAGAAAATGATTGAAAAGTGGTGTGGAGTAGGATTTATTTATCTCATCTCAGACTCGAAGTGGGTGGCCTTACTTTATGTTGTCCTGAAGAAATCTGAAATTCAGTTGGTCACCAACGAGAAAGGGGCAGAGATCACGATACGAATACCCACATCATTGTGTGTATGTGTAGACTATATACGTCTGAATGCTGCAACTAAGAAAGATTACTTTCCCTTGGTATTCATTGATCGGATTTTAAAGAGAATAATAGGGAAAGAATTATTATATTTTCTTAATGGGTACTCAGGCTACAATCAAGTAGCCATCGCCCCTGAAGGTCATGAAAATATCATATTTACATGTTCATTCGGCATGCATTCTTTCAAACGCAAACCATTCATGCTTTGCAATGCCCTAGGTACATTACAACGGTGCATGATTACTGTAATTATTGAGAAGGTGGGGGATTTTCTGGAGGTCTTCATGAACTATTTCTAGATCCATGATTATTCATTTAGCACACTAGGACCGAGTTTTGCAATGGTCTGTGGAGGTAAATCTAGTACTCTCCTAAGAGAAAAGTCATCTCATGGTAAAGGAGGGTATCGTGTTGGGGCACGCCATCTCCAAGAAGGCAATGGAGGTTGACCTTGCCAAGGTGAATGTGATCAAGAAACTTGCTCCACCAACCAACGTCAAGTCAGTGAGGTCATTTATATGGCATGTTGAATTTTATAGAAGATTCATTAAGGATTTGTCGAAGATTGCTCGACCACTGGCTGAGATCTAAGGAAAAGACACATAGTTCATTGTGATCACAAGTGTCTTGAGGACTTCGAGCTATTTGTTGACCCCTCGATCGGAGGTGCCTAACATCCAATCTTGAAGGAGCTTGTGGTTTCTGACAGATCTTATTCGACAATCATTATATCAGCCCTCTCTCAACATTCGGCATATAACTCAATGCGAATTAGCAAACAATCAACCTAGGAATATTATATAGTAATGAAAATATGTGAGGTAACATTTATTATACCCTACAAAATATGTGTATAGTACGTAAGTGTAGGGGTCGAACCACTGAGAACAACGACGTATATGTACAGTTATTAGTAATTAATAATATTTTTTGTAATTTTTGGTCCCTTTTTTTAAATTTTTATTGGAATTTCATTATATGTTATTTTTATGTATTTTTAATTATTTTATATATTTTATATATTTTAAAATTTTATTTTATTTCCTTTTTAGTTTTATTTTTTAATTTTCTTTTTATTTTAAAGTGAAATATATATTTATATATAATAATAATATTAAAATATATAAAAATATAAAGTATATAGAGGGTTTTATATTTTTAAATATACAAAAATGTGCTCAAATCATAAGAAATAAATTGTTATGTGTTTTTAATATGTTCCTCTTTTTTGAGAATGTTTATAATTTTTGCTAATTTTTATGTATTTTTTAAAGTATTAAAATGTACAAAACAATGAATAATATAATATAGCCAGAATGTTTGGGTATTAAAAACAGGTAATTGGGTCAAAAATTCCCAAAGCCTATTTTTAATATATACTATATAATAAAGAAAAATATGGTACATAAAACAATATTTTTGAAATTTTACTTAATTTTACTGATTCTTATAGTATTTTTATGATTTTGAGATTTTTAATGTTTTCTATTTGTATTTTTAAAAATTTTTGGATATATTGTAGATGATACAATAATATAGCTAGTATATTTTTTTGATAATTTTTCGCAGTATTTTTCTAATTTTATGGGTTTTAATAATTAGATAGGGAATAAAAAGATCTTCTTGTATTTTAATAAATAGGAAAATTCAATAAAATGCCATGCGAAAATTATGTCATTCAATAATATGTCAGACATCTTAATGTATTTTCCTATAATTTTGGTGGAATAAGAATAATTATAAACATAAATAAATACACAAATAAAAGCTGCGGCTTACAGGAATCTATTTGCAATATGTAGAAACTTAACAGTCATCTAATAATCAATCCAAAAAGTCTATGGGCACAGATGAAAGATTCCCCACCCCACACATGGTGTAATGTGTGGCGTAAGGACTCAAATTCAATTTCCAGAAAATTTGGGCCCTTAGATGCAATTTCTACAAATATGTTTACACTTAACTTATATTTACCGGACTATTTAAATATGACAAAAGGTGAAGGAGGGGGAGGTTTTAGCTGATATATACCCCTTAAGGTGCTCTATTTGATTGTTGAGGAAGCACCATGTACATGCACTTGAAGTGATCAAAAGATAGAGCAGGCGCATCGTTTCGACTTCAACCAACAACGTAGATTGGATCTTGGTCGTGCGTCTAATCTGAAGGCTATGGGAAGGATACAAGAATAGGGAATAATCTCTTCCATGGCGAGCTTTGATATCCGATATCTCCTCCCTCCGGTATGTTCCATCTACGCCGATTGGACCAACAACATCCTGGAAGCTGGCCACACTTGCAGGGTTCATCAATGGGGTACAAACCTCACTGCGAAGAGTTCAGGAAGGCGGGTTTGTTCAGCAGTCCTGGGAACCGTTTATTCCTTCTATTCATGCTCCAGGTGGTTTCCCCGGTCTTGAACCCTACACCAAAAAGTTAAATGGCTCAAGGGGACTTCCTTGACCCTTTGATTGAAACTGAAAGCGAAGAAATGGAGTGAGCGATGAAGCTCCATCGATAGGTGGAAGATGAGCTTCGATTCTTTTGATTTAAGAAAAATCATATGTTGGTAGATTGTGCCAATTACAGTGAAGGTGATGAGATGTGAAATGATGGTCCATGTTATGTCAGAACAGGACAGTATTTGATGGTGACAGTACCCGGAGCTCTAGAGCTTTGATGAATCTTAAACTTCTGATTACAGATGATGATTTATGAACTATTTGCATAAAATGAAACACGTCATGAAATGTTGGAAAGGACATGCTAAACAGAAACCTAAGTTTTCTGCTCATACCTGCAAGAACAGGGAGCAGAGGAGGCATCGCCGGAGAAAGCTCGGTGAGACCTAGACCACACCTTTCAGCACCTTCTTCTCCATGTCGTCACCTGAAAAACGAGAATGCGAGAGCCACTAAATAGTGGTCTGACAAATCAGACTCACTGTTGCTGGGGCGACTACTCAAGCCTTCACGTTCGTCAACAATTAACACACACAATTAATCAAACAATCAAGAGCAAGGATTAGAATTTATTATTCCCTACTAAAAATGTACAATGGCAAGCAAGTAGGGGTCGAACACAGGAAACAAAGGTGTAGAGTGTAGACAAAAAGTCAAAGTTTCGGTCTAATGAGCTACTTAGCCAATCTGGATTTTTTGTGGGTTTTTAATTTTATATTTTTTTATTTTTTTTTATTTTTAATTTTGTATTTTGATTTTCAATTTACTGATTTTTTTGTTTTTATATTTTATATTTTCTTTCTTTTTCAATATTGGAATATATAAACTATATAAGAAAATAGGGGATAGAAGATTTATAAAAATAAGGAAAAATAGTCAAAAATTAGGAAATAAAATATTTTTAGTCTTTTTATGATTTTTACTTTTTTATGATTTTTGGGGATTTTTCAGAATTTTTTTGTATTTTTAAAAGGAAAAATAAAGAAAACAGTGAATTAATATCCTGGCCGAAAGTAAAATGGTAGGGCAAAATATCAAACGGTATCAAAATTTTCCCAAACTAATTTTAAAATAAAGATAATAAAATAAGGAATCTACAGGGACTGAGTTTGCATTTTTTTGATTTTTCTAGAATTTTATAGATTTTTATGAAGTTTTTAAGTATTTTCTAATTTTTAAAGTTTTTGTTTTGAGATTTTTAGTGATTTCTGGACTAACACTAAAAGACACTAAAATACACAATATATAATTTTTTTGGAATTTTTTGAGGTGTTTTAATATTTTTTGGTATTTTCTAAGCTAGACAATAGCTAAAATGCATGTTTTTGATTTTTAATAGATATAAAAATGCAATAAAATGTAAAATAAAAAAATGGCGTGAAACTACAATGCAACAGGAGTCTAAGTTAATTTTTGTGGAAATTTTGGGGTTTTAATGATGCACTAAATAAATGAGACAAACACACAAAAATGTTAAGCATGGCAGGGGTATAAGTGCAAATAAGCAAACATCCAAGGGCACACTTGCAATTTTCACCAAAAATACATGCGCGACGCACATGATCTGTTGTTCACAAGGGTATATTGCAAATAACAAAAACTGGTAGGACAAGAGTGCAATTAACCCAGAAATATATTTAAATCACTACGCACAGGGGTATAACTGCAAATACTTGAAAGTTCAGGATCAAAACTGTAAAATACCCAAAAACACGTGGCCCAGTCACGTGAAGTGACGTGGCCGAGGACTGAAGTGCAAATCTGGAAAGTTACGGGGTCTACTTCCAATTATTACAAAACTTTTTGAACTAAAAATTAAAGTTTTAGGACTATAAACTAAACACAAAAAGGGCCAGGGTTAATAGTGCAAAATACCCAGGCCTTGCACGGGAGCGGACGGTGGAGATGACTTCACATGATGCGTGGCGCTCCCTGGTGGCGCGATGACGGTTCGCCTTCAACGGCAGTGATTAGATCGTCGATGAAGATCCAACGGCTGCTGCTCACCATCATCCAACGGCTGAGGGTGAATCTGGTGTGTGCTCGTGATCGGACGACCTTCGAGGGTGGTGGAAGAACTCGGCCTGGGGGTTGCTTCGAGCGATGATGGTGGCCGATTCTGGTGTCCTCCGGCCCTAGGATCAAGGGCAAAACGATCCTGAGGCCCTTCCGTGTCGAATGGGGGTCTCAGGCGAGCCTGAGATGGCGTGGAGCGTCGGGACGGCGGTGATGACATGGGCGGCTGCTCCCTGGAATGTCGAGGCTCAATAGAGCCTTCTCCTTGGCTCTATCCTGCAGGGTTAGTCACACAAAAACCAGGCAAAGCTACGGGTGTCCTCAGATGGTGCAATGGAGGCGAGTGGTGGCTCGGGCTTAGAGCTCCGGCGAGCGACGGAGAAGGGAGCTCGGTCGCTCGATCTGGGCGAGATCGAGGGTGATGGAGGGGGGAGCGGAGCGACGGAGTGAAGGGAAAGAGGATGGAGGCGGCAGGGAGTCGTTTCGATGATTGGAACAATCAGACACGGCGGGCGGAGCTTAGCTCCGCCGTCGGTTTAGATGATGAAATCACGGCGATGGACTGAATCAAATGCGAAACTGCTACTACCCTAACCTACACTAGACCTAAGCTATCAAATGAAACAAAAAGAAGAGGGAGAGGCTCATCGGCGTGGGCTGCAGCGAGCTGCAGGAGGTGCTCCAGCGAGGGGTTGGTTCAACCTCAATTCTACTCCTCAGAGCTAAACCTCGGGCTCAATCTCCTCCTGTTGTCACCAGGAGTACAACGAGCTAGGGTTTTAGGTCTAACGATGGAGGAAGAGGGATCAAACTTCAAAGGGAAGTCGGGGGTTCTTTTTGTAGGGTTGACGAAGTGGCGTCAAAGATCGATGAAGATGGACCGAATCGTGGGTCCAATCCCCGATGTTTCACTTGAGCGTGAATCACCGTTCATCGAGGACAAAAAGATGCGAAGGCTTTGACATCAGAGGATGCAAGACGGAGCCTCGAGAAAAGGTTGAAAATGGTCAAAAATGCAGATCTGACAAGGCCAAGACCTTGGTCAGAGAGTTGACAGAGGTCAACCAAGGGCGCCTTCTGGTTGGTCCACGTGGACCAACCAGAAAAATCCTTGAAAAAATCCTTGTAAAATCCCTTAAAATAGAAAATGACGTAATTAAAATTTGATTATAAAATAAAAAATGTTTATTATTTTATGAATTATTTTATGATAATTTTTAATTATTTTTAGGATGTATAATTTTATCAGTTGCCTTTTATGCCCTTTATAGGTATAATACCTATATATTTTATTAATTTATTTTTATTTGGTATTTTTAATCTCTTTAATTCTGTTTATTATTTTATAGAATTATAAAATACTTTTATACACTTAAAAAATATTTTTATTTTATTTTTCTAAAGTATTTTATGTACTTAATAAAATAAAAGTATGTATTGTATAGGTATAAATATAGGTCCTATACCTATGTATTGTATTTATAAGTATTTTTATTTTGAGCTTTCTTTGCATTTTTATTCTGATTTTAATGTACATATATATTATAAGTAATATTTACAAAATTACAAAAATATAAAAAACAAAAATAATGAATAAATAATAAATTGACTATTTTAATCTGCACAAGTATACAATGAGGGTCCAAAACTCAACTTTCAAACCGTAGCTCTGCCAAATGCGAGACCTCTGCCATTAAATAGCTTATTTTATTGTATATACAACTAAAGGTGAGTTTTCTGCATTTGGAGTTTTTATTTGTGAGATACGGGTCTGGGAAGTTGGGATTCTGGATTTTTATTCAGACCATAACTTTTTATCTGTATATTATTTTTCAGTGAAATCAATTTTGTATTTTTCTTTATTTAACTACCTACAACATTTATGTACAAAGTTTCTTTATTTGAGGTATAAAAGGTGGAACCAAAAATATGTCCCAAAATGAATAAAGAATGGATAAAGAATAGGTAATTGGCCCTTATCTCCCCATACTTTATTCCTTGTCGACCTATTCATCAAGATGCCTAGGTCTCGGGGTTTCGGGTCACAAAATATTTATAATATTTTATTCTTTTTCTTTTTTTATTTATTCTATAATTTTTGCTTTAATTACAGTATTTTATACACTATTTACATGCACAAGAATGAACGCTAATATGCTCTAATTAAGGGTATTTACAGGCATTTACTAGGGTTTTTGAGGCCAAAATGATAGAATAAAGATGATGAAATGTGGATTCATCATCCCCCTATACTTTACCTTTGCTAGTCCCATAGCAAACACTTATGCAATAACTGCAAAAAGAAAAAGAAAGAAAAGAAAAAGAAAAACTTGGATTTAGTTCAATTATCAAACTTGTCTTCACAAAATCAAAGTTTGGAGCTTAAGTCGAAACTTTGGAATTTTAGTGCCGGCGGAACCTTAATGAGAACCGAATTTGCAATCCAACAGTCCCTAAGAATCCCAAAACTCTGTTCAAGTCTCCTCAATAGCCAGATCAGAAATATTTCAACTCATACGCAAATTCTTAGGACTATGATTCTGACTCGTATAGTGTAAGTGGTTGTGGCTCTCCCCAACTAGAATGGCAAAGAAACTGACTTCTCCAGTATGACAACCCAATGATTCCCCAATCCAATAAGTCCATCCTCGAGAAGCGGGGTATTCCCTTCTAAGTTCAAGTGGCAACCAGCTCAAGAGGAGGGGGTGAAGAGAAGAATGGATGGTAGCCAGTGTAGCTACCTATCCTGGGATGCAAGACCAGTGTAGTCAAGTCATCCAGCTGCAGGCTCACATATTTGACTTTTGAACTAAAGCTTGCTTATTGACTTTGCAACATTTTTACATACTTTGCAGGCATTTTATTTTTGTACAGGCCTGACCATATTTTTTTTTGAATACTATATACAGCAGCATTTACATAAGGAGTTTTTCCTCTTGAGCCAGCAGACTATCCCTCTTTTGAAGCTTTATTGCAACCCACAGTCTCCTGTCTTTAGACTTCCTCATCACTGGACGGGTTGGGATGCACTTCCCTCCCTAGAGGAGGACAATTGTTTCCACTTGTGTGCGTCTCATACCGGCAAATCCAATCCCCTCACCACTCCAACTGAGTTGAGCCTTGTGAAAGGTGCAGGTGTCCAAGTTAGGTCATTGTCAACAAGAGTCGTGTGTGTGTTCCGAAATACTCTACTTAGGCAGTCAAGAATCCATTGAACCAAGTCTCGTGATCCTCAAAGAATTAAGTCAACTAGACCTGAAGTACTTCAAACCCAGTTCCTATATGGTTCCTGTTATTAGGTAGATTTTATGGTCCAATCAAGCTCCAATCTCCGGATTTTACTTAGACTTGTTCAACTATTAAACTTAATCCGAAAAATGCGAATGCTATGCAGAAAATATTTTTGTGATGCAATTTTCAAAGATTTTGAACTTTTTATGAATTTTTGAAGAGATGATGATGATGATGCATATGCATTTTTTGTATTTTTTCAAGTGTTTTTGGATTTTAATTTTGCAAATGTTTTTGGGATTTTTGAAAACAAGACGATTTTGATTGAAAACTAGGTTAAAATATTTACACGGAAGTGCTTCTCATATTTACCAGAAGTGGATTTTAAGAATATACATGGTAAGTGATCAATTCTATAAGTATATATGTATAATGGATTTTGGTGTGATGTCTGTATTCCTCAAACTTATTTGAAAATCATTTTACACACAATTTTGAAAACTATAGTCCAAAATAAGTTTTACAAACATTTTACAAACATGTACACAAATTTGAAAATCATTTTGCAAAGGTTTTCTAAATAGTATATATAGATTTTTCAAAATATTTTTGCAACCATTTTTCAAACCATTTGCAAATCATTTTTCAAACATTTTATTTCATACAAAGAAAATAAATTTTTCAAACAAAACATTTTTACAAAGGTTGAAAACGTGTAACAAAATATTTTCAAAATAGTTTTCAATAAATGTTCACAAAGATTTTCAAACTATTTTTCAAACATTTTGCGAAAACATTTTCATTTGATTTATTAATCAGTAAATACAAAAAGAATTTGAGGAATAATAGCATCTTTTTATTAAGGTTTTTAATGAATATTAAAGAATTATTAGCCATATTATTAAGAAAATACGAAGTACGAGTTATGGCTAAAGTATATACGCAGTATATACGACCCCCCTATACTTAGCATGTGCTATGTTCTCATAGATCAGAGAGAAAAGAGAAGACATAACTCGTACTAAGTATAGGCACGTCTAAAGAAAAAATAAATGAACCAATAAGAAGTTGACCATCCCCCCTATACTTAGGATCAAATAATCCTAAGTATAGCAGACTGTACACAACGCAGGGAGGGTCAAGGGTGGGAATGAACGGATCGTACTCGGATTGTCTCCCCCTATACTTAGGGTAAGATATCCCTAAGTATAGACAAGAAGAGGGGACAATGGAGAGGATCGAAATGAATGAAAGAACTCAGGGTGCACACCCCTTTATACTTAGGACAAAGTACATCCTAAGTATAGAAGACTTCCTTCAATGGGGTGACACCTGTTTGATAGATATAAAATATAGAAAAGGAAAAGAAGAAGAGAAGAAAAGAAGAAAAGAGATGAAAGTGGATATGAACAACTCGGGATGCACATTCCCCCTACACTTAGGATAAAGTACATCCTAAGTGTAGCAATGATGAAAGGGATGACATCATGTCGGTAGAAGAGGATGAAAGAGATTGAATTGAAGAAAAGAAGAAAAAGTCATTCAAAAATGTTTTTCTCTGCTTGGCCTTCCTCTGCCTTTTTGGAGATATCCGGCTCATCCTTGTAGATTACTTGAATCGAGTCAACGACCGTCATGAATGTATCATGTTCAAGGTATGGCTTCAGAAGCTGTCCATTGACTACAAATGGTTGTGCGTCAGCTGACAGATTGGATATCAATACACTTCCGTTGTCACGCACCTGCCTAACCATAAACGGCCCAGTCCATTTACTCTTCAATTTTCCTGGAAAGATCTTTAATTTCGCATCAAACAACCACACCTTCTGACCTGGATCAAAGGACTTACGGCGGATATTCTTGTCATGCCATGTTTTGACCTTCTCCTTGTACATCAGGCTGTTGCCGTATGCATAATCTCTGAATTCCAATAATCTATTCAGATCTAATTTTCTGTTCTTTCCCGCTTGCTTGGAGTCCAAATTACATATGTTAATGGCCCACAAAGATTTGTGAATGAGTTCAACGGGCAAATGACATGGCTTGCCATACACAAGGCGGTAGGGAGACATTCCCAAGGGTGACTTGTACGCTGTTCTATAAGCCCAAAGAACGGAATCAAGCAGCTGAGACCAATTCTTGGGATTCGGACGCACAAGCTTCTGTAAAATTGTCTTGATCTCCCTATTTGAACATTCTGCTAACCCATTGGACTCTGGGTGGTAGGGTGAAGCAACACGATGTTCAATGCAGAATTCCTGAGTCAGCTTCTTCACCTCTCTGTTTATGAAATGACTACCCTCATCAGATATGAGAATCTTGGGAATCCCGAACCATGCTATGATGTGATCTCTCAAGAATCGACAGATAGTCCTACTGTCGGTGGTTCGGGCAGGAATAGCCTCCACCAAGCGACTTACATAGTCGACAGCAAGCAGAATATATTCATAGCC
Source organism: Ottelia alismoides (assembly GCA_037367405.1). Taxonomy (NCBI): domain Eukaryota; kingdom Viridiplantae; phylum Streptophyta; class Magnoliopsida; order Alismatales; family Hydrocharitaceae; genus Ottelia; species Ottelia alismoides. Next base: position 85,616 of record JAZKJV010003751.1, read on the forward strand.
CTGACTGTTGGGAAACGGGCCCATAAAATCGATCATGCGTCGAAGACGTCTGATATCTGAATGTATTTCAAAGGCATCGTGTCTCTCATTCCTATGGTTCCGCCCATCTTCTGATAGTTAGTGCAGCATTTAACATAATCATCTGCATCTTTGAATAATGAAGGCCACCAGAGGCCACTTTGAAGAACTTTTGTTGTCGTTCGTTTGCCTGAATGATGTCCTCCAGAATCTTGGTCATGACATAAAGCGAGGACACTTGGAACTTCCTCCTGAAGAATGCACCTTCTCCAGATACAATCTGCTCCCTCACAAAATAAATACGGATCCTCCCACTGGTAGAAATGGATTTTAGACAAAAATCTGTCTATTTTCAACTTAGGCCAATCCTGTGGGATTTTCTTGGTCACCAGATAATTCACAATGTCTGCATACTAAGGAAGCGAGGTGACAGACAGAATTGCCTCGTCTGGAAAGGTCTCTATGATAAGTTGTAGGTTCAGCTCAGGAGATTCCGACTCAGGAAGCCTCGATAGATGATCGGCCACCACATTCTTTACCCCAGGTTTATCTTTAATTTCCAAATCAAATTCCTGGAGGAGAAGGATCCACCAGATGAGACGTGGTTTGGCGTCCTTCTTCTGCTGTAAATACCGAATGGCCGAATGATCAGTGTAAATGATTACTTTGGATCCAAGGAGGTAGGATCTGAACTTTTCCAGGGCAAAAACTACCACTAGCAGCTTTTTTTTCAGTGACAGTGTAGTTCCGTTGGGCTTCATCGAGCGTTCGGCTAGTGTAGTGAATCGCAAATGGTACATTATCTTTTCTCTGTCCCAGTACAGCTCCGATGGCATAATCTGACGCGTCTGTCATTATCTCGAAAGGTTGAGTCCAAATTGGTGGTTGTAAGATAGGGGCATGTGTGATGAGTTCTTTCAATTGATTAAAGGCCAGGAGCACATGATCGTCTACAATGAATTCATTCTCCTTGCCGAGCAACTCAGTCAACGGTCTGGCCAGTTTACTGAAATCTTTGATGAATCGTCGGTAAAAACCGACATGGCCCAAGAATGACCTGACTTGCTTGATGGTTGTAGGTGGCTAAAGTTTGGAAATCACGTCCACCTTGGCTGGGTCAACCTCCATACCACGTTTAGAAACAACGTGACCCAGTACGATTCCTTCGGTCACTATGAAGTTGCTCTTCTCCCACGAGATCACAAGATTGACTTCGCAGCACCTCCATAAGACTCGGTCTAAATAACCCAGATATTGGTCAAATGAATCCCCGTAGACCGAAAAATCGTCCCATAAAGACCTTGAGAAAGTTGCTCACCATATCGGCAAAAAATGCAAGCATACACCTCTGAAATGTGGCTGGGGCGTTGCAAAGCCCGAACGGCATCTGTTTGAAGGTATATGTATCAAAAGGAAAGGTGAACGTGGTCTTCTCTGGATCTTCATGAGCAATAGCAACTTGATTATACCCAGATTATCCATCCAAGAAGCAGAAATATTCCTTCGCGGCCAATCTCTCCAGGAATTGGTCGATGAAGGGTAAAGGGAAGTGGTCCTTCTTGGTAGCGAGGTTAAGTCTTCTGTAGTCTACGCACACTCGCCAAGAAGTGAGTACTCTGGTTGCGATCTCCTCTCCTTTGTCATTCTTCACAATGGTGATCCTTGATTTCTTTGGCACAACATGTAGAGGGTTCACCCATTTGCTGTCGGAGATGGGATAAATAAATCCCGCATCACACCACTTCTGAATCTCTTTCATAACAACCTCCCGCAGATTTGGATTTAATATTCTCTGAAGTTCTCGAGAGGGCCTGCAATCTTCTTCTAGAAAGATGCGATGCGAGCATAGTGACAGATTGATCCCATGGAGATCAGAAGATCGCCAGCCTATCGTCTTGCGGTTGCGTTCAAGAACCTCCATCAGACGAGATTCTTGGTCTTCGGTCAGATGTGCATTGATGATGACCGGGTACATGTTCGGTTCTCCTGCAAGGAAGGTATATTTCATGTTGGAGGGCAAGGGTTTTAGCTCTTGCGGGGTCTGAGATGCTTCAGAGGAGACCTCAGCTATTAGTGTAGGTGGCGATTCTTTCAACTGTACGGTGTCCACCATACTCGGTTCTGCCTCTTCTCTCAATTCCTGACAGAATTCCTCGATGATGTCCTCTTCATCAAAAGATTCTTCAAAAATTTGCTCTTTGTTTTGAAGGCACATCACCCTTACGGTAGTCTCTTGTAGCACATCAGTGAGTTCTTCATCCTGATTGATAAGGGGAAATTCGACTGCGGTCTCCACTCCCTCCTCGGGGCAGAGGAGTTCAAGGATCTCATTGTCATCCAAAAATAAGTTGGTATCTTGAATTTCTGCTAGAAAGTCGCAGTCGTCAGCATACTCAATCACCCTTGCACATGATGCAGATGTTTGTTCGGTTGGTGTTCCCTCATGCAGGATCTCTACTCTGATTGTTTCATTACAAGCGTCAAAAGTGATTTCTCCCGTCCCATAATTTACTACTACGTTTGATGTCCGCAGAAATGGTCGTCCAAGTATGATTGGGGTAAGGAGCAATGGAGCGGGGACGTCCATATCTGATACTGAAAAAATCGACCGGGAACGGCTTCCCCTGAATCGTGACTATCACGTCCTCCAACAGGCCCCTAGGTCGTTTAACTGACTTGTCGGCGAACTGCAGAATCATCTTTGTAGGCTTGAGCGGTCCTAGCCTGAATTTTGTAAGTAGCGAAGCTGGCGTCAAGTTGACAGAAGACCCGCTGTCGAAAAGTGTTCGTTCAAACTCCTGATTGAACATCTGACAATGCACAGAGGTGCTCCCATATCTGGCTTTTTATCCGGGAGATTGCTGATGGCATTAACGGTGGCCATTGTGAGGATATGCTTTTCGGACTTGCCACCCTTGCTTCTGGAGTTGTGAGGATGCGGCCTGCGCTTGGTTGTGCATGCCTCTTTCAATCCATTCTTTACAGCTGGCATGTACTCAAGAGCTTTCATTAGTGACATATTCAACACCAAATTCTGGATGATTTCTATAATGGCAGGATCAGACAAAGCATTTTTCAAATTTTTCATTTATTTGTGTTTTTTCATTGCTTCTGGAAAAGGAATATATACAACATCTTCACTAATTTCATTCAAAATAGTGTCCATATTGTTGTGTACTGGTAGATGGCAAAAAAGAATAGACATCTACAAGATGTGGACCAAAAATGGCAGGCTCGGCTTCAGGTGCTGGCATTGGACTCGCTGTAGGTGCAAAATCCCTTCTATCTGTGGCTGGCTCTATAGCAGGTGCAGACGTCTCCAATGCTGGCCTATCTCCACCGAGGCTGCTGTTATCTTTTTGTGTTTTCTTGTTTTCTTCATTTTTTGTGATTTTCTGAATGATGGTGTTGCTCCCAAAATGCTGCTTGGCCCTGGTGTTGGTTGGGCTGACGATTCCCCGTCAGATGCAAGATGCTTTCCCTTCGCCATCGCCGATGGCTGGAGTGTCCTACCGCTCCTGAGAGTAACAGCATTAGATAAAAAACAATTTAATTCACCCGATTCAGGTTGGACACTACCGGCTACCTGCTCCTTACGTTGGAAGTTGTTCGGATTGGCTTCAACCTGGGCTGGTATGATGGTCTTGGCTGCCGTCAGGTCGTCGATATTCTGGGTCATCTCAGCCCTGTTCTTCATTAATTGTTCTAAACAGGCCAGGGCCGGATTAACTGGCACAATCTCAGAATAATCCCCCTGCTGGGGTCTAGAGTGCTTGTATGGCGGCTGAGATTGCGACGGGTAACCCTGAGAAAATTAGTGAGGAGGAGGGTTGGAGGAGTACTGTGAATTATGTTGGTTGTATTGAGCAGCTGGTTAATGATTGTATCCTTGTCCGCGATATCTGGACTACTGAGGACCGTGCTGGTATTTCTGCCTCCAGGTGTTACCGTGAGATGGAGGCTGGTATTGGTAGGAGGGCTGGAAGGGTCTCCCACCCTGATGCTGCTGGTGATAGGGCATGTTGCCCATGTTCTGACCCTGAGAGTGTCCCTGAGGACGGGTCAGCTGCGCTTCATTGTTCCATATGCCATTGATCTCCTGAATCAGTGGCGGGGGTGGAGAGAACTGCTCAGAGTAGACTGGCTGGGACTCAAGTTGATATACAGCCATCTGTGTCTGGGGCTGCAGGGGCTGCTCAGGAACCTGCACGTAATACACGTGCTGAACAAGATAGGGCTGCAGTGAAGTCGGCTGAGGGTTTTTCTGCATTGTAGGCTCCTTCTTCTCAGCATTCGGCTCGGCCGAAGTAGACACAGCGTTGCACATGTTTGCATTCAATGCACGAACGAGCTGCTCCAGCTGTTGGGAAATCTGGTCGAGCTTTTCCAGACCCTAGGTCCTCTTCTCGATGATAGATAATTTTTCGAGGTCCTGTGACCTCTTCTCAATGATGTCCACCTTAGACAGGTGGCTCCCAATGATGCTCAGGTTGGAGCTCTCATCCTTGTCCTCGGTGTGAGAAGCCATGTTCACTGGCTTGCTGATGGAGGTTGGTACCTTCATGTATGCTCTGGACGAGGATTGGGTGGCTTCTCCTTCAGCCATTTCCTCGAAGACGTTCCATACCACGTCCTCGTCCTTGTTGAATTGCGAACCGCCGCAAGCGGCATCTACAAGCTTTTGGCTCTCAAGTGATAGCCCCCCAAAGAAATGTTGCACGAGACTAGTCTTTGGAATTTCATGGTGGGGGCACTTCTCTTGCAGGTCCTTGAATCTCTCCCACACTTCATGGATAGTCTCGTGGGGCTGCTGGCAAAAACTGGAGATACGGGCACGCATCTGATTCAATCGTCCGAGAGGATAGAATTTATGGAGAAATGCAGACTTCAGCTCCTCCCAGGTCGTGACGACCTTCCCAAGATAGTCAACCAAATATAGGGCCTTGTCTTGAAGGCTAAAGGGAAAGGCGGTCATCTTGACTACCCCCAGAGGAATACCAGGGTAGTGAGCAGTGGCACAGATGCGGCCAAACTTCTTGAGAAAGATATATGGTTCCTCAGTGGTATTTCCGTTGAATGTGGGAAGCAGGGACAAAAATTGCGGCTTCAGCTCGAAGTGGGCATGCATATGTGGAATCTGAATCCACTCAGTGATGCGACCTGCTCCTGGATTGTATGTTTCCTTCAGCGTAGGCTTCAGCTGCGGTGGATCCGCTTCTGTTGCATCAAATTCTGGTCCTCCCACTGAGAACTCATCTCTGACTTCTTCAAAATTAGGCTCTTAGTTCGGATCATCCTCCCTGCGGCCATCTCTTGCATCAGCCCTCCTCCTCAGATCGTTCAACATATCTTGGAAGGCGGTCTGGACCAAGGCTTGATTAATTAACTGTTGCTGGATGGTTTGAATGGAAGCTAGCAGCTGACTGTTAACTTCGTTCTGTGTAGTGTACTGCACTTCCCACGGATTGACTTCAGGTTCAGGTGGGGGCTGTGGTCCCTTTCCTCTTCCTCCTGTCATCTCAGAATGAACTTGGATTTCTGGCTCATGATCGGGTGGAGAATCTGCATGATGGAGTAAATCCTGATCAGTATCTTCTTGAGCACCTGCTGTTGAGATGAATCTGGAATTAAGGTCAATCCCAGAATGTTGCGAACGGAGCATAGGATATTGACTGAAATCGATCTCCATCCGCAAGGGGTTATTTCGGGGACAAGAGTGATCCCGGTTTATTTGAAGGGGAAGAGCTAATTCCGGTTGCGAGTCTATCCCGAACAGCGGATTTATTAGCGAAAGGCAAGTGTTGAAAGAAGAGAGAATAGGGGAGTTTAAGGAGACATTCACAAGATCCGAACTAACTTCTTGGAGATCACCCCTCTTTATGGAAGATGTTGACGACACGGAATCGATGTGGGCGTCGGTGAGGTCCCGACTAAACCATCCGTGTGACGACATCTTGAGAAGGTCAAAAGGAAAAGATGATGTATGAAGAGCACAAGGGTAAACAAGAAATAAAAGGATTGTAAAACAATAGAAGGCTCACAATAAGCAAGGATCAAATAGAGGAGAACAAAATTTGCGCAAAGGCGTAATATTTTTGATCTTGACCTAAATGCTACTAGCAATCAAACACAAAACAAGGGGATTCACCAATTCAACACGTGTAGCCGTGAATGTTCGGCTTTTATCTTTGTAATTTTTAGCTTGAATTCAGGAAGTTATCTTTTAACGAGTCCTTAGAGCGCTACGCCTATAGGAGCGAGAGTACTGTCGGAAAAGTATTCCCGTACTTGTCCTCCTCCTATGTAACCTGTAGCCTGCGCTTTTTAAGGTCATTGTAACCCTTCCTGAATCCCTACTCAGCCAAAGAAAAGAGGGAGGAAGCCGATAGGCGAAACCGATACTTTGGATCTTGCTCGCAACGGAATCACCCGTGAGCGTGCAAGACCCTACTCGGACGCAGATAATGAGATAGACACACCCGTGAAGGCGTGGCCTATGCTCGGTACTTCGGACAAGGTCGATGCTCACACAATAGTGAGTCACCAATGATGACCAAGTTCTACTCGCCTACGTACGATAGTAGCGCCAATACTTCGGAAATCTAGGCGATACACAAGGCAGCCACAAGCTGGGTTTTTGGCTCTAATCCTTACGAAGCACTCTGCTCACTTGGAAGGAAACCTTCCCATGCAACCTGAATACAAGTGAGGGTGTTACTCTCCCCAATCAATGAATCCAATTACCAGTTTTATTTTTGGTCAAGTTTTCTTAGCAGTACCTTTTTTAATTTTTTTGGTGTTATCGCTTCTTTTGAGTAGATTCAAACAAGCGCCTAACATTTTTGTTTTTTCTTTGATTCCTATTTGATCCAAAAATAGAGGGAGAAAAGAGTCGGAAAAGTCGTGCAAGTCGGAACCAAGATGGAAATCTCACCATTGTGCCTAAATGTTAAATGCAAAGATAGAATAACAGTGCCTCCATCTCTCTCCATACGGGATGCAAAGCAGAAATTTTTAAACCTAATCTAAATGCCGGTATGCAAGCAGAAATCGTCCTAAGCAGGCAATTGCTACATGAAGAACCACAAGTCAATCACCAATCCTCAACCCTAGAGTCCGGTCTAGGCTCACCCCTCCTCCTCTCGACGCATCGAGTTCAGGAGAAGCGCTTGGCAGGATGAGCTCGCAGTGTGGCGGATCAAAGACTAATGATTAACTGTTTAATTAGACTAAGTCCAAATACGATCTATAGGTACATGCAATGGTTATTAGGGTGTTTGGACCTAATCTAATCGATCAAGCAAAAGCCTAAAAATATAAGTGCTCAATCCACAAAAAAAATGAAAAAGAAATCAAAACCAGAAAATGACAGTCGAGAAATGCGAAGAAAACCGCGATGAGCCCCAGGTGAACAGACACCTGGAAGTTAGGCCCGAAAGTCCTAAGTTTCCAAGTGTACATGTATTATTACAAATTTATCAAATTACTCTCTCTCAAAAAATAAGAAAAATCTAACTATCTCTCTCTCTCTCAGGCTCTCCTGCTCTCTCCTGTCGGCTAGGGTAAGAATATCCGGCTCCTCCACCCAAGGTTGTGCAGGATCCCCTAGGCGATCCTCCTCGGTCGGTGGTCCCTTGCAAGAAAACAAGAAGAGATGTCAGACAGTTCAAAATAAATTATGCACTAAAAATAAATAATCAAAAATGGCTATGCAGATAAAAGACACAAATGTACTCTACAAGTCGATGCTCCCCGGCAACGGCGCCATTTGAAAAATGGGAATGCGAGAGCCGCTAAATAGTGGTCTGACAAATCAGACTCACTGTCGCTGGGGCGACTACTCAAGCCTTCACGTTCGTCACAATTAACCCACACAATTAATCAAACAATCAAGAGCAAGGATTAAAATTTATTATTCCCTACTAAAAATGTACAATGGCAAGCAAGTAGGGGTCGAACACAGGAAACAAAGGTGTAGAGTGTAGACAAAAAGTCAAAGTCTCGGTCTAATGAGCTACTTAACCAATCTGGATTTGTGGGTTTTTAATTTTAAATTTTTTAATTTTTTTTAATTTTGTATTTTAATTTTCAATTTACTGATTTTTTTTGTTTTTATATTTTATATTTTTTTCTTTTTCAATATTGGAATATATAAACTATATAAGAAAATAGGGGATAGAAGATTTATAAAAATAAGGAAAAATAGTCAAAAATTAGGAAATAAAATATTTTGGTATTTTTATTATTTTTTACTATTTTTATGATTTTTGGGGATTTTTTAGAATCTTTTTGGTATTTTTAAAAGGTAAAATATAGAAAATAGTGAATTAATATTCTGGCCGAAATTAAAATGGTAGGGGAAAATATCAAATAGTATCAAAATTTTCCCAAACTAATTTTAAAATAAAGATAATAAAATAAGGAACCTACAGAGACTAAGTTTGCATTTTTTTATTTTTCGAGAATTTTTTAGATTTTTATGAAGTTTTTAGGTATTTTCTAATTTTAGGGTTTTTGTTTTGAGATTTTTAGTGATTTTTGGACTGACACTAAAAGACACTAAACTACACAATATATATTTTTTTGGAATTTTTTGAGGTGTTTTAATATTTTTTTGGTATTTTCTAAGCTAGTCAGTAGCTAAAATGCATGTTTTTTATTTTTAATAAATATAAAAATGCAATAAAATGCAAAATAAAAAAGATGGCGTGAAACTACAATGCAGCAGGAGTCTAAGTTATTTTTGTATATATTTTGGGGTTTTAATGATGCATAAATAAATGAGACAAACACACAAAAATGCTAAGCCTAGTAGGGGTATAAGTGCAAATAAGCAAACATCCAGAGGCACAGTTGCAATTTTCACCAAAAATACACGCGCGATGCACGTGATCTGTTGTTCACAGGGGTATAGTTGCAAATAACAAAAACCGGTAGGACAAGAGTGCAATTAACCCAGAAATATATTTAAATCACTACGCACAGGGGTATAACTGCAAATACATGAAAGTTCGGGATCAAAATTGCAAAATACCCAAAAACACGTGGCCCAGTCACGTGAGGTGACATGGCCGAGGACTGAAGTGCAAATCTGGAAAGTTATGGGGTCTACTTGCAATTATTACACAACTTTTTGAACTAAAAATTAAAGTTTTAGGACTATAAACTAAACACAAAAAGGGCCAGGGTTAATAGTGCAAAATACCCAGGCCTTGCGTGGGAGCAGACGGCGGAGATGACTTCACTTGACGTGTGGCGCTCCCTGGTGGCACGATGACGGTTCGCCTTCAACGGTCGTCATTAGATCGTCGATGAAGATCCAACGGCTACTGCTCACCATCATCCAACGGCTGAGGGTGAATCTGGTGCGTGCTCATGATCAGACGTCCTTCGAGGATGGTGGAAGAACTCTGCCTGGAGGTTGCTTCGAGCGATGATGGTGGCCGATTCTGGTGTCCTCCGACCCTAGGATCAAGGGCAAAACGATGCTGGGGCCCTTCCGCGTCGAATGGGGGTCTCAGGCGAGCCTGAAATAGCGTGGAGCGTTGGGACGGTGTAGATGACCTGGGCGGCTGCTCCCTGGAATGTCGAGGCTCGATAGAGCCTTCTACTTGGCTCTGTCCTGCAGGGTTAGTTGCACAAATACCAGGCAAAGCTACGGGTGTCCTCAGATGGTGCAATGGAGGCGAGTGGTGGCTCGGGCGTAGAGCTCCGGCGAGCGGCGGAGAAGGGAGCTCGGTCGCTCGATCTGGGCGAGATCGAGGGTGATGGAGGGGTGGAGCGGAGCGACGGAGTGAAGGGAAAGAGGATGGAGGCGGCAGGGAGTCGGTTCGATGCTTGGAACAATCAGATACGGCGGGCGGAGCTCAGCTCCGCCGTCGATTCAGATGATGAAATCACGGCGATGGACTGAATCAAATGCGAAACTGCTACCACCCTAACCTACACTAGACCTAAGCTATCAAATGAAACAAAAAGAAGAGGGAGAGGCTCACCGACGTGGGCAGCAGAGAGCTGCAGGCGGTGCTCCGGCGAGGGGTTGGATCAACCTCAGTTCTACTCCTCGGAGCTAAACCTCGAGCACAATCTCCTCTTGTTGTCACCAGGAGTACAACAGGATGGGGTTTTAGGTCTAACGATGGAGGAAGAGGGATCAAACTTCGAAGGGAAGTCGGGGGTTCTTTTTGTAGGGTTGACGAAGTGGCGTCAAAGATCGATGAAGATGGACCGAATCGTGGGTCCAATCCCCGATGTTTCACTTGGGCGTGAATCACCATTCATCGAGAGGACAAAAAGATGCGAAGGCTTCGACATCAGAGGATGCAAGACGGAGCCTCGAGAAAAGGTTGAAAATGGTAAAAAATGCAGATCCGACAAGGCCCAGACCTCGGTCAGAGAGTTGACCGAGGTCAACCAAGGGCGCCTTCTGGTTGGTCCACGTGGACCAACTAGAAAAATCCTTGGAAAAAATCCTTGTAAAATCCGTTAAAAATAGATAATGACGTAATTAAAATTTGATTATAAAATAAAAAATGTTTATTATTTTATGAATTATTTTATGGTAATTTTTAATTATTTTTAGGAGGTATAATTTTATAAGTTGCATTTTATGCCCTTTATAGGTTTAATACATATGTATTTTATTAATTTATTTTTATTTGGTATTTTTAATTTATTTAATTCGGTTTATTATTTTATAGAATTATAAAATACTTTTATACACTTAAAAAATATTTTTATTTTATTTTTCTGAAGTATTTTATGTACTTAATAAAATAAAAGTATGTATTGTACAGGTATAAATATAGGTCCGATACCTATGTATTGTATTTATAAGTATTTTATTTTGAGCTTTCTTTGCATTTTTTTCTGATTTTAATGTACATATATATTATAAGTAATATTTACAAAATTACAAAAATATAAAAAAAAACAATAGTAATGAATAAATAATAAATTGACTATTTTAATCTGTACAAGTATACAATGAGGGTCCAAAACTCAACTTTCAAACCGTAGCTCCGTCAAATGCGAAACTCTCGCCATTAAATAGCTTATTTTATTCTATATACAATTAAAAGTAAGTTTGTTGCATTGGAGTTTTTATTTGTGAGATACGGGTCTGGGAAGTTGGGATTCTGGATTTTTATTCAGACCATAACTTTTTATCTGTACATTATTTTTCAGTGAAATCAATTTTGTATTTTTCTTTATTTAACTATCTACAACTTTTATGTACAAAGTTTCTTTATTTGAGGTATAAAATGTGGAACCAAAAATAGGTCCCAAAATGAATAAAGAATGGATAAAATGAATAGGTAATTGGCCCTTATCTCCCCCTACTTTATTCCTTGTCGACCTATTCATCAAGATGCCTAGGTCTCGGGGTTTCGGGTCATAAAATATTTACAATATTTTATTCTTTTTCTTTTCTTTTATTTATTCTATAATTTTGGCTTTAATTACAGTATTTTATACACTATTTACAAGCACATGCATGAATGCTAATATGCTCTAATTAAGGGTATTTACAGGCATTTACTAGGGTTTTTGAGGCCAACATGATAGAATAAAGATGATGAAATGTGGATTCATCATCACCTCCATGAGGTTGTTGCTGTCACCAGAAACCTCTAGTGATTCATGGATAGGGGTTATGAAGGGTGTAAGTGGATCAAACCTACAAAAGGGGGAGGATTAAGTTTATTTATATACATGGTGATGTGGGGGTATTTGAAGGATATGGAAAGATCCTTAAGCACATCACAGAAGAATGAGGATCGCATCGTATGCGATCGAGAGCGACTAGTCATATTTGCTCGAGGCAGTGGAATTTAAAAAATGTTTAATGTGATGAAACCACATGATCCAAGAACACTTCTCAGATTGTTTCATCTAAACCACAAACAGGAATTACGATTACCACTTGAAGCGTGGTTGCGATTGAGTCTCTAAACAAAGAGACCTCCTGTCTCAAGTTCGATCCAATGGAGGAGATGCTTACGAACATGTTGATGAAATGCATGCTCCTCGCAATTCCATGTTGATGATCCATGCGACGAATCTCCAGATCTCGTCACACGAGATATGACGTCTTCATCACGAGCGAGGCACACCGAAGATACCGACATCCAGGAGCAAACAATCCGGCAACATAACGACAATGCTACAGTAATGGCGACTCTCTCTAGGGCTTCCATAGTGGACTAGCACAATGAGAGAGAGAGAGAGGACGTGTAGAGCATGAGAGAGAGAGAGGGAGAAGTTGTTGTTGTTATTGTTGTTATGACTTCGAAGAGCAAGGGGTGCCTCTTCTTATATAAGGTTTAGGATTCCATGGATCTCAATCCATAGACTACACACAATCAATGATAGAAATTGATTTGTGATATTTTCAATGGCCAAGATTTTGTTGTAAAAACACAACAGCAATCAAGTTAATTTATATTAAATATATCTTGATAAATCAATATAAATTAATCCTAAAATTAAATCAATCACATAAGGAGATAATGGAATGGAGTGTACACCATCCCATGTAATAGAGTGGACGACCGCCCTTTCCATATAGGATTTGGTGGCCGTCCACCCTTCCAACATGGAAGGTGGAATCTCATGCAATCTCATGAGATTGCATTATTCCTTGGAAATCTCCAAGATTTACAACAACACTTGTTGTAAATTATTCAACAAAAATAGTGCATAATTATTTGAGAATATTGCAATCTTGCCATTGGAAAATTGTGAATCATATTCACAACCCAAAATAAAATGTGATTTACATTTTCAATTAATTATTCAATGTGAATCCAATTCACATCAAAAATTAATCAATAAATATAAATCATAATTGGCTCTCTTTAATACATTATAAAAAATATAATATATGAATAATTTGGACAATGCTATCCACATTATTCATATATAAGATAATTAAATCACATTTAATCATTTGGATCTCTATTCTCATGTGGCCAAATAATAAGAATCACATTCACATTATTCACGTCTTTGATAACTAAATCAAATTTAGATATCTTAGATAACTCTCCTTATAATATGAATCAAATTTATATTATTTATGATAACTAAATCACATTTAATTATCAATTTTCTCAATGCCTGGATACATTTATCAATAATGAAATTATCCATGAACTCTTTCAAGAATAATGTGCTTTCTCCGGGGATACTTGGAGATAAGGACAGGGCGATTGTGTTGTTCCACGTATAGTGACTTGGATATTGAGATCACATCTCAAATCCAGATATTGCGGACCTCCCAAAGATGCTTGATTAAATCAAGACCGCAGATCAAATCTTCTCGTTGTATCTGAATCGCATTCAGAACAATGTCCAACATTTGGACCAAGATCAGATCACTTCTCTACTGAGAGAAGTCACTAAAATCTGGACTCGTTTCATCAATCCCTTGGAATGGAAGCGTCATAGTTATAGAATAGTTTATGATCACATCACCCTCAGGTATTCCTAATACCTGTACATCCTGCATACTAGAAGACCCAGAGTAAACCCGAAGTATTACTTCAATTTTACATTGTCTACCTCAAGGATTTATCACTAAATTTCTCATTCGATCATTGAGAGTCGGTATCGATCATATACTTTCAAAAGCATTTATTATACCTAGGTGTTGATCATTTACTTTCCAAAATCATATATCAAACCTACAAATTCTGTCAAGTTTCCAAAGCAAGACGACAATGCAAAGAATTTGATTCTTCCCAATATCTCATGAGTGACCTCATGTCTTCCGATTTAGTAAATGTACATGTATGATCCCTTTGAGAGATCGTATTACTCATTTGCCCTTATATGCACACCAACGCTCTGGTGTATAGACCTTTATTAGGTCATCAACCTGTTGGTCTGCCAAATGTACATACTCAGACATAGAGTAACACATATGTCTCCGATCAGAGGATGTTTGCCTATATCGTGACAACATATGACATAGGACTTTGGTTTTCTCGATCTCGTTAAGTCAACTCTTTGACCTAACTTATCTTACACCTCCGAATTTCAATTCCTATGTAGAGGACTTGCATCAAGAAGTCAGATAGATATCAGCCTTTCGGAAAGGATTGCCATCTCCTTCTCAGGCTGGAGATCATCTCTTAGTAATCATTTGACGGTGCTTGATGAGTCCTCAATCTAACTCTTTAGATATTTATTTTAGCACCAACCTCTTTGATTCAATAATTTAATCAACAGCTATATGATCATCAAAATGGCCATGGTACATAACCCTAATGTTACTAAGGGACCTATTATGCAAATTAGCTATTCTTCGTTTCAGATCAGGGAATGATATTCGCAATAACATTTATTGCATAATGGCTCGTCGTGGGCTCGCATGTCCAACAATCTCCACTATCCCAAAGAGCCATTAATGGGCTAATCTTTAAACCCACACGCATGTGACAATCATATGCTACTTAGAAAAATAGTTAGTAAGCTAATCAGTCGCTCTGTTCTCGAGAGACTACACCAAGTCCTTTTACGGCACTTGCATATCTCTTAGTAACAGTGCTCGCATCCAATGCAAATGTTGCATCTTATGCAACCAATACTCAATCTTGTTAGTTATAGTGCCCTTGACACTACAACTCAATAATTATTATAACCAGTATTTCCATTATCCTTATCATAATACCCTTATTCCCAGATATCTCTTTCTCCTAAGGTATCCGCAGTTAATACCTTTTATATCTCTATCTATAAAGTCATAAGATCTTGAAGATAAGACTTAGAGATCACTATCTCTAAAGTCTAGTCATCTTTTGAAGATATTGTTATTACTGCAACTAAGTGTTTTATTTCCATAGTAGGATTAGTAATAGTTTATTACTCCAACTGCATGGCATCATCTAGCTTTTGAACACATCTTGCATACACCCGACTTCTCATAACTGATGCACAAGGGCAAGCAGTTCTAGCATTCATTTCGTCACCTCTTTGAGTTGTTATACCTTCAGATAGGTCAGTACCACATCTTAAGAAAAGAAGCCCTTCTTGGAATTTACTAGAATGGAACATGTCCAAAGAGTACCACTAATGTGAAGGTCCCAATACCCTCTTTTCTTTGCTTCTGAACAACTTCAGAACTAAGATCCACAAGGTATCCTTGAGATCGTATCTCAAGGTATGGAATAGAAGGTATATAAAACACTTATTATTATTATCCTTATATCATTCCCAATGATTAGGATATCATCTACATTTAGCATTATGAACACAATGGCACTCCCACAAAGCTTCACACAGTTTATCAAGATTCTATTTGAAATCATAACATTTATAATTTCATCAAATCCAATGTTCCAACTACAAGAAGCATACTTGAGTCCATAGATGGAGTTCCTTTAGCTTGCACACCTTGCTTTCCTAAACCATGAAGCCCTAGGGCTACTTCATATGAATAACCTCAGAGAGGTATTCATAGAGGGATGCAGTCTTTACTTCTATCTTGTAGATGTCGAAGTCAAGTTGTGTAGCTATAGTTAGCAATATTCCAATGGATTAAAGCAAGATCACTGGAGAGCAAGTCTCATCGAAAGTGATGTCTTCTCTTCGGTGTGTAGCTCATGGCTACGAGCCTTGCTTTGAAGGTCTCTACCTTCTCATTAGGTTCCCTCTCTCTCTTGAAGACCCATTTACACCTTAACGAGTCTTACCCATATAGGTGGATCCTCGAGGGTCCATATACAACACTTGTATATGAAGTATACTTTAGACTTTATTGCTAACATCCATATTTCCATGTCATGATCTTTAGAAGCTTCATCACATGAAATAAGATCATTATCAAACTTAACTGGCACATGGAATCCATCCTCAATCTCCTTTGAAGAGGTATGAGTGTTTTATCTATAATTGTCCTTTTAGTTTCCGATTTCAGAAGCCTTATTATCTTCTCAAGATTATATGAGTTGCTTCATTTCATTTTCATCTTGATTCTCAAGAGAGTCATCCTCTAATAATCACATTCTCAGATATGAAATCTTTCTAGAATCTCAAGGTCATAAAGTAGGTATCCAATACCATCTTTTATTATACTAATGAAGTATCACTCTCTTGTGCTAGATTCCAGCCAATTTGCACGAAACCTTATTAAGGATATACATTGTAGTCTCTACTATGTATATACCTTTTAAACTAAGAGGTAATTATGCTAATATTCATCAATGATCAAATCAAGTCACACATGATACAATTGTATCTCCCTACTACTCTATTGAGTTTAGGTGTATTAGGATTAGTGAGATAGGAATGATATTCATATCTCCATAAAGTATTCCTTGAATTCATCTAATAGGTACATACTACCTAGGTTAGATCAAATTCATTTTATCTTCCTTCAAACTTTGGTTCTTAAATCAAAATTGCGATATCTTTGAACTTTTCAAAGGTTTATAAGGTGAAGAGAAGAAATCTCATATCACAAATAATCATCAATAGATATCACTTATTATTAATGTTCATTAAGATATAGATGAACCACACACATCAATATGTATGAGATCTTGAATACCTCGACATCTAAAGACATTCCCAGAGAAGGGTGCATTGGAAATTTTTTACTTTGAATACAATATTCACAAGCATGTAAGATTTGAAATTTCAGACAATCTAAAGTTTCATTTCTTACTAGTCTATTGACCTCATCGATAGAAAAATGTTCAAGGCTTGATGTCAGATCATTGTCAAATGATCTTCATCAACCTATTGATCTTTTAAAGGTTTAGTTTTCAGTATTAGAAATGTTAATAAACAATTCATGAATTTTTTAATATAGTAGAGTCCTCTAGATGTTAGAATACTATCTGAAATATATCTATCATAACTCTTTACGATAGGTCTATTCCAGAATTCATGTTTATTTCCAACAGTTAGAAACAAATAATGAGTGTATTCTAATATTTAGGTCATAGAGACATTCTCTAAGACTAATATCTCTCAAACTGAAAATATGAAGTCTATCTATCCAATAGATGTTATTGCAACAATTGCATCAACAACCACGTGGATAACTATTAAACCTTAAGATCAAATTTCTAATCTTCTAAAACATATGCAACCAATTGCATGTGTTATTAGAAGACTATAGTCATACTATCAACATATCAGGTTGTTGCAGTATTGGCATTAATCCAACTCTTCGGATGTCACATGGAAGTTATAGAAGTACAATCAACTCTTTGGCTTTCCTTCTTACTTGGGTCCAACCCATGCTTCCAATGCGCTCACTTCATCTATAAACAAACATTTCTTAAGACAAAGGATCTCTAATGTTGAATTCAAAAGATTTCAATATAAGAGTATTTTAACATTTATACGTAGTTCATTTAATTCATACAATATGAATATTATGAAGTTTCATGAATGACTCGAGTATAGATACTAGAATGATGACACTTATCATATCTACATACAACTTAACTCTTAAAGACTTAGGTTCAGGTAGGTACTCAAAAATTTTGAATACATCATCTCTTATAGAGCCACCATTCTGCATGATGCAGTGAACCATGTCATTCATGATTAAATGTCAAGAGCATATATATATGCCAAAACATCTTCTTAGATTTGTTATAAGGATTATTTGACAATTACGATCATCATCGACATGTTACTTCAAAAGTACATTTGATGAGAAATCAAGACCATAGAGACATACAAACCCTAGGGTTGTAGATCTATTGTCTATTTAATTGGCATTCCTCATTATTGTGAGGAAACTTGCACATTGCAACCACATACATTATGTGTACAACTGCAAGTACAATATCTTGATTATGGATCCAATCCATGATATTTTACTGGTTATTATTGAGTATAGAAATGAGTGGGTTTAATGATGATTATCTCAAATAAGAAATTTTGCATAAATATATATCACTTTGATTTAGGAGTTTTTATATCAAAGTTGTATTGCCTTGTCAACACTGAAAGTGCATTCCCTTAATCACTTTCAATGTAAGAGTACAGAAAGATCTGGGATCTCCGTCATCATCATTGTCATCCCAATAATATGAGAGCATGTAACTCGGATAAAAAGAAGCGGCAACACATTCCGCCTTGCAAGTCCAACTTGCACTCCCAATTCAGTCTTTAACACCCGGACCCACCACCCTAAAAGTGATGTTAACTCATCATTAATTAAACCAACCGTCAACAGGAATAGAATTCGCTATGCGCAATCCAATATCGCTCCAATAATATGAGGACTCGATATTGGAGTCACTACGCATACAGCCTAACTCTTTCAAGAAGCAAAGAGCCCGATCCAGATGTGCTTGTATGCAGGAGTTGTCACTTCAGATAGGCATCTCCTACATACAATCCTGGGCAACGGAATCCTTCACCTTGACGGGAGACCAGGGATGTCACTTATGTAATCCTCTATATCAAGTTCAAATTGTAATTAATTATTATGAATCATATTCACATAATTAATTATTCCATGGGAATTACAACTCTATTCATAATAAAGTATTTTAATTTTAATTGGATTTTAATCATTCTAATCACGTTAAATCAATGATCCAAATAATATCCAACAAATATTTTTATTGTTACTTGAAATATGGTATTATCTCAAATACTTATTATTTCAAATTTTAATAATTAGAAATCACATCATGATCTCTCCAGTATTATCCCTTCCCTACCCAGCATCATGGCCAGTATCGACGGGGGTGGGATAGATCACACATGGTGCAACCTGCTACCCCAACGCTCCCCGACTAGATACCATATGCGCCTCGGGTTAGGATAATGCCAAATTGATCATTGCGTACTTGACACAATAAACAGTTTTTCAACCAAAGTTATACCATATAATAATAAGCAAAACATTTTTTTATTAACATTATAAACAAATCCCCAATCCTATTCAAGCAACTTTGTTTGTTGGAAAGAAGATCATGTAACCAATCGTGATCTAGATCATATCTAATCAATTATTGGTTAAGGCAATGTAATTTAAGGAAATAATTATCAATAAAATATTTCTTAAATATTTATTCATAATTATTCCAGGAAATTATCATTACTTGCATTAATTGATTAAATGATAATTACAAGGTTCTTGATTAGGAATGTAATTTCCAGCAGTGACCATCACTTACTAAAATTAGCATATCTCAATCAATTTAAATCCAAATCATGCAGAATAAGTTTCCAAAGTTTGCTAATTTGATTGACAACAGAAAACAAGTCATTCGACGCATTTCTAAGCATTTCAAGTCCATAAATAACTCCTTAATTACGTCAAGATTCGTTATCCCCGAAACAGTGGATACATGTTCACTAAAATGATAATAACTTGAGCAAATGTACTCCAAATCACGCAAACTCAAATCCCACAGTTTGAGAAAATAATCCAATTGATAATTTTGTGTTTAAACAATTTCAGTAGGACATAAAAAATCATAAAAATAAGGCTGGGGGAACAAATATGATACAATTTCGTAAACCCTAATGAGCCCAAGTCCTCCTAGGTTTATTTTTTGTATCCAAAACCTATGACCTATGGTATAATACCACTTGAAGGATATGGAAAGATCTTTAAGCACATCACGGAAGCGTAAGGATCGCATCGTATGCGATCGGGAGCGACTAGTGGTACTAGTTGTTTGAGGCATCGGAATTAAAAAAATTAATGCGATGAAATCACATGATCCAAGAACACTTCTCGGACCATTTCATCTAAACCACAAACAAGTATTAGGGTTACCTCTTGAAGCATGGTTGTGATCGAGTCTCTAAACGAAGAGACCTCCTGTCTCAAGTCTGATCCGTCGAAGGAGACGCTTGCGAGCGCGTTGATGAAATGCTTGCTCCTCGTAATCCATGTTGATGATCCAAGCAACGAATCTCCAGATCTTGACACACAAGATACGATGTCTTATTCATGAGTGAGGCACACCGAAGGAGACAGAGATCCACGAGCAAATAATCTGTTAGCTTACGAGGACACTGTGGCAATGACGACTCTCTCTAGGGCTTCTATGGTGGACGACCACAATGATAGAGATAGAGAGAGAGGATGTGTAGAGAATGAGAGAGAGAAGTTGTTATTGTTATTGTTGTTGTGATTTT
Source organism: Ottelia alismoides (assembly GCA_037367405.1). Taxonomy (NCBI): domain Eukaryota; kingdom Viridiplantae; phylum Streptophyta; class Magnoliopsida; order Alismatales; family Hydrocharitaceae; genus Ottelia; species Ottelia alismoides. The sequence goes on from JAZKJV010003751.1 coordinate 105,761, forward strand.
GAAGAGCAAGGGGTGCCTCTTATTATATAAGGTTTAGAATCCCATGAATCTCAATCCATTGACAACACACAATCAATGGTTGAGATTGATTTGTGTAATTTTCAATGGCCAAGATTTTGTTGTAAAAACACAACAGCAATCGAATTAATCTAGATTAAATATATATTGATAAATCAATATAAATTAATCCTAAAATTAAATCAATCACAAATGGAGATAATGGAATGGAGAGTACACCATCCCATGTAATAGAGTGGACGTCCACCCTTTCCATATAGGATTTGGTGGTCGTCCACCCTTCCATCATGGAAGGAGGAATCTCATGCAATCTCATGAGATTGCATTTATCCATGGAAATCTCCAAGATTTACAACAACACTTGTTGTAATTATTTAACAAAAATAATTCATAATTATTTTATGAATATTGCAATCTTGCTATTAGAAAATTGTGAATCACATTCACAACCCAAAATAAAATGTGATTTACATTTTCAATTAATTATCCAATGTGGATCCAATTCACATCAATAATTAATCAATAAATATAAATCATAATAGGCTCTCTCTAATACATTATAAACCACATTTATAATATATATGAATAATTGGGATTGTGCTATCCACGTTATTCATATCTCTGATAATTAAATCACATTTAATCATCTTGGATCTCTATTCTCATGTGCCCAAATAATATGGATCACATTCACATTATTCACATCTTTGATAATTAAATGACATTTAATTATCTTAGATAACTCTCCTTATAATATGAATCAAATTCATATTATTCATGATAATTAAATCACATTTAATTATCAATTTTCTCAATGCTCGAATACATTTATCAACAATGAAATTATCCATGAACTCTTTTAAGGATAATGCGCTTTCTCCGCGGATACTTGGAGATAAGGACATGGCTTGTATTGTTCCGTGTATAGTGACTTGGATATTGAGACCACATCTCAAATCCAGATTTTGTGAACCTCTCATAGATGCTTGATTAAATCAAGGCCGTAGATCTAATCTTCTCATTGTATCTGAATCACATTCAGATCAATATCCAACATTTGGACCAAGATCAGATCACTTCTCTACGGAGAGGAGTCACTAAAATCCAGACCCGTTTCATCACTCCCTAGGAATGGAAGCATCATGGTTATACAATTGTTTATGATCACATCACACTTAGGTATTCCTAATACCTGTACATCCTACATACTGGAAGACCCGGAGTAAACCCGATGTATTAGATCAATTTTGCACTATCTACTTCAGGGTTTTGTCACTAAGTTTGTCATTCGATCATTGAGAGTTGGTATCGATCATATACTTCCAAAAGCATATATCATACCTAGGTGTTGATTATATACTTTCCAAAATCATATATCAAACCTACAAATTCAGTGAAGCTTCCAAAGCGAGATGATCGTGCACGTAATTTGATTCTTCCCAATATCTCATGAGTGAGCTCATGTCTTCCAGTTCAGTAAATGAACCTGGATGATCCCTTTGAGAGATCGTATTACTCATATGCCCTTATATGAACACTAGCGCGTCGGTGTGTAGACCTTCATTAGGTCATAAACCTATTGCTCTACAAAATGTACATACTCAGACATATAGTAACACATCTATCTCCGGTCAGAGGATGTGTGCCTATATCATGACAGCATACGACATAGGACTTTGGTTTTCTCAATTTCGTTAAGTCAACTCTTTGACCTAACTTATCTAACACCTCCGAATCTCAGTTCCTATGCAGAGGACTTAAATAAAGAAGTCGGTTAGATATCAGCCTTTAGAGAAAGGATTGCCATGTCCTTCTCAGGCTAGAGATCATCTCTTAATAATCATTTGACGGTGCTTGATGAGTCCTCAATCTAACTCTTTAGATATTTATCATAACACTTGCCTCTACGATTCAATAATTGAATCAACAGCTATATGATCATCAAGATGGCCATGGTACATAACCCTAATTGTACTAAAGGACCTATTATGCAAATTAGTTATTCTTCATTTCAGATCAGGGAATCATTTTCATAATAACATTTATTGCATAATGGCTTGTCGTTGGCTCGCATGTCCAACCGTATTTGATTAGAGATTGCATGAAAAGGAAGAGGAGTTGGCGAGATCTATAATCGTAGTGAGATGGAAGGTAACCTTATTGAGAAGTTTGGTGAAGGGCTCAATAATGGAGGAGGTAAGGAGATGGTATGAAAAATCGGGGAAGAAAGGGGGTCACACGTCTGATAGAGAGGGCGACTGAAGACTAGATAGTTGACCTAGAGTTAACTATCTGCGCATTGTGATTGGTCTAGTTTGGTCCACTACTCGATAAAATATAAGGAAAAAGGAAAATAAATAAAAATAAAATAGCTACACATTCCATTAGAAAAAGGTCAAAACATAAAATTTCTTATTTATTTGCATAATATTAAATTATGATTTTTATTTATTTTAACAACCTTTTTTATTAGGTGTATTTTTTACAAGTATATTCATATGTATATTTAGTTATAATTTAAGTGTTTTATTTTTATTTTTTATTTTCAATTGTATTATTATATGTACATATTATATATATTTATAATATGTTTAAATACATGATTTAAGTTTTTGTATTTTATTTTACTAATTTTATGTTTATTCTTAAATAAAAATGCGTATATACATTATATGTATAATATACATATATATATATTATTTAATGTATATTTTTATTTTAATGAATTTTTAATATTTTTTATGTTTATGTTTTTAGTATACTTCTAATAATATTTACAAGTATTTAAAAATATATGAAAGATAAAATATAAAGAATAAATTAAATGAATAAAATATGCAAATATATAGTACAATAGGACCCAGAAATCCAACTTTAGCATCTTAACTTCATCTTTAATGAAACCACCTTCATAATATAAATAATTTAATTTTAAGAAAAATAAAAGTGAGTTTTATGAATTTTGAGTTTGTATGGAGAAGATATTGGTTTGTGAAGTTCAATTTACGGCTTTTCATCTGTGTGTCCCAGTTCTACCGTGCATTATTTTTCTGCGCAATTATTTTTGTAATTTTGTATACATTATTATGTACAAGTTTCAGTTGAGAGATTATCTATTTGGAGTGTATAAAATGAGTAATAAAATAGTGAAATAATAACAAGTTATACTGAATTGATCTAGGTTTTTTGAGGTGGATTTTTGTACAATTAATAACCCTATCTCCCCCTACTTTATTCCTTGCTAACCAAGTCAATATTGACCTAGTCTCATGGTTTAGGGTCATTCAGTGTTTACAATACTTCATTCTTTTTCTTTTCTTTTCCTTTATTCTTTTATTTTGTGTTTAAATACCGATATTTATACAATATTTATTGGTTAAATTATGAATATTATTTTGTACAAATGAATATTGTTTACATGCATTGAACTAAGGATTTAAAGATAGAATAAATGAATAAAGGTGTTGAAATGGAGATTCGTCACCCCTGATACATGCCTTTAATAGTCCCTAGCAAAAACTTATGATAATGAGTGCCCTAAAAGAAAATACAGAAAAGAAAAAGAGATAAGTTAGAATGATTTTGATTCTTAAACTTTTCTTCATAAATTCAAATTTCGGAGCTCAACTAAGACCTTTAGATAGTTACTTTGTTCGGAACCACATTTAGGTTAGGAATTATGACTCAACAACCTTAGATTCCTTGTTCCTCTATTCAATTCAATCTAATAGCCTTATTAGAATTGTTCTTTCATACATATACTCTCCTAACCATGAAATGACAGGTACCATGTGTGTGAATTGTGTTAGCTCTTCCCATATAAGTAGATGAACAATCAAGTAGCCTCCTCCTCTGGTAACTCATCCTTGGGGATATGAATATTTACTTTTGAGTTCAGGTATGTGCTAGTGCACAACGAAGGAGGAGGAGGCCAGAAGAAAGAGAAATGAAGTGGAAAGGGATCCGTGTAGTCATATTTTCTTGTGAAGCGCAATCAGTGTGACTATGTCTCCACTAAGAAGTAGGCCTTTTCTGGAAGCTCAAAATTTTTGGAATTTTGGATATAAGTTTCTTTTTGTATAGTTCTTTGTTTGGCATTGCTCTTCATTCTTGTTTTGCCCTGACGGTATAATATCTTTTGTTCTGGCCATGTTTTAGGGTCTTAGAAAAATTGTGCTAGCAGACCATTCCTCATCCAAAGCTTTATTTCAATCCATTCTCCAATTGTTAGATGTACACGGTACCAACGAAACAGTGGGTTGAAGTACCTGTTTCGGAAGTCCTCACGAATGGTTCCCGAGCCACCTTTATGAAGCGGTCTAGTAGCGTTCCAACTTAGATACCAAGATATTTCATCAACCCATGTTGATTAAGCTATGTGCTGAGTGTGAGGTCTCAAGTCGATCCATTATCTTAAGAGTTGTATAGATGACATTAAAGGTTCTAGTTAGATACATTTAGCCGACTCATGAGCACAATCTCTTGGAATCTAAAGAATTAAGTCAATGTGATATAAAGCATCCCAATTCTAGTTCTCAATAGGATCCTCCGAAATTAAGTGGATTAAGGTCTAGACCAAGCTATAATCTTCAAATTTTATTTGGACTTGTTTAGTTGTTAACATCATATAGAGATATGCATATGCAATGCTATGCAAGAAAATATTTTTGTGAAACCATTTTTTGTTTTTGAACTTTTATGGATTTTTCAAAAAGTTTTGCAAATTTTTAGGAGTTTTGAAATCATTTTGTAAATTTTTATTGGTTTTGAAAAATATGATTTTTTAGGATTTTTTATAAAGTTTAGTGCATTCAGTATGTATAGATATTTACAAGAGTGTATATTTAAAAAAATTTAGTGTAGATTTTACACTGGTAATTTTTACATAGGTTAAATGTCAGTTGTTTATACGTTTTATATACAAGGGTTACATATATATGAAGGATTTTATTAGAGTTGTTATTTATCACAAATATATGGAAGGTCCTCAAAACAATTTTGAAAACATTTTTACAAATATTTTGAGTACATTATTTTTCAAATATCTTTTACAAACAATTTTTAAACATTTACAAAGATTGAAAATCATTTTGCAAAGATTTTTCAAAGGTATAAATCGAATTTTTAAAGTAGTTTACAACCATTTTCCAAATCATTTGCAAAATAAGTTTCAAAACATTTTATTCAAAGAAGTGAAATAAATTTTTACAAATTACAAAGATTTTTACAAAGGTTTAAAAGTATTTTACAAATTATTTTCCAAATAGTTTCAAAATATTTTTAATATATTTTACAACCTTCTTTCAAATAATTTTGTAAAAAAAAATTAAGCTGGTTTATTTATTATACTTACAAAGAAATTTGAAAATTTGTATACATATTTATAATGTATTCTTTATGGTTGAATTATTATATATCCTTACCCAATATACTATATTAGACATATTAGTGAAAATACGAAAGTGCGAGTTATGGATAAAGTATATGCAACGTATATACAACGCCCTATACTTAGCATGAACTATGTCCTCAGAGTGAACAAAGAGAAAGACGGGAAGACATAACCATGATGACTATAGAAAGGTCTATACTACAACGACTCCAAAATGAAAGAATAATAAGTCGATCGCCCCTCTATACATAGGATCAACTAATCCTAAGTGTAGAAGACTATGCACAAAACATGGATGGTAGAGGGTTATAATATACTAAATCAATTACTCTGCTTGTCCCATCCATACTTAGGGTGAAATATCCCTAAGTTTAGACATAATATTAATAAGTTGGGAGACAAGCGAGAGAATAAAGAATAATTTGAATACACTCACCCCCATATATTTAGGATGAAGCATATCCTAAGTATAACACATATGAATGGGGTGAATGAAATACAGAAGAATGAAAATTGAAAAAGAAATGAAAAGAAGAAAATAAGAAAAGAAGAAGAGAAGAGACTTAATAAAAAATATTTTTGGAGGCACAGTCTGAATCTTCTGATGTTGTCAAGAGATCTTCATCAAATATGACATGTATAGAATTGACAATGGCCAAGAATGTATCATGTTCTAAATATGGTTTTAGCAACGGACTGTTGACATCAAATGGTTGTGCGTCAGATGACAATTCAAGTATGAGAATGCTTCCATTGTTGCAGTCTTCCTGATGAAGGGTCATGCCCATTTACTCTTTAATTTGCTCAGAATATTTTCAAACTACACTTTCTGTCTACGCTCGGAAGTCTTTCGTCTGCTATACCGGTCGTGCTAGTGTTTGACCTTCTTCTTATACATCAAGTTGTTATCGTATGCGTACTCTTGGAATTCTAGGAGCTTGTTCAGATCGATTTTTCAATTCTAACCAACTCTTTGTGAATCGAGATTGCAGATGTTTACTACCCAAAGAGATTTATGAATTAGTTATACTAGCATATAGCATGGCTTTCCATATACGAGATGTTAGATTTACGTGCCCAATGGAGACTTGTAGGTGGTCCAAAAAGCCCATAGAAATGAATCTAGAAGTTGAGACCAGTTCTTCCTATTTGTCCTAACAAATTTCTGCAATATGGTCTTTATTTCTCTGTTGGATAATTTGGCCAAGCCATTCGACTGAGGATGATAAGGAGATGTGACATGATGATCGATGGCATACTCCTTCACTAATTTCTTCACTTCTTTATTGATGAAATGGATCCCCCCATCTGAAATGAGGATCTTTAGAATCACAAACCGTGAAATGATGTTGTCTTTCAGAAATTAACATATTATTCGGCTACCAGCAGATCGAGCAGGAAGAGCTTCTACCCATCGACATATAATCAATGGTAAGAAGGATGTATTCATATACTTGACGATTAGGAAATGGGCTCATAAAATGAATTCCCCAAGCATCGAAAACATCAGAAATCTGAATAAATTTGAGGGGCATGGAGTCTTTTGAACTGAGGGTTCCTCCTATTTTATGACAATCTGTGCAGCCTTTGACATATATTACGACATCCTTGAATAATATGGGCCACCAGAGGCCACACAGCAATACTTTTGGTGTTGTTCTATTTCCTTAATGGTGCCCTCTAGATTCGAGATTATGATAGTGCTCGAGGACACTAGTGTACTCCTCCTGAGGAATACACCGACGCCATATGCAATTTGTCCTTCTCTGAAAAGGTATGGGTCTTCCTACTGATAAAAATGATATTAGACTGGAATTTGTACTTTTTGAATATCGTATAATCTTGCGGGACCATAATGGATACGAGATAGTTCACAATATCGGCATACCAGGGGAGAGATGCGACACTGAGAATTGCATCATCATGAAAGGTTTCTGTGATCGGTGTGTTGCTCTGTTGATTATCTGCACATTCTATTCTGGTAAATGGTCTTCTACCACATTACGATATCTAGTCTTATCTCTAATTTCCACGTAATAAAATTCCTGAAGGAGAAGGATCCATCCGAGTAAACATGACTTGTCATCCTTCTTCTGCTGTAAATATCAGATAGCAGAGTGTTCAGTATAAACTATCACTTTATATCCAAGAAAATAATATATAAACTTTTCCATGGTGAAAACCACTACCAACAACTCTCTTCTATGTGACTCTATAGTTTTTATATGCATCATCTAATGTTTTGCTGGTACAGTGAAAGTCATATGGCAATTTATCTCTTCTTTGTCCTAACACAACCCCAACTACGAAATCTAATGCATCCATCTTTATTTCGAATGGAAAAGACCAATTAGGTGGCTATAGGACTGGAGCCTGAGTGACAAGATCTTTCAATTGATAAAATGATTCGAGAACCCTCTCAACACTTAATTCGGTCTCCTTGCATAACAAATTTGTAAGAGGTCGGACAATCTTACAGAAGTCGTTAATGGATCTTCTATGGAAACCAACATGCCCAAGGAATGACCTCACATTCTTAATTGTTCGAAGTGTCTCAAGTTTAGCAATCACATCCACCTTTACCGGGTCGACTTCCATGCCACGCTTGGAAATGACATGGCCTAGCATAATTCCTTCAATGACGATGAAGTGACTCTTTTTCCATGATAACACCAAATTGACTTCATGACATTTCTGAAGCACTCCATCTAAGTGCACAAGACAAGAATCAAAATTATCATCATAGACTGAGAAATCGTCCATGAATACCTCAAGAAAACTATCGACCATATTGGCAAAAACGGCTAACATACAGCTTTGGAATGTAGTAGGTACATTGCACAATCTAAAGCGCATTCTCTTAAAGGAATATGTGTAGAATGGAAAAGTGAATGTCATTTTCTCTTGGTCTCCAAGGGTGATTGCCACTTGGTTGTACCCAGAGTACCCATCTAAAAAGTATAAGAACTCTTTTGCTACCAACCTTTGGGGCATGTTTTGTTGCTGGGTTGGGTTCGAGTACACCAGTGTACCCCTCCTTCCAGCCCTCCCAACCCTCCTCATAGTTTACTATTCACAGGGGTACTCCAACCCAATCCAACCCAACCCAACAACCAAAAAGGCTGAAGTACCTGATCGATGAACGTCAAAGGAAAGTGATCCTTCTAGGTCGTTGAATTAAGACATCTATAATCAACACAAACACGGCATGATGTCTATACTCGAGTAGAAATCTCCTCTCCTTAGTCATTTGTAACCATGATGATCCCAGATTTCTTTAGAACTACATGAAATGGGCTTACCCATTTTGAGTCAGATATGGGGTAAATGAAGCCAGTTTCACATTGCTTCATGATTTCATTCATGACGACATCACATAGGTTAGGGTTCAAACTTCATTGAAATTCATGAGAAAGTTTGTAATCATCTTCCAAATAGATATGGTGTAAACACAAGACTGTATTTATCCCTCGGAGATATGAAACTTTCCAACCAAGAGCCGTGCAGTTTTTTTATAGAACCTCAAGCAAATGAGATTCTTGATCCAGGGTTAGTCTACTACTGATGATGACCAGATACACATTCTGCTAACCTGCAAGGAAAGCATACTTTAGACCTGCTAGAAGCTGCTTTAATTCTGGTAATTGTTGAGTCAGCTTCACGGACACTTCGAAAACTAAGCTGGTAGGGGAATGATCTGTTGAAAATAAGGAGGTGTTGTCTACCTATGCCACTCATGGCTCAGATAAAAATGTATCGAGCATATCTGCAGTGATATCATCTTCTTTGGTTTGGCTTGAATCTTCTTCTAATAAGCTAATCAATGAATCCGACTCTATCTCCTAGTTGGCAATGGAGAAAGGATGGATCGTACTTTATAGGCCCTCCTCTGAAGAGAGTATTTCCTGTGTCAAAATTTCAATCAAAGAGACTTTTTGAATATTGATATAAAAAATGTGACAATCTTTAGTTGATGGTTCTAATTATCTTCTCTCGGATGTGCTCTCTACAGCTTTTGGCTCATTGATAATGTCCGAGGTGACTCTTTTACAACAACAGTAGAACGCGATCTTTCCAGACCCATAATGAACTACTACTTTGACAGTTCGAAGGAATGACCAATCAAGAATAATCGAAGTCCAGAGTACTGGTGCAAGTGAATTCATGTCCAGGGCAACGAAATCCATAAGAAAGTGCATATCTTGCATGGTTGTGATAATGTCCTCTAATAAACATCTAGGCCACTTAGTGGATCGATCATCAAACTGAATGATCCTACATGTGGGTTTAAGAGAACCCAGCCCGGGTTCCTGAAGTAATGAAGAGGGCATGGGGTTTATGGAGGAACCACTATCAATCAAGGTTCGCTCGAAAATCTGATCAAATATTTCACATATGATTAAGGGTGCTCCCTTGTCTGGCTTCTTATGAGGGAGATAATTGATAGCATTCATTGTGTCCATGGTCAAGATGTACTTCTCTCTTCGACTACGTTTGTTCTTGCGGGGCTGATGCTTTGATTACATGCCCCTTTCAATCCTTTCTTCACAGAAGGTATGTATTCCGTGTCCTATAACAAAGGTAATTCAAGAACATCATTTTAAATAATATCAACAATTTCAGGATCAGATAATATATTTTCCAACCTTTTTATTATTTTTTATATCATCATGGAAAGGAATATCATATAATCGAAACAAATGTTCTTATTTTTATCATTATTTACAATTGACTGTCTAGTAGGTGCACAGTCATTCATAAAAGGATTTGGAACAAAAAGATGCACATCAGCTTCGTCGATCAGTACAGAAGCGGTTGTTGGTGCTGGCTTCTCCTTAGCTTGCTCGGCTCGGCCTTGGCTGTTATTCTATTTTTGGAAATTTTATTTGCTGATTTTTTTGTTTTTTCTAGTGGTGGTGGTCTGGTGTTGCTCCTCCTTCTTCTTTTTTACCCATCTCTACTACTATATCGGCTGATGTAGAAGATGACGATCCACGGAAAGATGCTTTATTTTTCCCCTTGGAAGCTACAGACAGCTGCAAGTTCCTACTGCTCTTGAGAGTCACATCACTAGTTAATGTAAAATAACTGATATGTGACTTTGTGGGATTAGATGATATCATAAAATAATTGATACCCGACTCTTCTCTTAAGAGTTGCATCATTAGATAACATAAAACAACTAATACATGAATCTCAACATTATTCTAGATGTTGTTCGCCTCCTAAATTTAAGATGGAGGTGGGAAATACATATTCACATATGATGGCCTGTGCTCGAGCTGGTAGACGATCATCTATTGTTGCAACTGCTGTGATGGTGCCTGATTAGGATCATGCACGTAGTATAAATGTTAGATCAGTTGGGGCTGCTATGGACTCAGCTGAGGTGGCTGTGGTGATGATGGCTCCTTTGGCTCAGCAGGAGTCGTGGCTGATGGGCTCGCAGACTAACAGAAGTTGATTGCACTAACCAGCAGCTCCAGCTGCTTGTTAATCTGGTCAAGTTTGTCCATATGTTGAGTTCTTTGTTCGATCAAAGATAATTTTTCTTGGTCATGTAATCGCTTTTAAATGATGTCCACTTTAGACAGGTGGCTTTTGATAATGATAAGGTTGGAGCTCTCATCTCTGTCCATTTCATGAGATGTCGCCATATTGATAGGCTTGTGGTCGATCTGCAGCTCGTGCTGATATGCACCTGATGAAAACAAGGCAACATCTCGTTCGGCTATTTCATTGAAAATCTATTATACAACGTCTTCATCTTTGTTGAAGTGAGATCTTCCACATGTGGTATCTACAAGCCTCTAACTCTCAATAGCCTGGCCCCTGGAGAAGTGTCGGACCAGGCTAGTTTGAGGAATTTCATGGCAGGGGCACTTCTCTTGAAGTTCTTTAAACCTCTCCTAGGCTTCATGGATGGACTCATGCGATCCTTGGGAGATGTTGCTAACTTAGACCCACATCTGATTGAGACGTCCCAATGAATAGAATTTGTGGAGGAATGGAGACTTCAATTCCTCCCCGTCATCACGACCTTACCCAAATGATTGATCCGGTATAATGCCTTGTTTTGAAGGATGAATGGGAAGGCGGTCATCTTAACTACACCTAACAGGAAGTTAGGGTAGTGCATGGTTCTATAGATGCGAGAATAAAATATTGGAGATGGATGTACAGTTCGTCATTCGTGTTCCCATGAAATGAGGGAAAAGAGCCAAGAACTACGATTTGAGCTCGAAAAGTTCGAGGACTTGAGGAATCTGGATCCAGTCTGTCATAGGGCCAGTGCCAGGATTATAAGCTTCCTTTAATGTGGGCTTGGGAGCCTCTCTTCTTGTTTCATCTTCCCCTCCACGGGTTCCATCTCTCTATTCTTCATCATTACTTCCTCCTCCTCCTCCTCTTCGGTTCTCCCTTTCTATCCTTAGATCATTAATCATATCAGTGAAGGTGACCTAGGCAAGAGCCTAATCTATGAGTTGTTGCTCAATGGACTGAATAGATGCGAGCAACTGAGCATTGACGACATTTTGATATGGCTATGGGCCCTGATTCAGCTGTAGTGATCCCTTCCCTTTTCCTTGAGGAGCCATTTCTGAATCAGTCTCAGAGGAAATGAAATCTAAATTAGGGTCCATGTATGGCTCTTAATCTGCTCATTGTGATACATCCCGATTAGACAAATAATCATGAGTATAAGAAAAGGAGATGAGTCTGGTATTAGGGTCAATCCCATACATGGGTGAATGGAGTACTCGATATAAAGAGAAATCGATCTCCATCCACAATGGGTGAATTTCAAGACAAGAGTGTTCTCGATTTCTTTGGGAATGATATGACGAGGAGTCTAGAGAGTGGTTTGCAAAATCCGAATTGGACTCTCGGGAATCCCCTTGAGTTATTGGAGATGTTGGATCTATGGAGTCGATATGGATGTCAGCGGGGTCCCAACTAAACCATCCATGAGTTGACGACTTGAGATAGAAAAGGAATAGATGAAGAATGATGAATATGGTGATCAACAAAAAAAGGAAATGAAGAGAAGATAAGAAGAAGGTGCAAAGTGAGTAAAGTAAAAAGGAATGAAAACAAAAGTAAAGAAAAATGGCGCAAGTACATGTTACTGATCTTTAACCTTAAATTATATTCAAACAAACCTCAAAATAATGGATTAACAAACTCAATGCCTTTTGAAGCTGTAAGAATTTGGTTATTTTTATATTTTCAGTTTTAGTTGTTATTTAGGCAATCTTGTAGCTTGTACATTAATGGTAGACCTAGAGGAGAGCGAGTACTGCCTGAAGAGCATCTCCTGCATCCAACTTCCCTTTTAATCAGTAGTCGGCACCTTTTAAAGGTCTTTGATATCGGTATGGGCTCACTACTCAGCCAAAGAATAAGAGTAAGGAAGTCTATAGTAGAGAATCAAGTACTTCGGAACAAAGTTTGCAAGCAGACAGGGGCCTACACGGAAGCGGGACGATGAGACAGCCACCCTCGTGAAGGGAAAGTCAATGCTCAATACTTCAGACTTGGTCTGAAACAGGCAAAGCTCTACTCCCTCACGTACGATAGAAGCGTTGGTACTTCACTGAGCCCAGGTGATAATCAAGGTAGCCACAGACTGGGTCATTGGCTCTAGTCCTTAGGGCTAGTTCCTTGCTCTATCTAGAGTGTACCTGAAAACAATGTGGGCTTTATGAACCCAATACAATGAAGTCTGTTATGAATTTTATTTAGGATCAAAGTTTTATTAACAATCCTCTTATTTTAATTATTGAATTTTCACCTTTTTAAATATTTTTCAGAAATAATCGCCTAATGAGTTTTTTTGGATTTTCTTTTTAAACCTAAGTTAGCCAAAACTGGAGGACAAATTGGAAAAGCAATGCGAGTATCATGATGCTATAAACTCATCATCGTGATGAATTATGTATGCAAAGTAAGAAGACTCATAGTGCTTCCCAACGCTCACCATGAGGGATTCAATACAAGAATTTAAAATTTTACACTACATGAGATATGCAATCGGTGAAATCACCCTAAATAGGAATTGTGATTAACACGAAGAACCAATTTAGTTTGACTAAAGTCCTAGCATAGAGACTATAGGCACATATAGATAATTAGGTCTTTAGACCTAAGTACTGACATAATCAATCCTAAAATCTAAGGGTTCATTCACACAAGATGCAAAAAGGATAAGGAGGAAAACTCAAATCACGGGAAATAAAGTGAAACAATGAGAAAAATAGGGAGAATAAAAGTGAGAAAACAATGAAAATGGTGAGAAAATAGGGCAGGCCCCCAAGTGCACAAACTCCTAGCAAAATAGGACTGCTAAAAGTCTGAGTGTCCCTGAGTGTCCACCTATTTCATTACAATAATAGTAGAGTCTCACTCACACACACAAAAGAAAATAAAATCTATGCTAAGATACTTTGCACTTCTAGATTCCTCAATCAGATTTACTGCTCTCTCCTACCATCTCAACAAAGAAAGCTAGTCTCCGCTTTGCTTGGCTGGCTTGGTCTCCGAATAGATCGTCCTTGCGTATTAGGCCCTCGCAACAACTTCAACAAAAGTGGTGATTAACATAGATAAACAATTATTTAAAAAGAAATCAAGATAGATATTTAAGGAAATAAATAGATTGTATATACTCTATCCTACAAATTGATCCCAAGCAACAGTGTCATTTTTTTGACCGCTTTGTTAGATGTGCCTAAAGTCCGATCTTGGAGGATCCTACAATATTCGACAAATCAGATCCCACAATCGATGTATCGGCTCTTTCTCGATACTCAGCATGTAACTGAATGCGAATCAGCAAACAATCAACCCACGAATAAGATATAACAATGAAAATATGTTAGGTGAAATTTAGTATACCCTACAAAATATGTGTAGCATGTAAGTATTGGGGTCAAACCATTGACAGCAATGGAGGATAGATACAATTGTTAGTAATTAATTACTATTATTATTATTGTTGTTGTTGTTGTTGTACTTTTTAGTCTTTTTCTAATTTTTGTGGATTTTAAATTATATGTGATTTTTTTGGATTTTTATTTATTATGCATTTTTTTTAATATTTTCTTTTAATTTTGCATTTTTATTTTTAAAGTATAATATAATATGTACTTATAAATAATAATGATATTAGATATTATATAAGTAATATAAAGTATACATAGCATATATATGGTTTTCAATTTTTAAATATACATGAATATAATCAAAATATATAAAAAATATTTTTCTATATTTTCTGGTTTTTATAGTATTTTTGTTATTTTTATGTATCTTTTAAAGTATTAAAATGCACAAAATAATGAATAAAGTAATATATAAATAGATTACTTTGGGTTTTAAAAATAGATGATAGGATAGAAAATTCACAAATGTATTTTTTAATATACTATAAAAAATAAAAAACATGGAACACAAAATAATATTTTTGGATGTTTAATTAAATTCTATTGATTTCTATGGTATTTTTAGGATTTTGTGATTTTTAAGGTTTTTTTTGTATTTTTTAGTGATTTTTGGATATGTGGTAGATAATAGAATAATATATCTAATATATTTTTTTGGTAATTTTTGGAAGTGTTTTTTCTCATTTTCATGGGTTCTAATAATTAGATAGGGAAGAAAAGCATCTTTTGTATTTTTAATAAATAGTAAAATTCAATAAAATGCCATTAAAAATATGTCATTCAACATTATGTCAGACACTTAAATGTATTTTCCTAAATTATTTGGAGCAATAAAAATAACTATAAAGACTAATAAATACACAATAAAAGTTACAACTTACAGGGACATATTTGTATTATGTAGAAACTTAATAGTCATTTAATAATCAGTGCAAAAAATATAGGGGCATAGATGAAAGATTCATTGCCCTCACGTGGCACCACACGTGGGATGGAAGGACTCAATTGTAATTTTCAAGAAGTTTGGGCCCTTAGATGCATTTTTTGCAAAAAAAATTACACTTAAACTAATAGTAGGACTTTTTAAATATTACAAAAGGTAGGGTCAGTTGATATTTAACCCTTAAGGCACTCTATCAGGCAATTGAGGATGCACCACGTACGCGCACTTGAAGCAATCTGAAGGCGGAGTGGGCACACCATTTCAACTTCAACCAATGGCGTAGATTAGATCTAGGTAGAGCTTCTAATCCGATGGCTATGGGAAGGGCTACAAGAATGGGGAAGAACCTCTTCCCTAGCGAGCTTTGATCTCTGATATCTCCTCCATCTGGTATGCTCCATCCACGCTGACTAGACCAGTAGCTTCCTGGAAGTTGGCCGCACCTGTAGGGTTCTTCAATGGGGTCCAAACCTCAATGTGACAATGTCTAGAAGGTGAGTCAGTTCAAAAAAACCTAGGAACCATTTGTTCCATTTGTTCGTGTTCCAAGTGATTTCCCATGTCTTGAACCCTGCACCAAAAAGTTAAATGGCTCGCGGGGAACTCCCTTGACCCATTGATTAAAGATAAAAGCGAGGAAATGTAGTGAGCGATGAAGCTCCATCGATGGGCAGGCTATGTGCTTTGATTCCTCTGATTTGAGAAAAATCAAAAGTTGGGAGATGGTGCGAATTATGAAGAAGGTAATGAGATGTGAAATGGCGATGCAAGTGAAGTCAAATTAGGGAAAGATTTGACGGTTAGAGTGGCTGGAGCTCTAGATCTCCAGCCAATGTTAAACTAGGAATTAAAGTTGATTTATGAACTTGTTGCATGAAATGGAATGTGTAACAAAATGCTAGAAAGAAAATGCTAAATAAATACTAAAGTTATAAGTTCTTACTAGTAATAACATGGAGCAGAGGAGGCGTCGCCAGAGCAACCTTGGCAAGACATGGACCACACCTTTCAGCACCTTCTTCTCCACACTGACACCTCAATAAGGTTGATGTTGTCACTAGGAACCTGTAGTGATTCAAGGATAGGGGTTACAAAGGGCGTAGAAGATCAAACCTGAAAAAGGAGGGATTGGGTTTATTTATGGACATGGCAATATTGGGGTCTTCGATCAGAGATTGCGTGAAAAGGAGGAGGGGTTGATGGGATATATGATCATAGAGAGACGGAGGGTGGTCTGATCAAGAGGTTTGGTAAAGGGATCGATGATGGAGGAGGTAAGGAGATGGTATGAAAAATCAAGGAAGCAAGGGGGTCGCACGTCTTACAGAGATGGTGATTGAAGATCGGACAGTTGACCTAGAGTCAATTGCTCGTGGGTTGTGATTGGTCCAGCTAGGTCCACCACACAACAAAATAAAAGGAAAAAGGAAAATTAATTAAAAAACAAAATAGCTACATAATTTATTAGAAAAAAGTAAAAACATAAAAATGTTTACAATATTATTTATTAGGAATTAATTTTTACAAGTATATTCATAGGTATTTTTACATATATTTTAAGTCTTTTATTTTTTATTTTGTATTTTAAATTTTATTATTATATGTACATATTATATATATTTAAAGACATAATTTTACAAATTTTTATTTTATTTTTTTAATTTTATTTGTATGCTTAAATAAATATGTGTATATACATTATGTGTATAATATACATATATATTAATGTTATTCATGCTAACGAATTTTTAATGTTTTTATTTTGTGTTTATGTTTTTAATATAGTTCCAATAATATTTACAAGAATTTAAAAATGTAAGAAAGGTAAAAATATAAAGAATAAATTAAGTGAATAAAATATGCAGGTATATAGTAAAATGGGACCCCATAAATTGACTTTTACATCTTAAATCTATTTTTAATGAATCCACCACCATTAGATATATAATTTATCTTTAAGAACAATAAAGGTTAGTTTGAGGAATTTTGAACTTGTATGGAGAAGATATTAGTCTGTGAATTTCA
Source organism: Ottelia alismoides (assembly GCA_037367405.1). Taxonomy (NCBI): domain Eukaryota; kingdom Viridiplantae; phylum Streptophyta; class Magnoliopsida; order Alismatales; family Hydrocharitaceae; genus Ottelia; species Ottelia alismoides. The sequence continues at coordinate 123,084 of JAZKJV010003751.1, forward strand.
GTTTGTGGCTTTTCATCTATGTGCCCAGTTGTACTGTGCATTATATTATTTTTGTATTTTTTATACATTTTTATGTACATATTTCATGTTGAGAGTTTATTTATTTGGAGTATGAAAATTTAATAATAATATATTTAAAGAATAGTTATTTATGCTGAATTGAATTAGGTTTTTTAGGTGGATTTCTATACAATTAATCACTCTATCCCCCTTACTTCATTCTTTTTTCTTTTCTTTTCCTTTATTGGTTTATTTAGGGATTAAATATCAGTATTTATACATTATTTTCCAGTTAAGTAATGACCATTATTTTGTATAAATTAATGTTATTTACATGCATTTAACTAGGGATTTAAGGTCAAAATAAATGAATAAGTGATGAAATGTAGATTAATCACTATTAAAAAGGAAGATAATTGACCCACCTTTCTCACAAGCTCGTGACTGGTCTCTTCCTTTTAAGATCATGATTGATGCATAAAATTTTTCTATAGAGGTTGCATTAGAGAAGAGGCAAGATGGGATTCCATTTGCAATCCACTATGCGAGCAACGTTTTAGATCAAGCATAGAAAAACTATATTGTTACTGAAAAGGACTTGCTCACAGCAGTTTGAGCCTATGAGAAGTTCAGATCTTATATTTTAGGCTCCAAGATGACGATTTATGCAAATCACACTTCTATTCGATATTTAATGGAAATGAAGGACACGAAGTCGTGTCTCCTTAGGTGGATTTTATTAAACCACGAGTTTGATTTGGAAAGTAGGGATAAACATGGAGCTAAGAATGTTGTGGTCTACCACCTTTCAAGACTTGACCTAAAAGATTAACCCGACACTGAACCTATTAAATAAACCTTTCCAAATGAGTCAATTTGTGTTATTGACCCACTCCCCTGGTATGCCAACATGTTGAACTTTTGTGTCTCTAACTAAGTTCCCTAAGGTTTGACTAGGAAGAATATTGACCGACTGAAGTCGAATTAGAGGAGGTACCATTGGGAAGATCCATTACTTTTCCTTGAAGGGCAAAAATATGTATGGAAAAAGTGTATTCTTCAAGAGGAATACCATAGCGTCCTCACTAACTGCCATGCTCTTGAAGTAGGAGGACAATGTTTGAGAAACAGAATCACGCAAAGGATACTCCAATGTGGATTGTACTTAGAGCTGGCTATTAAGCCAACGAGTCGAGCCAGGATTAGGCTCGAGCTCGATAAACTCAGTTGGGCTCAGGTTCGGGCTTGTTCGAGCCCAGTCGAGCTGGCTCAGGCTCTAGCTCAGTAACCTCGATTCTCTTATCGAGCCAGGGCTTGATAAGGCTCAAGTTGAGCCCCTTATTAAGCATGGGCCCCTTATCGAACCTGGTCATGGCTCAAGCCAAGTCAGTCTCGTTAAGGAAAATAGGCATTTTTTTGTACAAAATTGTGTTTCCTAGACTCAAACCCACAACCTCTTCTTTGAAGATTGTATGCCTTACCGGTAGGCCACTATCTGAGTTACTTTTCAAAATCTAAATTATATTATATATTTTAACATTCTATTTACTAAAAAATAGTAATTTTCTAATTATAACCTAGAAAATATGAATATAGTTGTAGTTATCTATTCCCTAGAAAACATAATACTAGCTCAGTGTGTTAGTGGATAATATATATTGTTGAATATGTTCCTATTTCGACTTATAATAACATGATATCGTAGTTAAGTCTACAATAAAATATATATTACATATTGTCACATTGGAATTCACATTCACATATATGGACATATATAGTTCTACGATGCCCATAAAAAAATATACCAATCTAATGTTTGGTTGGGTATACCTACATAATCAGCTACAACTATATATATAGGCATTGATTGTTGAACAGACAACTCCTCTTGTATGTGTATTATATATAAATCTATAAATCTATAAATATGAATATTTTATATATATTCCTTATAAACCCCCTAATCGAGTTATTGAGCCGAGCAGGGCTCGACTTCTTAAGCTATCGGGCCCAAAATTATGGCTTAGGCTCGACTTAATAGATTAATGAGATAGGCTCATGAGCCCTTATCGAAACAATCATGAGCATATCTCATCAAGACATGACACAATATCCAACCCTAATTGTATCGGTTGCCCTTGTTTCGAGATGCTATTGATTTTGTACGGTCATGCCTAATTTGTCAAAGGATGAGAGGTATAGTTGACTATAGATACAAGATGGCAATGCAACATGTGATTTTTTGAGATATTTTTGATGCATGGGGCATAAATTTTATGGGTTCCATTTCCAATAGTCATGGATATGAGTACATCTTGTTGGCGGTAGATTATTTGTCAAGGTGGGTGGAGGCTATCCCAACCTGAACCAAGATCGCAAGATTGTGTGTAAGTTTGTGAAGGACAATATGATTGCTAGGTCTGGAGTCCCTAAAGTATTGATTTATAATAGGGGATAACCACTTTGTGAATAAATGAAATCATTAGCTAAGAATTATGGATTTGAGCACAGAGTGATGAGTCCTTACCATCCTCAGTCAAATGGCATGGCAGAGGTTTCAAATAGAGAGATGAAGAGTATTCTTCAAAAGTTGATTCATTCTGATAGGAATAATTTGTCCGAGCTATTGGAACAAGTTCTGTGGACCTATAGTATGGTCTACAGGACACCGCTTGGCACTTCACCTTTTAGTATGATTTATGTCAAGCCATGTCATTTACCCACTGAGTTAATTCACAAATCTAAATGGGCAATAAAGAAGATAATTTGGAGTTGTCACCAAGGGAAGCTTTTTCGTGACATGGCTTGAACGATCTTGTGGAGATCCGAAACAATGTGTATGATCACAACTTGATCTGTAAGGACAAAGTTAAGAAGTGTCATGACCATCACATTAGTTGCAAGAACTTTATCTTGAGACAAAAGGTATGGTTGTTCAATATGAAGTTGAAGATCTTCCATGGGAAACTAAATTCAAAGTGATTGGGTCGCAACATAGTGAAGGTAGTGCAAAATAATGGAAGTGTAGAGTAGTTGATCTCGTAGATGGTGTGTGTTCTTTCTTAGTGAATAGAAATCGTTGAAGCATTTCGCAGAATCTGAAGAACGATTAGTCCAAGCAAAATAGATTGACTTCATGTAGAGTGATTATCTTGCTGGCAATTTTGACTGCTCCACATGAAGCGGTAGTATGAAGATTCAAGTCTAAGAAGATCCACGTTATTTATTCCTGACACTTCACTTTTTGCGTCACTTGATTTATTCTATTCTTTTAATGAGTTTTGGTAATCTCTTCTTTAGATCCTAGCTCTATACGTAGTCTATTTGAAGCTTAAGTATAGGGGAGACCTGAACCCAATTTTCTATTTGTTACTTGTACTCTCGGTCTCTTCTCTTTTACCATTCTTTCTTCATACTTAGTCTATTTTCAGCCTAAGTATTATGGGAATCCCTGTCTTTTCATTCTACTTCTCTCCTCCATTGTTTAGTATTATGTTCATTTGTACTCCATTCCTACACTTCGGTTATTTCAAGCCTAACTATAGGGGAGATCTACTTGTTTCTCTTCGTGTACTATTCTTCCTCTTTATACTTAGTATGGGAGATGTTCTTCATTTCACTTTGTGCCATGAGGACATATCACAAGCTACGTATATTTGGTGTACATATATATTGAATATATACTTTATTCATCGCTAGCATTTTGTTCATGATTTGTAAATTTTTGTGAGATATGGGTATAGGTAAATTTTGAAAAATGATTTGTAAAATATTGTGAGAATATTTATATCTATGTGATATTGTTTTGGAAAAATGTTTTGCAAGTTGTTGCAAAAAGGTTACAAATTATTTTGACATATTGTTCTATATATTTTTATAACATTATAAAAAAACTTGTGAAATGAAAAATCCAACAAAAATACTAACTAATAAGTGGTTTTATCCCTAACACTTCACATCATACAAGACATGTGTAGTTCAGGATTATTGGTTTATAATAATGCATAGCTCATAGTTAGCCATTCTTAGTCATTAAGGTTCTCCGAACTTAAAAACCTAAACTCCCCAGTTTGGAAGATATACATGTTATATTTCATGTGGAATCTCTATTCTCAAAAGAAAATGACCAGCACTTCACTTGCATGATTGCGTAGTAGGTTTGATGAGTCATTTTTTTCGCCTGAGGAATTAGGATGAGAGGTTTGAGTCTGTATATGATTTAATGATGCTTGAGGATGGGATAAGATTGAGGATGGCTTCATGAAACCTGTGTTAACATCTTAGCTTGTATTAGAACAAGGTTCTTATATTATCTTTATTTAAACCTGAGTGTCAGCATGAGTAAAACCATTAAAATTGTGATCAATATGCGCCAACATGGTAAAACAAGTGGAGCTAGCCAAAAATAAAAGGAAGAAACGAAAAATATGGAAAAGTAAGCTCATACATTCCAAAGACGGATTTCAAGAGATTATGGCAAGCGCTCCCAACCTTTTCAAAGTGTCCACTTGGACCAAATCAATTAGGCCTTATCAGTCAGGCGAGCATGATAAAAGATCTCTATATCATTAGTAATACAAGTCTGGGTGTTGAAGGTATAATAGATACTCAAAAGAGAGACACACTACAATGTATCCCAGAAAAACAAGTACATATGACTCAACATTCTTAATGAACATATTTATTGACACTAAAAATTCATGTGTGAGTTAATAAGACACTCGAGAGATCCTTGTTCCTATGTGAGGAGAAAAGAAATGGTGCAAACCTGCATCCTCCATACTTGGCCATGGCCATTCCATCTCACTTTTTTTACCTGAAAACTAAAGAGAAGGTGGAATGAAGTAGGACGTTAGTAATTCCTTAGAGTTCAGGGTCAGGTCCTAAGGAAGATCTTTTAGACAAAACCTCGAGTGAAGCTTTGACTCTACACTTGTAAATACAATCCACACTAAATGTCATACTCTTATAGTTATGTGTCTATAGAGATTCTACTAATTAAAAAAGTTGAGTCCTTTTTTACTAAGACTTGGTTAAACTTAGAGTTTAAGAGTAACACGAATCATGTGTCTTGAATGTCAAGTCTTGTACATCACATGCACAGTCAGGGATTCAAATAACTTATTCATTATTTATTTGCTCTAGGACGAGCAAAGTTTAAGTATAATAAGTTATGAATATCTAATTTATCATCTTTATTCATATTAATTATCACCATTTCTTAAACTAATTAATTCATTTAATAATTAATTAATTATATTTAGCACCTAATACCTTGTAAAATATTAAGGTTAAATATCATGTATAAATAATTACATATTATGTGTATTATGGTTCTCTTTATTTTATGTGTTTTCCTTTATTAAAATTCCATAAAAGTAAGTATAATACTGTATCTAGATATGTTTTTCATTATTCTTTATATAAAAACACCAAAAATAACAAAAGAAATAAAAAAGTATTTTTTATTATTATAGATACTTGAAAAATAATAAGTATGTATTTATAATCTATCTGGCTTTGAGTTTTACATAAAAGTTGTAGATCTTGTAAAGATACATGATTTACACGAAATTCACGGGGTCTAAAATAGTGTCTCACACAAGGCGGATACAACCGTCGCTGTGGCGACCCTCAAATGAATCTCGTATAAAATCAACAATTAACCCACACAATAGATATCAAGAAATGACAAGCAGATGTGAAGTTAAAATTTATTTTTAACTCTACATAAATGATGTATAGAAGCAAGTACGTAGAGAGTTCGAACACGGGGAGCAAGGCAGGGTAGATCCACAAGTGTGTGTGTGTGTATGTGTGTGTGTGTGTGTGTGTGTGTGTGAATGTGATTGTACGTCTACACTATGCAAGGCAAATATTTTTGTGGGTTTTTAATTTTTATTTTTTTTAATTTTAATTTTTAATTTTGTATTTTGATTTTTAATTTTCTGATTTTATATTTTCTTTTTGTGTTATATATTTTTTTCTTTCTCAATATTGGAATATATAATCTATATAATAAAAGAGGTGCTACAATATTTATAAAAATATGCAAAAATGCTCAAAAATTCAGAAATAAAATAATTTTGGTCTTTTTATGAATTTTTATTGTTTTTGTGATTTTTGGGGGATTTTCAGAATAGTTTTGGTATTTTTAAGTGTCAAAATACAAGAAAATGATGAATATCAATGCTGGCCAAAATTAAAATGGGAATGAAAAATAGCAACCAGCAACAAAATTTTCCCAAATTAATTTGAAATTAAAGATAACAGAATAAAGAAAATTCAGGAAAAGAAAACACAATTTTTAGATTTTTTATGAATTTTATATTTTTTTGAAGGTTTTTAGAGTTTTATAATTTTTAGGAGTTCCTTTTATATTTTTTAGTGATTTTTGGCCTGAAAATAAAACACACTAAAATATGCAAGATAGATTTTTTGGGTATTTTTCTGGAGTGTTTTTATTTTTTTTATGGATTTTATAATGCAAACAGTGCTGAAAATGCAAGTTTTTATTTTTAATAAATAATAAAATGCAATAAATATGAAAAATAAAAATATGATGTTAAACTACTATGCAACAGAGACCTATGATGATTTTTGGGGATTTTTTGGAGTTTAATAGATGCATGCAAAAAATGCTAGAAACATAAGGACACTACATACAAGCAGGGATTTTAACGCAAATATGGAAAAGTTTGAGGGCCTCTGTGCAAAAATTCCACAAAGAAATATAACTGAATAAAACTTTTCTGGACTAATATCAAATTCACAAAACGCCAGGGGTATTATGCAAAAAAACGCCTAAATCGCGCGCACTGTGCACTTGACCTGGCGGGGACCCACTAGCAATTAGGAGAAGTACGAGGGGCTTTTAGTAAATATTACAAAAGTCTTAAATAGCATATGAAAGTTTGAGTGCTAAATAATAAACAGACAAAATGGCTGGGCTGACATGCAAAATGCCCGAACTAAGCGCGGATCCAACGGCGGCGTCACTCCACTAATACACGTGTCAGCACCAGACGCGTCGATACCCCTTAGTGGATGAACGGCCAGGATTAGATCCTGGCCCCTTGATCGTGTGGCTACAGTGTTGTTGATCCAACGGCCGGCGGCGATTCTGGGATCAAAGCTTGATCAAACACACGCGGACCTCCCTGGAAGAACAGGAAAGAACACAGCCAAAGACGAGCTTCGATCGACGATCAAGCGGTGCCCCAGCATCCTTCTTCATTGCAGAAAACCCTAAACGATGCCTGGAAGGTTCCTTGGTCCACCGACGGAGCCAAAATGGCTCGGAGAGCGCTGATGCTCCGTGGTGACGTCCAAGAATACTATGGGGTCCAAGTACCTCGTATCCCTCAAAATCGACCCTCCAGAGGGGGTCTGCTGCCTCCCGCGACCTGCAAAAAGGTTAGGGAGGGCTCGGGCAAAATGCCGAGCACCTCCAGGTGGCAAAAATGGTGGGGAACGGTGAAGGAGAAGCTCGCCGGAGCAAGCTCCGGCGAGGTGATGGCGAAGAGTGAGCGGACGAATCTCGTGTGAAATGGAAGGTGGGAACATGATCCTACAACTACTACGATTAAGAAAATACAAGAAAAACTAAAGAAAATGCAAACCTCAAAGGTGTAGACCTGAGATAACACCTCAACGGCTGTTTGGTCGGAGATGGGTGGTGGAGCGCCTCCAGGCCACGCGCGACCCTCCTATATGGTTGGAGGAGGCCCTATCACGGCCTCCAGTCCAGAACACGAGAAGAAAGGGGGCGGCTAGGTCAAAGAAGGGTTCGAAGTGCAAAGGAGGGAAAGAGGGGGTTTTTGAACAGATAGCGAGTGGGCTCTTAGATCAAGGCGTATCGAGTGTCGTGATGATCCAAAGCCCAAGGAAATCTATTGTCGTGTTAGAGCATTGGACCAGGATCAAAAGTCGTGAAGACGACGACATCAAATGATGTAAGACCCGTCCTCGAAAAATCCACAAAAAGCAGCCAAAAACCAGTTCTGACGCTCTGACAGAGGATGGTCAGACAGTTGACCTGTGGTCAACTGTCCAGACCACCTGGTTGGTCCACGTGGACCAACCAGAAAAACCCTCTAAAAAATATTTAAAAACTCATTTTAAATTAGTAAATGAATTAATTATTTTTTTGGTTATTTAATAAAAAATATTTACTATTTTATGAATTATTTTATTATGAATTTTATTTATTTTTATAAGATTAATAATTTCAAGTTTCCATTTATACCTTTATAGGTATATTACATATATAAGTTAATAGTTTATTTTTATTTTGTGATTTTAATTTTATTATTTTTATTTATTATTTTATAAAATTATAAGATACTTTAATACACATAAGTATATTTTTATTTTATTTTATTGATGTGTTTTGTATACTTAATAAAAGAGAAAGAGTAATATTATAGGTATAAGCATAGGTAGTATACCTATGTATTATATTGCAAGTATTTTATTTTGTATTTTATTTACATTTTTATTCTGATTTTAATATACAAATATATTTAAATAATATTTGCAAAATTATAAAAATATAAAAATGCGAAAATAATGAATAAATAATAAATTGAATATTTTAATATGTACAATTATACAATGAGGGTCCAAAACTCAACTTTCAAACCGTAGCTCCGCCAAATGCGAAACCACCACCATTAAATAGCTTATTTTATTCAATATACAATTAAAGGTGGGTTTGCTGCATTTGGAGTTTTCATTTGTGAGATACGGGTCTGGGAAGTTGGGATTCTGGATTTTTATTCAGACCATAACTTTTTATCTGTACAGTATTTTTGAATGAAATCAATTTTGTATTTTTCTTTATTAAATTATCTACAACTTTCTTGTACAAAGTTTCTTTATTTGATGTATAAAAAGTGGAACCAAAAATAGGTCCCAAAATGAATGAAAGAATGAATTAAAAAGGTATAGGTATTTGACCCTTATCTCCCCCTACTTTATTCCTTGTCGACCTATTCATCGAGATGCCTAGGTCTCGAGGTTTCGGGTAATAAAATATTTACAATATTTTATTCTTTTTCTTTTCTTTTATTTATTCTATAATTTTGGCTTTAATTACAGTATTGTATACACTATTTACATGCGCATGCATGGATGCTAATATGCTCTAATTAATGCTATTCACAGGCATTTACTAGGGTTTTCGAGGCCAAAATGATAGAATAAAGATGATAAAATGTGGATTCATCATCCCCCTATACTTTGCCTTTGCTAGTCCCTAACAAACACTTATGCAATAAGTGCAAAAAGAAAAAGAAAGAAAAGAAAAAGAAGAAAATTGGATTTAATTTGATCATCAAACTTGTCTTCACTAAATCAAAGTTTGGAGCTTAAGTCGGACCTTTGGAATTTTAGTGCGGGCGGAACCTTAATGAGAACTGAATTTGAATTCCAACAGTCCCTGAGAATCCCAAAACTCTGCTCAAGTCTCCTTAATAGCCAGGTCAGAAATACTTCAATTCATACGCAAACTCTTATGACTATGAATCTAACTCGTACAGTATAAGTGATGGTGGCTCTACCCAACTAGAATGACAAAGAAACTGACTTCTCCAATACAACAACCCAATGATTCCCCAATCCAACAACTCCATCCTCGAGGAGCGTGGTATTCCCTTCTTAGTTCAAGTGGCAACCAACTCAAGAGGAGGGGGTGAAGAGAAGAATGGACGGTAGCCAGTGTAGCTACCTATCCTAGGATGCAATACAAGTATAGTCAAGTCATCCAGCAGCAGGCTCACATGATTTGACTTTGGAACTCAAGCTTGCTTATTGGCTTTACAACATTTGTACAAACTTTGCAGGCTTTTTATTTTTGTACATGCCTGAACTCTTTTTTTTAAAAACTATTCACAGCAGCATTTACATAAGGAGTTTTTCCTCTTGAGCCAGCAGACTATCCTCTTTTGAAGCTTTATTGCAACCCACAGCCTCCTGTCTTTAGACTTCCTTATTACTGGACGGGTTGGGGTGCACTTCCCTCCCTAGAGGAGGACAAATGTTTCCACTTGTGTGCGTCTCATACCGGCAAATCCAATCCCCTCACCACTCGAACTGAGTTGAGCCATGTGAAAGGTGAAGGTGTCCAAGTTAGGTCATTATCAACAAGAGTCGTGCGTGTGCTCCGAAATACTCTACTTAGGCAGTCAAGAATCCATTGAACCAAGTCCTGTGATCCCAAAAGAATTAAGTCAACTAGACCAGAAGTATCTCAAACTCAGTTCCTATAAGGTTCCTGTTATTAGGTAGATTATTAAGGTCCAATCAAGCTCCAATCTTCGGATTTTACTCATACTTGTTCAACTATCAAACTCAATCCGAAAAATGCTAATGCTATGCAATGCAAAAAAAAATTATTTTTGTGATGCAATTTTCAAAAATTTTGAACTTTTTATGGATTTTTGAAAAGATGATGATGATGATGCATATGCATTTTTTTTGTAAAAAAGTTTTTTCACATGTTTTTGGATTTTAATTTTGCAAATGTTTTTGGGAATTTTGAAAACAAAAAGATTTTGGCTGAAAGCTAGGTGAAAAATATGTACATGGGAGTGCTTCTTATATTTACAAAAAGTGGATTTTAAGAATTTACAGGGTGAGTGATCAATTTTATACATATATATAAAGAGTGGATTTTAGGTGAGATGTGTATATTCCTCAAACTTATTTGACACAAGCTTTTCACAAAATTTTTTTTTGAAAATTATAGTCCAAAATAATTTTTACAAACATTTTTACAAACATGTACACACATTTGAAAATCATTTTGCAAAGGTTTTCCAAACAGTATAGATAGGTTTTTCAAAATATTTTTGCAACCATTTTTCAAACCATTTGCAAATCATTTTCAAACATTTTATTTCACACAAAGAAAATAAATTTTACAAACCACACATTTTTACAAAGGTTGAAAACATGTAACAAAATATTTTCAAAATAGTTTTCAATAAATGTTCACAAAGATTTTCAAATTATTTTTCAAATATTTTACAAAAAACATTTTCACCTGATTTATTAATCAGTAAATACAAAAAGAATTTGAGGAAGGGTAACATCTTTTTATTAAGGATTTTAATGAATTTTAAAGAATTATTAGCCATATTATTAAGAAAATACGAAAGTACGAGTTATGGCTAAAGTATATACGTAGTATATACGATCCCCCTTTACTTAGCTTGAGCTATGTCCTCATAGATCGGAGAGAAAAGAGAAGACATAACTCATACTAAGTATAGGCAAGTCTAAAGAATAAATAAATAAAGGAATGGATGAACAAACGAATGAGAAGTTGACAGTCGCCCCTATACTTAGGATCAAATAATCCTAAGTATAGCAGACTGTACACAACGCAGGGAGGGTCAAGGGTGGGAATGAACAGATCGTACTCAGATTGTCTCCCCCTATACTTAGGGTAAAATATCCCTAAGTATAGACAAGAAGAGGAGACAATGGAGAGGATCGAAATGAATAGAAGAAACTCGGGGTGCACATCCCCCTATACTTAGGACAAAGTACGTCCTAAGTATGGAAACTGTCTACAAGGGCGACACCTTTGTGATAGATAAAGAAGATAGAAAAGGAAAAGAAGAAATAAAGAAATTATGAAAAGAAATCAGAAGATGGATGAAGAGATCGTGAGGATGTACACACCACTCCCCCTATACTTAGGGTAGAAGAAGCCCTAAGTATAGGCAACGACAGGAGTGATGACACAGAACGATGAAAGAACACTCGGCTCGTCCACCCCTCCTATACGTAGGACAAAGTACGTCCTAAGCAAGGCAAACACGAGAATGTATGGACGAGCGATACGGGAGATAGAACAAAGGTGAACAAAGGAGAATGTACAACAGAGGTGGATGTACATCTGGTCAAGAAGACCGAAAGCTAACCTTCTTGCGAGACCGCTGAGGGATAGATCTGATATGGTGTATGTCGACATCAGGGTCCACAGTGGACGGAAGCCGATCAGGGTCGACACGGTGAAGGCCCTCAGTGGAATCAAATCGGAAAGGTACGAACTTGTCAATGGAAGCAGTATGGCTAGGTTCTCTCTTAGTGGTCCTATGGTGTGAAGGCACAGACTGGTGAGTGAAAGAAGTACGGCTAGGTCCGGCCTTGGAAGTCTCGCCGATATCAAAGTGGAATGGGACAAACTCATCATCCTCGGAAGAAGTGTAATCGGAGTCGTCCTGCGAGGGATCGTCCCGGTCAAAGTCAAAAGGCACGAAATCATTAGTGGAAGTGTACGAACTCTGTTCGTCCTCAAGACTCTCACCCGGATCATCTTTATCATCAGGAGGCCTAAAAGTTTTAACATTCGCATCATAACCGACCTCAATCATCATTACTTTTGAGTGACCAGGAACGGACTTATCAGTGGAAGTAGTCAAACCATGTCTATCCTGTCTAGTCTTGGTATCTGCCCATCGCTCAATGGGATTAATCACGTAAATGCTTTGGAATTCATCGACACGTCGCCACACACCAGAAGGAGGAATTGTGAGGTCTATGCTTTCTGATTTCCTCCCCTTTCGGGGGATTCGTCGGGTCTCATCAGTGGTCGCTAAGGAAACATCTCTAGTAGCATCAGATCGGTCACAGGCCTTGGAGTCAGCTATAATCGGTGAAGGTGCATCAGGTGCAGGTCTCTGGTCAACTGTGGGTGCGGTGATCGACACTTTGCTCTCGTCAACAGGATGGAAGCGAATCTTTCCTGATCCATAGTCAATAACGACCCTCGCAGAGGCAAGGAATGGTCGTCCCAGGATGATTGGAGATGGCTCCCCTGTGGAGCTCTCCATGGGCAACACGAAAAAATAAACATGGTGGCCCGTGCCCTGAATAGAAATGATGACGTTTTCAAGGATACACTTTGGCCTCTTGATAGATCCATCAGCAAACTGAACGATCATCCTGGTTTTCTTTAGAGGCCATAAGTGAAGAGACTGTACCAGTGAGAAGGGTAATATGATAATAGATGCACCGCCGTCCAGGAGAGTGCGATACAGGTATAGTCAGAGATGGAGCACGTGATGAAAGGTGTAGTTGTGTTCTTCTTTCTAGGAATGGGATGGTGTGTGATGACGTGGGCAGTGGCCATGGTCAGAATGTGATGCTCAGATCTGCTCCTCCGCATTCTCTTCTTGGGAAGAGGAGCAGATAATTGGGTCATGTCCTGCTGAAGTGGGGCACGGATAATCTCATGAATAGTAGCCACCACTTTGGGTTCAGATAACATTTTTTGAATTTTTGGACTTCCTCCATACAAGGGAGGAAGTCAGATTCAACATATACACGAGGCATGCCAAGAGCAGTCTGTACAGCGGCATCCTCGGGGTCAAAGGTGGGACTAGGTGTGAATGGATGTGTGGTCAATGGTTCTGGCAAGTGGACTCTCTCCTCACAATCTGAATCATCCGAGTGTCTCCCGAACTCTTTTTGGGTTTTTACATTTTTCACATTTTTTTGTATTTTTAGTGATTGCAAGCTCCCATGATTCTCCACAAGCAAAGCCGTATGCTCAACGAAAAGAGCACTATTCCAATATTCTCTCAAAGTGGCAAGATTCTCCTTCATCAAATTGATGTGCTCTAGCATTAGGTTCATGACAACACTCATGGAAGTCACGGGAGTTGACTCCAACAGGTCAGACTCGGGTGGATGTGAAGGTGGAGGTGGATGGTATACAGGTGGGGGTGGAGGTGGGTAGAAGTCCGAAGTCTGATACTGCGGCTGAGGCGGATATGTACAAAAATCAGAAAAAGTAGGAGGAGGATCCTCCTGATAAAAGGGAGGTGGACCGGTTGGGGCGAGCGAGGGGGATAAAAGTCCGGATAAAATGCACTCCAGGGGTCCATCTCGAAAACAAAAAGGAAATGATTCGGGGGAGCACGTCGGTCAAGTCAAGAGAGTGAAGAAGAAGGCGCAAGTGCGCAGAAGCGATCTAGGACATACATAAAACAATCACAAGCAAAAATGAAAACAAGACAAACCCTCAATTCACCTACTCAACTCGGTAGAGACCGAAAAGTCGGTCTTTTTATCTTGTCGGTTTTAGAGTTAGGTGAGAAGTCCAAAATTGTACAAACACTCAGGGTGCTGAAAATGGGATTTGGGCACTAACTTTAGTATGTGCGCGAGCAAGTAAAATGAAGACAATGAGGGAATTACTCGCCCCAATACAAGATTTTCTTTTTGGTGGATTTTAGGGCCAAGTAATATTAGCAGTCCCAATTTTATTGATTATCACTTTTTTTGGATTTTTAGTGAGAAATGCACGCGCCTAATAAGGAGTCAATTCCGTTAAGATCCTAGGTTGGCAAAATCAGAGGTAGAGTCGGAAAAGCAATGCAAGCGTCAAATCAATGATGTATGCTAAAGAGAAATGCTCATCTTGCCTCCAGCACTCTACATGTAAGGATGCTTAGCAGAATTGAAACCTATCTATATGCAAATGCAAAAGCCGATGAAATCGCCCTAAGTTTCAGAAATTACTATTATCGTGAAGAACCACAAGTTGACCACCAATCCTCAACCCTAGAGTCCGATCTAGGCTCACCCCTCCTCCTCTCGACAAATCGAGTTCAGGAGAAGCGCTTGGCGGGATGAGCTCGCGGCGTGACGAATCAAAGACAGTGAATCAACTGTTTAAATTTGACTAAGTCCAAACGATACTATAGGCACATGCAAAGGTATTAGGTGTTTGGCCTTAATCTATCGCAAGCAATCCTAAAACTACGGTCTCAATCACACAAAAGAAATAAAATTGAAAATTTGGAAAATAAAGTAAAAAAATGCGAAGAAAAAGCCGTAATAACCACGGCAAGCCCCCAGGTGTACAAACACCTGGAAATTAGGCTCAAGAGTGTCCAATGTCCGGGGGTACCTGTATAATTACAACAAATAGAGTCTCTCTCTCACACAAATTACACAAGTGAATGCAATGAATAAATAGACTAGAACTGTCTTCAAAATCCACTCCTAGCATGCCTTCGTGCTAAGTCAAGTCGCCTCACGTGGGTGCGTAGGTGCTATTGGAAGAGAGCTCCTCCCTCGATCCACGTTCCTCGCAAGAAGTCAAACAAGAGAGGTATTAGACAATTCAAACAAGAAATATCAAAAATAAGGAAACGACAACAAGCAGGAATAAAAGCCGCAAAAGTAGACAGATAATCAGAACACAAAGCAAAAATGATCTACGCGTTGTTGCTCCCCGGCAACGGCGCCATTTGATTTACACGAAATTCACGGGGTCTAAAATAGTGTCTCACACAAGGCGGAGACAACTGTCGCTGTGGCGACCCTCAAATGAATCTCGTATAAAATCAACAATTAAACCACACAATAGATATCAAGAAATGACAAGCAGATGTGAAGTTAAAATTTATTTTTAACTCTACATAAATGATGTATAGAAGCAAGTACGTAGAGAGTTCGAACACAGGGAGCAAGGTAGGGTAGATCCACAAGTGTGTGTGTGTGTGTGTGTGTGTGTGTGTGTGAATGTGATTGTACGTCTACACTATGCAATGCAAATATTTTTGTGGGTTTTTATTTTTAAATGTTTTTAATTTTAATTTTTAATTTTGTATTTTGATTTTTAATTTTCTGATTTTATATTTTCTTTTTGTATTATATATTTTTTTCTTTTTCAATATTGGAATATATAAACTATATAATAAAAGAGGTGCTACAATATTTATACAAATATGCAAAAATGCTCAAAAATTCAGAAATAAAGTAATTTTGGTCTTTTAATGAATTTTTACTGTTTTTGTGATTTTTGGGGAATTTTCAAAATATTTTTGGTATTTTTAAGTGTCAAGATACAAGAAAACAGTGAATATCAATGCTGACCGAAATTAAAATGGGAATGAAAAATAGCAACCAGCAACAAAATTTTCCCAAATTAATTTTAAATTAAAGATAACAGAATAAAGAAAATTCAGGAAAAGAAAACACAATTTTTAGATTTTTTATGAATTTTATATATTTTTTTGAAGGTTTTTTGAGTTTTAAATTTTTGGAGTTTTCTTTTATATTTTTTAGTGATTTTTGGTCTGAAATTAAAACACACTAAAATATGCTAGATTTATTTTTTTGGGATTTTTCTGGAGTGTTTTTATATTTTTTATGGATTTTATAATGCAAACAGTGCTGAAAATGCAAGTTTTTTATTTTTAGTAAATAATAAAATGCAATAAATATGAAAAATAAAAATATGATGTTAAACTACTATGCAACAGAGACCTATGATGATTTTTGGGGATTTTTTCGAGTTTAATAGATGCATGCAAAAAATGCTAGAAACATAAGGAAACTACATACATGCAAGGGTTTTAACGCAAATATGGAAAAGTTTGAGGGCCTCTGCGCAAAATTCCACAAAGAAATATAACTGAATAAAACTTTTCTGGACTAATATCAAATGCACAAAATGCCAGGGGTATTATGCAAAAAACGCCCAGGTCACGCGCACTGTGCACGTGACCTGGCAGGGACCCACTGGCAATAAGGAGAAGTACGGGGGGGCTTTTAGTAAATATTACAAAAGTCTTAAATAGCAGATGAAAGTTTGAGTGCTAAATAATAAACAGACAAAATGGCTGGGCTCACATGCAAAATGCCCGAACCAAGCGCGGATCCAACGGCGGCGTCACTCCACTAATACACGTGTCAGCACCAGACGCGCTGATACCCCTTCGTGGATGAACAGCCATGATTAGATCCTGGCCCCTTGATCGTGTGGCTGCAGTGGCGTTGATCCAATGGCTGGCGACGATTCTAGGATCAAATCTTGATCCAACAGACGTGGACCTCCCTGGAAAAACAGGGAAGAACACGGCCGAAGACGAGCTTCGATCGGCGATCAAGCGGTGCCCGGCCTCCTTCTTCGTCGCAGAAAACCCCAAACGACGCCTGGAAGGTTCCTTGGTCCACCGACGGAGCCAAAATGGCTTGGAGAGCGCTGATGCTCCGTGGCGACGTCCAAGAATACGATGGGGTCCAGGTATCTCGTATCCCTCAAGATCGACCCTCCAGAGGGGGTCTGCTGCCTCCCGCGACCAGCAAAAAGGTCAGGGAGGGCTCGGGCAAAATGCCGAGCACCTCTAGGTGGCAAAAATGGTGGGGAACGGTGAAGGAGAAGCTCACCGGAGCAAGCTCCGGCAAGGTGATGGCGAAGAGTGAGCGGACGAATCTCGTGCGAAATGGAAGGTGGGAACGTGATCCTACAACTACTACGATTAAGAAAATACAAGAAAAACTAAAGAAAATGCAAACCTCAAAGGTGTAGACCTGAGATAACACCTCAACGGCTGTTTGGCCAGAGATGGGTGGTGGAGCGCAAACTGGCCACGCGCGACCCTCCTAGATGGTTGGAGGAGGCCTTGTCACGGCCTCCAGTCCAGAACACGAGAAGAAAGGGGGCGGCTAGGTCAAAGAAGGGTTCGAAGTACAAAGGAGGGAAAGAGGGGGTTTTTGAACGGATAGCCAGTGGGCTCCTAGATCAGGGCGTATCGAGTGTCGTGATGATCCAAAGCCCAAGGAAATCTATAGGCGTGTAAGAGCATTGGACCAGGATCAAAAGTCGTGAAGACGACGACATCAAAAGATGTAAGACCCATCCTTGAAAAATCCGCAAAAAGCGGCCAAAAACCAGTTCTGACGCTCTGACAGAGGATGGTCAGACAGTTGACCCGTGGTCAACTGTCCAGACCACCTGGTTGGTCCACGTGGACCAACCAGGAAAAACCTCTAAAAAATATTTAAAAAATCATTTTAAATTAGTAAATGAATTAATTATTTTTTTGTTATTTAATAAAAAATATTTATTATTTCATGAATTATTTTATTATGAATTTTATTTTTTTTATAAGATTAATAAATTTAAGTTTCCTTTTATACCCTTTATAGGTATATTACCTATATAAGTTAATAGTTTATTTTTATTTTGTGATTTTAATTTTATTATATTTATTTATTATTTTATAAAATTATAAGATACTTTTATACACATAAGTATATTTTTATTTTATTTTATTGATGTGTTTTGTATACTTAATAAAAGAGAAAGAATAATATTATAGGTATAAGTATATGTAGTATACCTATGTATTATATTACAAGTATTTTATTTTGTATTTTATTTACATTTTTATTCAAATTTTAATATACAAATATATTATAAATAATATTTGCAAAATTATAAAAATATAAAAATGTGAAAATAATGAATAAATAATAAATTGAATATTTTAATCTGTACAATTATACAATGAGGGTCCAAAACTCCACTTTCAAACCGTAGCACCGCCAAATGCGAAACCACCACCATTAAATAACTTATTTTATTCTACATACAATTAAAGGTGAGTTTGCTGCATTTGGAGTTTTCATTTGTGAGTACGGGTCTGGGAAGTTGGGATTCTGGATTTTTATTCAGACCATAACTTTTTATGTGTACATTATTTTTGAATGAAATCAATTTGTATTCTTCTTTATTAAATTATCTACAACTTTCATGTACAAAGTTTCTTTATTTGATGTATAAAAAGTGGAACCAAAAATAGGTCCCAAAATGAATGTAAGAATCAATTAAAAAGGTATAGGTATTTGACCCTTATCTCCCCCTACTTTATTCCTTGTTGACCTATTCATCGAGATGCCTAGGTCTCGGGGTTTCGGGTCATAAAATATTTACAATATCTTATTCGTTTTCTTTTCTTTTATTTATTATATGATTTTGGCTTTAATTACAGTGTTTTATACACTATTTACATGCACATGCATGGATGCTAATATGCTCTAATTAATGCTATTTACAGGCATTTACTATGGTTTTCGAGGCCAAAATGATAGAATAAAGATGATGAAATGTGGATTCATCAATACACCACTTTCATGTTGAACACTTTTTCACTTGACTTCATTTAATATTTTATTTTTATTTTATAAGATTTATTTCATTTCTAAATTTTCTTATTGGTCCACGTGGCACAGTCCTCGTCCACCATGTTATTGGCCCTTTATAAGCCCTTGCTTTTGATTTGGGATATCTGATCATGAGATCAGATGCCCCTGATCAGGCCATCACCTGCTTCTTCTCTAGCCGCTTGATAAATTGATCAAGTGGCACTCCTTATCCCAATTAAAGCCCAAAATTGAGTTGTTGGGTCTTAAGATTGAACAACTCCAGTCCGTCTTTAGCCTCTGAAGGTTGAGCTCTTAGTGTTGTGACCCTTCGACCAATGACTCTTCAACCTTTTCTCCATGTACTTCCACTTGGCTTCTCCTCTTGAAAGCACCATCGTTACGTAGCCCTATCCATCCTCTTCTTCACCTAACTTCCATACTCATCCTCTCCTTCATGTGAGCTCTTATGAGGTGGTTGAAACTAGTTCATTGCAACTTCCTGGAGGAGGTTAAAACTCCTTTCTCCAGCTAACTTTCATGACATCCGCCCTTAACATGAGAAGCCTCCGATCCACTCCTCCTCCTTAGTGATAATTAGTGAGAGAGAATGTGAGTGAAGAAAGAGGTGTCTTCTATGGCGAGATCCAAGGCAAACTAGCATTGTCGCAACCCTATCTAAAGCACTCCTGGAGCTCATCATCATCGATGATTAGAGTGAAGACCAGAGGTTACTCCAGACCTTGAGCCCAAGCCTCCGTCCACCTTCTAACCCTTCTTATTTGTCTCCAGATATAACTCAGTATTCATCTTCTTTGTTTCTCCATTTTATCTATTGCAGCATACACTTCCATTACGTCATTTCTTTAAACACATACCTTTACCGCAAATTAGTGATCTACTCCACCCACTTCAAATCCACCTTTCTCTTCCGCACACCCACTCCCACCTTGATTCTTTTCATCTCCTTGTGAAGGAGATGAACCCATTAGGGATCCATTTCCCTTCATTTGACTAATGCCTTCATTCCACTTCAGTTCATCCCAAATCTAATACCCTCTACTTTGTCTATCGTCCTAACACATGTAGGCATGCAAAGGCTTCACTGTTCAGAAATTCACAAGCCTCACCAGCCTCCTTCTCTACCACCAATAAGGATGAGTCATCTGGATAATCCAACCAAGGTCAGTCTTTCTTAGAATCATCACCATCTTCTCTTGGGTTCTAGCTACGTGAACTGACTTTTGCATAAGAGAAGGATCACAAAGGAGAAGTTAACAGTTCATCGTAGCTGAGTCAACTCTGTCGCACGAGGAGGAAGGAAACCCCAATTATTGAAGAGCATGTACTGTTCGATCTATTAGATTTAACGATCTAGATTATCCATCACCTCCTCCTTCAGAGCCTCTCCAGCCTCAGTTCCACCAGACCTCACCCGAAGCATAGGAGAGTGCCACCTGGCCCAAAGCTAAGTTGTGCTTCGAGACAATACACCATATGATTTTAGCACATGTCTATTGAATTTTGCTTCCAGGTTCAGCTGGTTTCTCAATTACAATTACATCCCCGTATATGCCTAGAAAATAACAAATAAGCCCCACCGACATTTGTAAATTTCATTTTAGTCCTTTCAGGACCTTTTTGTGATATTTTATATTGAATTTAAATTATGTTTCCTTGAAAAAATATCCATGGATTGTGATATGGATATATTGAGATACATAAATCCAAATTAAGTAAATTGTTCACGTTTGAAAGCTCCTTTAATGCTCTTTTAAAGGCATGGTTATTTCTCTATTTTGATCACTGTTCGTTAAATTACAATTCATAGAAGTGTAGTTCACATATTTCATAGTTTGAATGATAATTATTCTTTATTTTTCTAATTAATGTACTTCTTAAGAACTGATTTGTTTCATCTTCTTAACATCTGATGAAGTAATTTATTTACAGCCCTCACTATTATTATCTGATTAATTGCTTGAATTGAGTAACTTAAATTGGGGTTATCCTTGATTAGGATTGAATTGGTCAAAGGAGCTTTAAGTTGGACCTTCTTTCGTGTGGATTACTTCTCAAGAACATTAATTAATCTGGGGAGCTTAATTGTGATAAGTGTGTTGCATTGTGTTGTGTTTTTTTCTTTTATATTTATTCGGTTGCATTTAAAATGAATTAACTTGCTCATAAAATCTCTTAAAAAATAATATACCATGCATCCATATGTTTTGTCATATTTGACATATATGCACTTCATAATCGCTTAACCTAGGCATCTAGATCCTTATTAGATTACTAGTCTACTGTATCCTTGTATTCGACCCTGGACTTATCCAGAAAAATTTAACTAAGACACTCTTCATGGATATTATCGTTCTATTCTTGTAGATTGTTGACTGGTTGTACTACTTACGATCAAATTAACATAACCACTTAGCGTTTAGCCACCTATTTTCTATATTTTAAGAAATTGATAGTTTGTGATTTTCGTCGCTATTTTTTGTTAAAAAAATATTTTTTACTTGCACCACCTATTTCCCCTTATTTTTAAAATTCGAAACTTACTTTTTATTTTTTCGATTTCATATCCCATTTTCGTTAGTTTAAAAAACACGAAAATATTAGCAAAATTTAGTAAACACCAAAAATAATTTTTACTTATTTTTATATTTTTTTATTTCTCTTTCTTACTATTTAATGACATTTTCACTCTTTTTATATCATCTGTTGTTTTCTTTTAATATTTATTTTATAAAACTAATTAATAATTTAAACTATAATTTTTTTAATTAACCATTAAAAACATACAACGATATTATACACGTATTATTCCACATATGTAGGTATAAGATACAAATACAAAATCAATATTAAAAAATCTACAAAAATCTAACCTCAAAAACCCAAAAATAAATACACAATCGAGTCTTTTGGGATTGAGTGAATGGCTAGACTCTAGGTAGCATGTACCCTCCTCGTGTTTAATCGACATTGGTACACTTGTCTCGTAAATCAAACTATTAAAATAATCTTATTTGACTTCATAGCATTTAGAGGTACTACAGTTACCTTATTTTAGCATATAGATAGATATATCAATGGTTTAAGGACATTTATGAGGCTTTCCGAGATCGAGAATAAGTACAACTTTCTTGTATTTGGGTCTAGAGAGACTTGATAGGATGGTCTGTAGGATACACAACCGTTAATGTACTTTCAACTAATATCTAATTGTGACATGTAATTACAATTGTTGGGTATAATTTACATTTGCAAAGCTCCAATGGTAATCGAGAGGTATTCTTGTAGCATATATAATGACAGAATACCTTGATTGGGATAATAGTAACTTTGTGGAGTTGTCCACATTTATGTTGTGACTACATTTTATACAAAGGTTAGCTACACACAAAAGACCATCCCTTACAAAAGGGACAATGTTGCCCTATATTGACGCATATCAAAAGATATTTGTAAGGTTGTCCCAATCTTGGGTTTTGACATAACTTATTTATACTAGGGATTAAAAACCCTTGAGGGTTTATCCCTTAAGGGTATGATGTTGAATACCTTCATTAGAGGATTGTGGTATTTTTTTGGGCTTATACAAGGGCTTTTCAACCTTATTAATAGGGGTAGCTATATAAGGTTGTGTTTTCTTATTCTTCCTTGACACTAAGCCCGTCTACATGGGTTTAAGTATAGTTTTATAGCACATTGCTTGGTAGTTAAACATCACAACACAAGCTCAAGGAGAGTGCTTTTAGCGATAGACATGTGCTCATAATTTGAAGAAGATTTTCTCCTTCATCATTTTCCATCAACTTCTCATTCATCCACTACTATATCCATCTCTACAATGCCGTCTTCTGCAAATGAATGATGACACCCTTCAAACAGTTTACCTTGCCAGTCTCCTACGGATCTCATTGATCCATGTGTGGTAAATCTGATTTCCTTCATCCTTTTTGGTCTCCTCCAGATCCTCTATCATCCTTAAATACATTCATTTAATCTTCACAATCTCATCATTTATACTTTTACCCATCTCGACATTTAATTATCAAGATTTCTTATAAACGACTTTATCAAAATAATTTTTGTATTGGGAGAAAATCAATGATTCCTTTAACAAGCTCAACTCTATGATACGTTGAGATCATGGTTTCAAAAATCAGACCAGACTATCCAGTAGGACTGAGAACAGACCCCGACCTGATCGGTTGAGCCAGTTCATTGCAAGTATTTTTTTAGGATTTTTATCAGTTGTACGCCTCTAAGATATTAGAATATCAGTTATGTCCCTCCCTTTTTGATATCAGTTGTGCCTCTGACTTCTTCAACAATGATCACTTGTGCCACTCGGGTTTTGTTGTCCATACTAATGCAAACAGACGTTAGCTTTATGGTTACAAGGGAAATTAAATTAAAAATAGAATAGAAAAGTCTTCCTCCCCTCTACCCCTCCTAATCCATCAAAACCTCTTCCTCCCCCATCGACCCTCATCCTCTGCCCCATGCTCCTTAACCACCCCTCCTACTCCTCTGACAACCTCCTCCCCAGCCTCGCCCCTTCAATGTATGTTCTTCCCAAGAAGGACAACGTCGGGCAGCTTCAGATTCCTCTACTCCCATTCCCCTTCCTAGAACCACCTCGCTCTACAACCCAACACCCAACTTGACCCGAAAAACACATAAACACCATATGGGTACCCCTAACATTCGATCTTTCTCGAATTCTGCAAAGAAAAAGCCCCGTCCTGATCGCAAATATGGGACCCAACTTGTGCTTGCAACTCATGTTTGAGTTGCAGTACATTTGTGGATTACGACGAGAATGATGCCTTCGCGAACTGGCCTCCTTGTTTTGTTTCAAGAAGACATGATAAGATTGCATCCATGTCCACAAGAAGAACAACCATAGTGTATCGATGATTCTCCGACAAGAATGATGCTTCAGTGACATGGGTTTCTTCTTCTAGTTCCGTAGAAGATAGGAAGATTGCTTCTTTACATAATGGGAGCAATGCCGGGAGGACGATAGTGGCATGTGTTGCTCAATGATTGGATTATGGTTAAAATAATGTTTCTATTAATTAGGTTTCGATCTCAAGTCTAGTATGAATCTCACATTTCTAATAAGGTGTGCTTGCCCCTCCGTCTCCCAAATCGCCCAAGGGTACAAGTACCTCCTCTGCTACTTCATCACCTAGGAGGATGACATGTGTACAATCGCAAAGAGGCTCAAGACTGATACGATGGTCATTTGGGAATCCAACTCGCTCAAGATGAGTGCAACCATCAACCCATTTATGACGGAAAGAGGCGACAAGGTCCCACTACTGAAGGATGACGTAGACAAGGAGGTCGGGGTGGAGGGGATCGAGGATGTTGCCGAAGGAGAGCTTAACGAGGTAGAAAGCGGCCTTAAGGGTGGTCATATGGTGTAGAGGGTGGTGTTTAGTGTTGTGGAGGTCATAGGGTAGGTCAGGGAGCTATGGGAGTTGGATCTCCATGAGGTCAACGGGAAGTTCATGGCGGTAACTGATGGAGAGAAGGTTTGGGTGGAGAAGTTCGGGAAGGAGGAGGGGATTATACGATAATGTCCCTCTTAACCACACCATGATTTGAAAAAAATCGTGGTTAAGTTCAAGTCATTAATGGATAACGTAACAGAATGGCACAAGTAATAGACTGAGAAGAAGTTCGGGGCACAACTAATGTTTCAAAAAGAGAGGAACATAACTGATATTGCAATATCTCACAGGGGTAGAACTGATAAAAATCCTTTTTTCCAAATATAACAATAATAAAAAATCAGGTACGACAGGTGGTCAGATCGATTGCTTAGGCTGGGTTCACCTGAATTGGACTGATTTTGTTCGTTTTGGATAATTTATTGGTAATGAACTATTGGAAATTTAGCATAACAAAATCAATAATCAATATTACTTTGGGACTATGAGATAATACTAGATTTCAATGTCATATTATAAGATTTAGATTAATTGTATGAACATTAGTTCCGATCTTCATTCACAAAATGCATAAAAATATAAGAAGTTTTCATATCATTTTAATGTATACATGGAGGAATGGGCACCCTCACTTTCAATCTGTCCAACCTACAAATGGTTGGACATTTGACAAATAACATGGCATATAGTTCTAAATGGGTGATGAATCTCCATTTTATCACCTTTATTCTATCATTTTGGCCTTAAAACCCCTAGCTAATGCAGATAAATAGCATTATTTTGTACAAATTAACATTTATTCTTTATTCCAATTATTGTATATAAAAATATTTTTTAATACCAAAACTATAGAATAAAGAAAATAAAATAAAATAAAAAGAATAAAATGACAAAGATATTTTATGATCCTAAACTCTGAGAGCATCTTGATGACTGGGTCAACAAGGAATAAAGTAGGCGGAGATAAAGGCTAAAAAGACGATAAAAATCTCATTCTTTCATTCATCAACAATTCATTTTTGGGACCTATTATAGATTTGATTATTTATACATCAAATAAAGAAACTTTGTACAAAAAAGTTGTAGATAATAAAACATAGAAAAATACAAATTAATTTACATAAAAATAATTTACAGTGTACATTTTATACTCTAAATAAAAATCCAAAATCCAAACTTCCATAACATATTTTCTCAATATGAACTCAAAATGTATCAAAATCACCTTTAATTGTATATCACTTTTAATAAGCTATATAATGAAGGTTGTTTAATTCAATTTGGAGTTAAGATGCAAAAGTTAGATTTTGGACCCCTATTGTATAGTATACATGAATAAAATATCATTTTATTTTTTTTGTTATTATTTTATATTTTATATTTTTAAAATTTTGAAAATATTATATATAATATATGTACATATTTATAATAAAATAAAACTATGAAGAAAAAACAAAAATAAAATAGTATATAAAAATACATAGATCAATATACAATAATTATACCTATATAATGTATAACCCTATTTATTTAAGTATACACATTATATCCAAGAATATACCAAAAATATATCTATGTATACAAAAATAGTATATAATATATAAATTATGAAAATAAAATAAAAAATTAGAAATAAAATATACAAAATAAATGTAATTATACCTAGAAATGAAACCCTAAAAAATTACTTGTAATAAATAAGCCCATAAAAAATAAAAATCATAATAAAATACTTTATAAAATAATTAACATTTTTTATATTTAACCAAAAATTAAATAAAACATTTTCTATGTTATTTCAAATTATTTTCAATTTTATTGTCACCCATTGATTTGGGTCAACTGTCTGACCCAACTCGTAGCCTATATCAGACCAGCCTAGGAGCCCTTCTTCCTCGATTTTTGTTGCCCGATGCATTCATCTTTTCAGGTGGATTCCTCTTTGACTTTACTCCCTCGACCGATGCTCTATCACGCGGGATCGTTACTTCGATCCAAGAACTTTTGAATCGATTAACTCACCTCTATTTTCTTCCCCTGTGTGTCACATGTACATAACCGAGCCCTTCACCTTCTTCGAAATTTTGATTCGCTTTTGCCCCGCATTCTCTCCTCCTTTTACGCTCGACGGCTCGAGGAAGGTGACAACTTCTTCACCCAACGTCTAGGTTGATTGAGGAGGTAGAGTAGAGGCAAACTCCACCATCTTCGATGAGCTCCACCTCCATAAGGTCCATCTCACGGCTCCGATCATTTTAGGTCCAGTTTCTTTGCTTTTTAGATAGTTCATATGTTCTATTTTATTTTTTGTAAGTAGAATTAGGCTTAAATAATTATTTTAGCATTAAATACCCCATTCGTAGTCTGTCAGAGTTCCAATCCGGTGAACTCTCCATCGTGCACCGCCTATTCTTCAATTCACCAACCACCCCCTTTTCGCTTCCCATCGCTTCTTCTCCAAATCAGACCACTCCGCTCCGCCAGGTCCTCCGTGGATCTGAAGATCAACATCTCTACTCCACCACTCACTGGAGATACTATCGCCACGTCCCATTTCCTACCCATTCCACCCACTAACGGATCAAGGCAATTTTCCTCGAACCCCCATTCTTCTTGTGTAGGTCTTGAAGAATCCACTCCAGTAGAGGAGCAATTTTGAAGCCAAGGAACGCGCCCAGGTCGCCTGAGCTTATTTGACTTTTCTGGACCGCTTTGGCATCCGCAGACCTTTTTGAGCTCTCCAACAGATAGAGGAAGCTTCCATGAACGTTTGGTGCCCCTTGGATTAGCTCCAGGTGGTCGTAGTTGCGCTGCATCATCGATTAAAGTTCGTCCACGACCGGGTTCTTCCCTGTTCTTCCAGGGAGGTTCCCAACCGTTGGATCGAGCTTCATTTCCAGAAGCTCTAACAACTATTGAATGAGACATGCCCTGACCGTCTATCTCCATCAGGAGGTCTAATCTGTGTCATTCGAGCGAACCGTCATCGCATCACCAGGGGATGCGATGTGGTCAAGTGAGCACTTGCGAACCGTTGGATCCATGCTTTGAGGGGGTAATTTGCAGATTATACCCTTGTTTTTGTTTATTTATATTTTAGTCCTGTAATTTATTTTAATTTCTTTATATTTGTGTAAAATTTGCACTTGAACCCATGTATTTATTCATATTGCATATTGTTCCAGTACACGTCACCTCACGTGCAGTCCCACGTTAGGTGGTGATTTTTCATCGAAGCCCCTATGAATTTTGTATTTTGTATTTATACTAAAACTATTAGTAATATATTTTTTGGTATTTATGGAAAGGACCTCACACTTTATTTTAATTACACAAATGCCCTTTCCAATACATGAATTTTTATAATTGTTTTCTATTTATTAAAATTATCATGTGTGCTCCAAAAATTCTCAAAACATATTATTAAATGATTGCTAGCTTGTAGTTTCACAAACTAAAAAAATATAAAAACACTTTGAAAAATTCCAAAAAAAATAAAATTCCAAAAAATATATATTTTGCTTATTATACTATTTTACAACTTCAGACTAAAAATCACTAAAAATAGAAAAAAAACAATAAAAAATAATAAACTCTTAAATACTTTATAAAAAACAAAAAATACCCGAAAACTCCAAAAATATTTATTTCTATTTTGTAATTTTTTTATATAATTTAATATACATTAAAATTGATTTGGATTTTTTTGGTCACTTTTTGTTATTTTTAATCTCCAAATCAATTTGGCCTATTTATTTATTCCCTGTATTGCGATATTTTTTACTTTAAAAATATATAAAAATTAGCAAAAATCACCCAAAAATCACAAAGATAGTAAAAAATTATATAAAGTACAAAAATTTTTTATTTTGCCTTATTTATTTATTTATAGTAGTCCTTATAATTATATTACCATATATTGTATATATAATCTTATATATTTCTATGTTATATATTTAAAAAAAAGAATATAAAAATGAGAAAATAAAAAAAGAAAATTAAAATTATAAAATTAAAAGCAATTGAAAAAAAGAAAAAGAATAGAATATTCATAAAAAAAATATAAAATAAAAACCCACACAAAAAGACTTAGACAAGAGGAACACAAATTTTGTGCATTAAATTGCCTGATCTATCTAGTTTGCTCCTTGTGTTCAACACTCTACACGTATTTATACCTATAAGCACATTTGTAGAGTTATAATAAATTTTAACTCCAAATCTTACCTTTAATTGCTTGATTTATATTGTGGCTTAATTGTTGAATTTAATGAGTTTCTTAACTGCTCAACTCAATGATTGTTGATTCACCTTGTGGATTAACATGACCCTCTCGATTTTCATTATTTCAAATGGTATCGTTGCCGGGGAAAAGCATCATATAGATTGTGTTTATTTATTTGTGTCTTATTGACTCTTTTATCCATATTTTCCTTTATTTTTTTCTATTTTATATGATATTATTTTGTGAATTGTCTAACCATCCTTTTATTTGACTTTTTTGCAAGGGACCACGTATCGAGGGAGGTACTCCCAAGAGAACCTACGCACCCACATGAAGCCGGCTCAGTTTTCTGCCCCAACCGACAGGAGAAAGCGACAAAGAAGGACTTGAAGGATTTTTTAAGACAACACGCTTTGTTTTTTATTTTATTTGTAGTTAAATTGAGAGAGACACACATAATTGTAATAACTTGGACTCTCCAGGACTTTCACAATTCATGAGGTCCAGTGCCCGAGTGATTGTTTGCTTAGGGGCCTCACCAGTTTTGTCGTGTTTCCGTCGCTTTTCTTTTTCTTTGTTTCATGATTTATTTTTTATTTATTTTGTGTGATTAATCCCTAGCTTAGGATTTGCTTGTTCGATAGATTAAGGTCCAAAGTCATAATATATTTGCATGTACCTATAGATTCATTTTTTGGACTTAGTAAAATCTAATTGTTGGCTATTTAGACTTGAGACCATGTGTCGAGAGAAGCTCTATATAGTGCTTGCAAGATCTGTTGTGTCGGACATTGATGAGCTTCCGAGACCGGACCTAGATCTCATATCTAGATAGTTAGCATCTGGTGCTTCACAATAATAACATATTCTCTCTAGGGCGATTTCATCAGATCGCATTTGCATCTAGATAGATTTCAAATTAGCTTAGCATCCATGCATGAAGAGAGATGAGGCAAGGATAGCATTTCTACTTAGCACTCATCATCGATTTCACTTACGTTACTTTTCTGATTCTCTCTCAGTGATTTAGTCACATAGGATCTAATGGAATTGACTCCTCGTTAGGTTCGCGTATTTTTATTAAAATTACAAGTAAGTGATAACCAATAAATTTGGGACTGCTAAGATTACTCGACCCTAAAATCAAAAAGAAAAATCCTTATCTTGGGGAGAGTAAGCCTCTCATTATTTCTGCATTTTATTCATACGTACACACTAAGGATTAGTGCCCCCATCCCAAGCCTTCCTATGTGCTTGTACAACTTTGTGTTTATCACCTAACTCTAAATTTTGAAAAGATAAAAAGACCGAACTTTCACGATCCTCATTGTGTTGAGTAGATGAATTGAGGGGTTTGTTTTGTGTATAATTGTTTATGTTTGTGCATACTCAATCTTCTCTGCGCATTTGTGCCTTTTCTTACATATCTTGACTTGAACTCCATGCTCTCCTGATCCCTTTCTTTTGTTTCGAAGATGGCCGACTGGAGTGTTTTTTATCCGAACCTTGCAGATCCCTCGTACCCTCTAGTAGGTCCACCTCCATTTTATTAGGAGGATTTTGCTCTTGATTCTTATTTTTATACATATCCACCTAATCCATTATTTCAGCCATCGAATTTTGAGTTTGACCCAGCATCACATTTTAATAATCCACTTTTCCATGAGGACTTTGCTTCGGAGGGTGATGTTTTCCCACATCCACCATCCTCATTCCACTCACCCGATACTGAAATTTTGGGAGCCACCTCTCATGAAGATCGCTCTTGAGTACATGACATGGTTAGTGGATTAAATGAATTTGAGGATTGACGACCTAACTAGCCTAAATAAGAGACCCATTGATGCTTCATTTTCTGGATTTGCGGACTCATTTGAGGACACCCATGAGAGCTTGCAATGGCCCAAAATACAAAAAATTTAGAAAAAATTAAAAACTCATAGAGAATTTGGGAGACACTCAGTTGAGTCAGACTGTGAGGAAAGAACACACCTGCCGGACTCTTTGACCACAAACACTCACACCACAGTTCCCACCTTTGACCCTAAGGATGACACTGTACAGACTGCTCTTGGTCATCCTTGTGTAGATGATGATTCTAATCTCCTCCCTTTTATGGAGAAGATCCAAAATATCAACAAATATTGACTGAACCTGAAGTGATGCTAGCCATTCAAGCTATCATTGAGGTCCCACTTCGCAAGGCCATGACTCAATTATCTGCTCCTAAACCTAAGAAGAGAGAGCGAAGGAGCGGATCTGAGCGATACATTTGACCATGGCAACTACCTACACCATCTCTCACTATCCACACATTAGGAAAGGGAACACTATCACACCTCTTGTGAGTTGCACTATCTCTGACCATTCATGTGATCACACTCTCCTTGGCGACGGTGCTTCTATTAATATAACATCCTTCTCGCTAGTATATTCTCTTCACTTTGGGCCTCTCAAGAAACTGAGATGATTTGTCAATTTGTTGATGGATCCATCAAGAGGTCGAGGGGTATTCTACAAAACATTTTCATTCAGATTCAGGGCATGAACTTCATTGATGACTTTGTCGTATTGACCACTCCATCCCACTGGAGCAGCC
Organism: Ottelia alismoides; assembly: GCA_037367405.1. Lineage (NCBI taxonomy): Eukaryota > Viridiplantae > Streptophyta > Magnoliopsida > Alismatales > Hydrocharitaceae > Ottelia > Ottelia alismoides. Next base: position 154,339 of record JAZKJV010003751.1, read on the forward strand.
TCCAATCATCGCAAGACAACCTTTCCTCATCGTTGTGAGAGTCGTTATTGATTACGGATATGGACATATTCACTTACGTTCTGATGTCGGGAGCGACGTGTTGATCACTGCACCCACTGTTGATCATAGACCCGCTTCCTGTGAGAGTGTGCGCATGTCAATCGACATCGAGGACCATGACCTTGATTATGATATCAGAGAGTTTTTTTGTGTGTTGGATGATATCGAGACCTGATAATTCCTCTCCAAGGAGGAAGACTTGGAAAGCATAGATCTTGGAGTTCCCTGTTCTGGTGAGTGGCGATGCATTGATGACCTCTACGGTATTTACACTATAGACACCTTAGAGCGGAGGGCAGACTTAATAGAGACTACAGAGGCCGACCTTATCACTTTCATCAAGGAATTCAAGCCTTTTAATGATGACATAGCGGATACTTCCCTGGCCGAGCACGACCACACTACTTCCACTGACCAGTTCGAGCCTTTCCGCTTTGAGATTGCTGAGGATATTCATGAGGTCGATCCTAATCGACTTGTGTTTGCTAATGACTCTGATATCAACATGCACATTGTCAGATCCATTCCTCAGTGATCATGCAAGAAAGTCCACTTTCTACCTTCTTGATCTATGTATATTCACCTCTTTGTATATCCTCTTTCGTTTTATTTCCTTCCATCTACAATTTTTTCTCATCTACCTCAGTCTGTGTGTTTTTCCTTGATTAGGACATTCTCTGTCCTAAGTATAGGGGAGGTGGATGAGTTGAGTGATCTTTTTTCTTTTCTTATTTTCATTTTCATTTTTCTTTTTGTTCCAAAAAGGTGTTATCCCTTCTTCACTTCAGTATTTAGGACGTACTTTGCCTTAAGTATAGAGGAGTCTACACCTTGAGTGTTCATTCTTCGTTCTATTTCATCACTCTTGTTGTTTCATATACTTAGGGCTCTTTTACCCTAAGTATGGGGGGTGATGTGTATATTCTTTTCGTGTATATTATCTTCTTTTATTTGATTCTTTTATTGATCCCCTCCACTGTCTCCCTTCCTTGTCTATACTTAGGGATATCTTACCCTAAGTATAGAGGGAGACAGTCAGAGTTGTGATCTATTCATTCCTACCTTTGACCCTCCCTGCATGTAGATACAACCTGTTATACTTAGGATTATTTCATCCTAAGTATAGGGGGGTCGTCGACATCTTATTCATTCATTTCCTCATTCTTTCATTCTTTATTCGTCGTTGTAATATATGCTCTTCAATACTCAGTACGAGTTATGTCTTTTCTATTTCTCTTTGATCTATGGGGACATAGCTCAAGCTAAGTATTGGGGGTCGTATATACGTTAGCCATAAGTTGTACTATCATATTTTTTAATAATAAGGCTAATTAATAAAAATACTTACCCAATTCTTTGTACATACTAATTAATAAATCATGTAAAAATTGTTTTTTGGAAAATGTTTGAAAAATAGTTTGAAAAACCTTTTGAAAAATCTTTTGAAAACTATATGGAAAATGTTTTGTTAAATACTTTCAACCATTGTAAAAATGTTTTTGTTTAAAAAATTTCTTTATTTGATTGACATAAAATGTTTGGAATCTATTTGCAATCGTTTTGAAAAATGGTTGCAAAAATAGTTTGAAAAAGCAATCTATATTATTTGAAAAATCTTTGCAAAAAATATTTTCAAATTTTGTAAAATGTATGTTTGTAATATTATTTTTCAAATTAATTTGCAAAATAAAGTTTTCGAAATTCTTGTGAAAATCTTTTCAAACTATTTTGAAAATTGGGTACATAATAAAAAAACCTTTATAAAATTGGTATAACCTGTAAAATTCTTAAAAACCCTACATTTGTAAATAAAAGAAACATCCCCATGTAAATATTTGTACCTATTTATTATCTAATTTTTTTTGAAAAATTTCTACAAATTTGCAAAATGAAAAATCTCAAAACATTTGCAAAATCCTTTTCAAAAATTGCATAAAAATTTGCAAAACCTTTTCAAAAATCCAAAAAGAGGTTCAAAACTAGAAAACTACATCATGAAAAAATTTTCTGCATTGTTCATATCATTTGTATTTTTCGTATTGAATTGAAAATCGAACATGTCTAAGTAAAATCCAAAGATTGAAGTTTAGTTGGGCCTTAAATATACTTAATCACAAGAACCTTACAGGAACTGAAATTGTGGTACTTAAGGTCATGTTGACTTAATTCTTTGATATCACGAGACTAAGTTGGATGTCATCTTGATTGCCTAAGTAAAGTATTTCAAAGCACATGCATGACTCTTATTGATAATGACCTATCTCGTACACATGCACCTTGCACTTGCTCACCTCAGATGAAGTGGCAGAGGGATGGATTTGCCGGTATGAGACAATGGCCCATGGAAACATCAGACGTCGCACTTTTGTGGCCATTGTACTCCAACCTGATCCAATGGCGAAGAGGTCTAAAGACAGAAGTTGTGAGTTGCAATAAAGATTTAAAAGAGGGATATTCACTAGCTCAAGAAGAAAAAGTTCATATATAAATGTTGTCGTTATAATATTTTTGAAAAAAAATGAAAAAAAAAATAAAAAGTCCAAAAAGTGGACATGCCTGATTGAAAATAAAATTCCTGCCGGAATGTACATATTTGTATAGTCAATAAGCAAGCTTGAACTTCAAAGTCATACTTTTGTGAGCCTCCTGGCTGATGACTTGGCTACACTAGTCAAGCCTCCTAAGATAGGCAGCTACACTGGGTACTATCCACTCTTCTCTCCACCTCCTCTTCTTGAGCTAGTTGTCATTTGTACTTAGAAGGGAATACCCTACTTCTCGAGGAAGGAGTGGTTGGATTGTGGAATTAGGGTCACCATGTTGGAGAAGACTAATTTTTACTGCTTCGGCCGAGGAGAGATAAATATCACATACATTGTCCAATATAGATTCATAGTCATAAGGGTTTGCGTATGAGTTGATTTATTCTTACCTGGCCATCGAGGAGACTTGAGCAGTGTTCTGTGACTCTCAAAGGTTGTTTTGTTTCAAATCAGTTTCCCAATAAGGTTCCGACCACGCCTAAAATCCAAAGGTCCGACTTAAGCACCAAACTTTGATTTTATGAAGACAAGCTTGAGAATTAGAATCAATCCAAGTTCTTTCTTTTTCTTTTCTATATTTTTAGTTTCTGAACTTATTGCATAAGTGTTTGTTGGGGACTACCAGAGTCAAGAATAGGGAGTGATGAATCTCGATTTCATCACCTTTATTCTATCATTTTGTCCTTAAAACTTCATCTAATACATGTAAATAACATTATTTTGTACATATTAACATCCATTCTTTATTCCATTTATTAAATATAAAATATAGTTTTAATGCCAAAATTATAGAATAAAGAAAATAAAAAATGAAAAGGAATAAAATTCCAAAGGTATTTTATGACCCTAAACACCGAGACCTAGGGATCTTGATGGCTGGGTCAATAAGGAATAAAGTATGATCCAAAAGTATAGAATAGAGAAAAAACAATAGAAATCACATTCTTTCATTCATCAACAATTCATTTTTGGGACCTATTTTATATTCTATTATTCATACCTCAAATAAAGAAATTTTTACATAAAATTTGTAGATAATAAAACATAGAAAATTATAAAATTAAGTTTACATAAAAATAATATACATTGTACATATTATATTTTGAATAAAAATCTAAAATCCAAACTTCCCAGACCCATATCTTCTCCATATGAAATCAAAATTATTAAAATCACCTTTAAATGTATATAACTTCTAATAAGCTATTTAATGAAGGTGGTTTCATTTAATTTGGAGTTATGATGAAAAAGTTAGGTTTTGGACCCCTATTATATCATACCTAAATAAAATATTCATTTTATATATTCTTTATTAATTTTATAATTTATATTTTTAAAATTTTATAAATATTATTTATAATATATGTACATATTTAGAATTGAATAAAACTATGAAAAAACATAAAAATAAAATAATATATAAAATTACGTAGATGAATATACAATACATATACTTATATAATGTTTAACCTTATTTATTTAAGTATACATATTATATCCAAAAAATATAAGATAATATATTTATGTATATAAAAATAAGTTATAAAAATATATATTATGAAAATAAAATAATAAATTAAAAAATAAAATAACATAAAAATAAAATATATAAAACATTGGTAATTATATCTATAAATGAAACTCTAAAACTTAACTTGTAATAAATAAGCCCATAAAAATAAATAAAAATCATAATAAAATATTTTTAAAATAAAAAACAATGTTATGTTTTAACAAAAAATTAAAAAATCATTATATATTTTTTTCTAATTATTTACGATTTTAATTACATTTTTGTCTTTTTGGAGTTAAGTGGCCTAATCAGGTCTGTCACCCGTTGACTTGGGTCAACTGTCTGATCCAAGTCGCAATCTCTGTCATACAAGCCTAGTGCACCTTCTTCCTCGATTTTTGTTGCCCGATGCATTCATCTTTTCGAGTATATTCCTCTTTGACTTTCCTCCCTCGATCGATGCTCTATCATACGGGATCGTTACTTCGTTCCAAGAGCTTCTGAATCAAGTGCCTCACCTCGATTTTCTTCCCTTGTTCGTCACCTGTACATAACTGAGCCCTTCACCTTCTTCGAATTTTTGAATCGCTTTTGCCCCACATTCTCTCCTCCTTTTACGCTCGATGGCTTGAGAAAGATGACAACTTCTAAGCCCAACATCTAGGTTGATCGAGGAGGCGGAGTAGATGCGTATTCCACCATCTCCGGTGAGCTTCATCGCCGTGAGGTCCATCTCGTGACTCCGATCATTTGAGGTCTAGTTTCTTTGCTTTTTAGATAGTTCTTAGGTTCTATTTTTGTTTTCTTCAAGTAGAATTTAGTTTAAATAATTGTTTTAGTGTCAAATACCCTATTTGTTGTCTGTCGTAGTTCTGCTCCGGTGAACACTCCACAGTGCTATGCATGTTCTTCAACTTTCCAACCGCCCCCTTTTCTCTCCTCATCACTTCTTCTTCACATCAGACTACTCATCTCCCCCAGATCCTCCCTGGATCTGGAGATCAACAACTCGACTCTACCACTTATCGGAGCTGCTGTCGCCACGCCCCGTTTCATACCCATTCAACACGCTAACGGGTTGAGGCAATTTACCCTCACCCCCCTATTCTTCTTGTGCAGGTCTTGAAGCATCAACTCTAGTAGAGGGGCAATTTTGAAGCCAAGGAAGGCACTCGGGTCACCTGAGTTTCCTTGACCTTCATGGACCGCTCCGCACTCTGTGGACCTTTTTGAGCTCTCCAACAGATCGAGGAAGCTTCCAAGAACATTTGGTGCCTCTTAGATCAACTCCAGGAGGATGGAGTCGTGCTGCATCATCGATTGAAGTTCGCCCATGACCGAGTTGTTTCCTGTTCTTCCAGGGAGGTTCCCAGCCATTGGATCGAGCTTCATTTCTAGAAACTCCATCAGTCGTTGGATGAGTCATACCATGATCGTCGATCTCTATCAGGAGGTATAATCTGTGCCATCCAAGCGAATCGTCATCACATCACCATGGGACGCCACGTGGTCTGTGAGCGCCTGTGAACCGTTGGATCCACGCTTTGAGGGGGTAATTTACACATTATACGCCCGCTTTTGTTTATTTATATTTTAGTCATGTAATTTATTTAAACATTTTATAATTTTATGAAATTTGCACTTGAACCCCTTTTTTATATTCATATTGCATGTTGGTCCAGTCCACGTCACCTCACGTGCGGTCCCATATGAGGTGGGGATTTTGCATTGAAGCCCTTATAGCTTTTGTATTTTGCGTTTAATCCAGAAAGTTTGAATATTAGTTATATATTTTTGTCTATTTTACAGAAAGGACCTCACGCTTTGTTTTAATTACACAAATGCCCTTTCTAATACATTATTTTTTGTGGTTGTTTTCTATTTACTAAAATTATCATTCATGCTCCAAAAATTCTCAAAAAATAGGATTAACTGCCTGTTTGCTTCTAGTTTCATGCCATATTTTTATTTTTGTATTTTAGGCATTTTAAATATTTCTAAAAATCAAAAGAGCATGTCTTTATCCCTCTTTGCAATAAAATTACCAAAAAAATTATAAAACCTCCTTCAAAAATTTCCAAAAAATATATATTTCTTTTTGTACTATTTTACAACTTCAGAAAAAACTCACTAGAAATAGAAAAAGAAAAACCTCCAAAATTAAAAAGATCCAAAATCCTTTATAAAAATATAAAAAATCCGTAAAAATATTCATTTCTATTTTATAATTTTCTTTATATTATTTATTATACATTAAAATTGATTTGTAAATTCTACACTTTTTACTATTTTTAATTAGTAAATCAATTCAAACTATTTATTTAATCCCTATTTTGGGATATTTTTTACTTTAAAAATATATAGAAATTATCAAAAATTACCCAAAAATGAAAAAAGTAAAAAATTATAAAAAAATCCAAAAATATTTTATTTTGCACTTATTTATTTATTTATAGTAGTCTTTATAATTATATTACCTGATATTGTATATATAGTCTTATATATTTCTATATTATATATTTAAAAAGAAAAAGAATATAATAAGAAAAAATATAAAAAGAAATTAAAAATTATAAAATTAAAAACATGTTAAATATAAAAATAAAAATCTATAAAAAATATAAAATAAAAAAACCACACAAAAAGACTTAGACAAGATGAACACAAATTGTGTGCATTAAATTGGTCGATCTATCTAGTTTGCTCCATGTGTTTGGCGCTCTACACATACTTACACCTATACACACATATGTATAGTTATAATAAATTTTAACTCCACATCTTATCTTTCATTACTTAATTTATATTTTGAGTTAATTTTTGAATTTAACGGGTTTCTTGAGTGGTCAACTCAACGAATGTTGATCGGTCTTGTGGATTGACACAACCCACTCGATTTTTGTTATTTCAATGCGTTCGATCTACTCCGTTGTTTGTCCATCAATTTAACAGAACATGGACTTGTGCTAGATAATGGTTTAAACTATGATTTTCATTGTGAACTATTATTATCACTCTACCAATTTACTATTTCGTTGTCATGTTTACTTTGTTAGCATTTCACTTACTAAATTTTGAATTGTTATTTTATTAACACGTAAACATGTACGTATATTATATACGCATTTCTCGATTATAAAAATCGGTTTGACCGATACGATTATTAAATTCAACCCAATTAGATTTTTTCCAGATCGATAGGATTGATAATGTCATGATGATATTATTGTCGGTCCGACCCGGTAACTAGACAAGAAATATCGGTTCAACGTCAAATTTGATTTTTAGAATATTGATTGAGATCCTTTATAAGGTGTCAACTATTTTTTCATATTTAATAGATTCAAAGATGCAATTTCCTTATGCACAGATTTGTCCACCTTAAAAAAAAGACGTGCTTTGTGTGAATAACAAAGGGAGCGGATGGTCAATGGCAGCGTCCGGTGAGGAGCCTCACGTGGTGGAGGCGGAGCACGTGGGAGGGGCTTCACACCTCTGCACGTGCACTTTTACAGCTTTGGCTCGTCTCCCGAATCGTGAGTATGTGTCTGTACGTACGCCTAAAGTCAGATCTGGAGCATCGAATCGTCTTGCAGTCCCAATGGAAAGCCCTTCTCGTGCTTTGTTTTATACTAATCTCGTCGTCTTGCAGCCCCAATGGAAAGCCTTCTCGTGCTTTGTTTTATACTAATCTCATCGTCTTGATCCTTCATCGTAAAGAGGGCCCCCCCCCCCCCCCGCCATCGTAAAGAGGGCCTCACCCTTCAAACAATTCTACAAAGTCAAAACCACGCAGCTTGTGACTCGGCTGCGTACACATGGATGGCGTTTGCAGCTCAGGACATCGCGCCATTTTTTGCATTTCAATTTAGTATCTAATCCCCTCTTTATGGATGCATGTGTGGTTTTTTCGTTTTTCTGAATGCGGATATTGTAGTATACGAAGGATGCTGGCGGACACGAAACTATGATGTCGGCAAAAGATAGAGGATGGATATATATGATAAGGATTGCGTATGGATATCAATAGAATGATTTTTTTTTCTATGAGATTAAATGTAATTGTATTTGGCTAATGAAATGCTATTTTATTTAATTGGATGCATTCTTTTTATCAATGCACGTATCATATGTTCTTAGGCAATGTTTTAGATAAAACAACATATATGTAGATAAGCGTTATGAAAGATTATACTCAATAGTTTCAATTGGTTAAGAAGTTGGTAAGCTTGCTTCAATGTATTACGCGTCAAGTTATTTTTTAAATCGAGCTTGATATACCTGTTAAGCTGAGGATGTTCAAGCTAAGTATGGTCAAGCCTTGTTCACTTTGTAAATTTAGCCCCACGACTTGATGAGATGGTGTGTGTCTATACATGTACGTACATATGTATGTATACCTATGTGTATCTAGAGAGAGACAGAGAGAGAGAGAGATCACTTCCAATAAACACGATTTTTCACTAAACAAATGAGCATGCAATCTCCACTATCCGTTTTTTATCCGTTTGTTACGCAAATCACTCCATACTTGCACAAATATGGTATTTCCATGGTTCCCATTTTCACATATTTATAAATAAAAAATAATAATATAAAATATGTCGTTTAAGAAGATTTAAGTGAGAAGATCACAATTAATTTATATGTTTTACAACTTCGGTTTTATTTATTACAATTATAAGTTATGTTACATAACTCTATACTTAATTTTAGCAAGTCTGATTTTTGTTCTATTGAACCATTGAACCAAACCACCTGTTCAACTATCCTTTTTTGACACAAATAATTTTTAATTTTTTTAAAATACAATTTTAAAAACTATTCCTAATCTAGTTTCATTCTAACCTATATTATGGTACTCCTTTATCTTCTCCTTCCATGTGTGCCAATGATCCAATATCGTTTCTCTTTCCTGCCTTACATCTTTCTTTTCCCGCGCTACGAATGATGTTGTCCTCCTGCCAACAACAACAAACGATGCCTTCGTATGAAAAAGAAGGTGTCACCGTCACATTATGAGGAGTAAATTGCCAATACTTGTCTCAATTAGAGTTTGAATAGTTTTAAATGGTTAATTTTACACATCAAATATATGTATTTGTATGAATTTGACAAAAGTGTATTTATTATGCCCTTTTGAGTTTTTCTAATAACACATGCAACCCTAACTTTTAAATAATTATACATGCACCTCTATATTTTTGAAAATTTTACAATAACTTGTGTTGGTATAATATAAGAGCACAAACATACTAATAAAAGGCCAGTACTATGAGTTTTCTAAAAAATATAGGCTGACACATGTAGTTGTAAAATATAGGGTATAAGTATTATTGAAAAACATTGGAAGGACACCAATTAATCTCCATTTCATCACCTTTACTCTTTCATTATGCCTATATATGCCACTAATTTCTCAGAATAAACACTCTATAAATTATACAAAATACGGTTTTGATTATTATAAACATACTATACTTATAACCAAGATAAAAGAATAAAGAAAATAAAATAAAAAGAATGAGGTGTTAGGGACACTAAATGACCCTAGCCCCCAAGACTCAGTCATCGTGATGACTTGACCAACAAGGAATAAAGTAGGCGAGATAAGGTAGATGAATTGTACAGAGATCACATCAAAGCCTCGTATTTTAAATTCATCAATAATCCTTTTTTGGAACCTATTTTATACAATTAGTTTTGGACGTCAAATCAATAAACTTCGATCATAAAATTTATAGATAAAAATACAAATAAAAAAATAAAATTTATTTCACACAAAAATAATACATTATGCAATATACACTAAGAATAAAAATAAAAAATCCCAACTTCACATACATGTATCTTCTCTATAGGGACTCAAAATGCACCAAATCACTTTAATTATATACAACTTTTAATCAACTATCTAATGAAGGTGGTTTCAATTTATTCAGAGTTAAGATGTAAAAGTTAGGTTTTGGACCTCAATTGTACATTATACCTGAATAAAATATTGATTTTATTTATTCTTTGTATTTTTTATGATTATATATTTTTTTAATGTTGTAAATATATTTTCTAACATATTCCCATATGTAGATTGAAAGAAAAACATAAAAAATACAATAATATAAATAAGTCTATTTCAATACATAGGTAAATTTACTATACATATACCTTTTTAATAAATGCCTTTATTTATTTAAGTATATATAAGAAAATATAATCAAAATATATTTATGTGTCTCTAAATAAGTTATAATTATATAAATTATAAATGTAAAATAATAAAATTTAAAATAGAAAATAAAAATTAAATACCGGTATAAAGGTAAATATACATGTAACTACAATTGTAAATAATAACTTATAATAAATTAATTCATAAAAATAAATAAAAATCAGATTAAAATACAACATAAAATTAATCAACATTTTTTATTTTATATCAAAAAATAAATTGTTTGTACTTTTTTTATTTAATTTACAAATAATTTTAAAATATCTTGTTCCTAGTTGGTCCACGTGGACAAACATGGCTTTTCATTAGTTGAACTCTGATCAACTGCGCCCTTAGTGCCTCTGCGGCGTCGGAACCATCACTTCATCATCTTCTCCCTTTTTTCCTGGATGATCCATCATCCCATTTCAAATTGATTTCTCACGCAAATCCTGCACAGTTGCACGCTAATACACGCCTAAGCATTCGACCCCTTATGCATAGCTCCGATCGATCCCAAGCCCCAGGTCAATAAGCCACCCCCATTTGATCCCTCTTTGAGCATTGAATCCCCTTGCCTTGTGTGTGTGTTCCCAGTGACAAAGAGATTATTCCCCGGGCATCAGGTGGAGCAAAGGAGGAGAGGAGGCGTTCCAAGGTGTTGTTCTAGCGAAGTCTCTGCTACTTAGTGAAACCGGGTGTGAGCTGCATTTTTATTCTATTTTAGGTAGTTTTAGTTAGTTAAATTTCATTCCCTTCATTTATTTTGCAACGAGAGCCATAATTTAGGATAAATATCAATTAAATCGATTGTAGGAGCTCCCTGATCTGGCTTTGTTCTGCCATGTTTCTAACTGTATCTGACCCTGCTGACACCCTCACATTGTCCCTCGACATATTCTCTACCTCCTCGACCCATCAAACCACATGAATCGCCCCTGATTCAGTCCACATGTGCTCCTCCTACGCCCATCACTAGAGGACCTTTGCCTCGCCTCCATCTTCAACCTTTTTGCTAAATAACAACCCGAGGACCTTCGTCTGAACTGAAGCGTCATCGCACACTGTAGAGGAGCCACACGTCAAGTAAAGGAATCTGCACCGTTCGATCAGTCGTGCCTTTTGGGGGTATTTTCACATTTTGCTCCCCATAATTTCATTTTATTTGTAATTAGTTATGGAATTATTGAATCTAGTTTATTATTTTGCATAAAAAGTGCAAGTGAGCCCTCAACTTTGTTGAATATTGCCTTTTTGTCATTGTCAGGTCGCCTCATGTGGACTCCCACTTGAGTGGACATTTTGCACATATACCACTGTGGGATTATGTAATTGTAATATAATGTCTAAAATGTATCTTTCAGTTCTAAACTTTTGAGTTATTTGCAATGAACCTCTGACCTTATTTGTAATTGCAAATATACCCTTGACAGTTCACGTGCATGTTTTCTTTTTTCTAAAAATATCATCTATGCTCCAAAAATTATAGAAAAATAAGACAATGTATCTGGATTCATGCTCTTCTATGCCATATAATTTATTTCGATTTTATGCACATTTAATATTTATTAAAAATCAAATAGGGCATGTTTATTTTTTTTCCAAATATACAAATACCAAAAAAGTCAAAACACTTTGAAAATTTTAAAATAGAGATATTATATTATTGTATTTTGTAACCCCATACCAAAAAATCCCTAAAAATAGAAAAAGTAAAAAATTAAAAAGCTCTAAATTCCTTATAAAAATTAGAAAAACTTTTCAAAAAACCCAAAAATATTTGTTCCTTTTTCATATTTTTATCTATATTATATATATAAATATTAAAATTAGTTTTGAGAATTTTTGCACTTATTTAGTATTTTTAAATCTTAAAACAATCTAACCTATTTATTAAGTCCATGATTTTGCATATTTTAGACTTTAAAAATACCTAAAAATTATAAATGTTTTTTGAAAAATCTAAAAATAGTAGAAAAAATATAAACCCCCCATAACATTTTATTTTGCAAATATTTATTATTTTAGCTATAATTATAATTATAATACCCTATATTGTATTATATATCTATATATAGTTTATATTATTATTAACTATTATAAATAACTTATAAAGATTTTTAATACCATTAGAAACAAAAAATGACCGACCTTAGGGTATTTTTTTGATTTTTGTATATTTATTATATATATGTATACGTATAAACCTTATGTCATATATACATTATCTTATATATCATATACTCTTATATATATCTATATCTAATATTATATGATACTAAAATTAAAAAAAAATAAAAGTAAAAATCAAACAAAAATTTGTAAAACCAAAAACCCACAAAAAAGATTAAATCAACACATGTGTACATAACTTACTTTGGGTTGAAATAATAATTAGGATACCATGTTTGCTCTCAGTGGTTCGACCTCTACATGCTTACACATTATACACCTTTGTTTGCAAAGTAAAATAAATTTTACTTCACATTTTTTTATTCATTGATTATTCATATGTTGTGGGTATTTATTGATTAGGTGGTCTTCTTGAGCGGTAATCTTAGTGACTACAATCTTGCCTTGTGCGGTTGTATGACCCTCTAGCAAGATCGCTTCCATCAAATGGTGACATTGTCGGGGGTAACGTGTTGTATCCTAATTTGTATATAGTTATCTTTTATTTTTAATTTATTTTCATGTACATTTACGATATGAGTTTTGCGAGGGTCTAAAGAAATATACTCATGGAGTGCAAAGATAAAATATCGCCAAGGAGACCGCTCACAAGACCACATGGTCAATCAACAATTAACCCAATAATGTATAGAAAATCAATACAAGCAGTGTGAATCAAAATTTATTATACCCTACAATAGATTATATAGCGGGCAAGTACGGTAGGGGCCGAACATTGGAAATAATGTAGGATAGGCAATCAAAATTGGCAAATAAAGACAATGAATGATTTGGTTTTTAGGTTATTTTGAAATTCTTATGGGTTTTTAGTTATGTAATTTTTTTATGGATTTTTGTTTTTATATTTTTTAATTGATTTTAATTTTACATTTTTTTTCATTTTATATTTTCTAATTTTTTATTTCCTTTTGATTTTATAAAAGATAAAATAAGGGTATAAGTACTAATAGACTAATAAATATATAAATACAACTATATATACTCAAAAATAACATAATAAATTGTTTTGTACTTTTTAAAGTTTTCAACTACTTTTGTGATTTTTGGAAATATAAAGAAAATTTAGAGATAAAAATAAATATTTTTGGGTTTTTGGTGATTTTTTATATTTTTATAAAGGATTTCAGAGATTTTTGATTTTTAACGATTTTCTTTTTCTATTTTTTGGGCTTTTTGGTCAGTAGTTATAAAATACTAACACACAAAATATATTTTTTTTGGAATTTTTCAAAACATTTTATATTTTTTATGTGTTTTTACTGCAAAAGAGGAACAAAAGATAAATTTTTTATTTTTTATGAGTAAAAAATAACCTTAAAATACTTAACTAAAAATATATGTTTATAAAAATAGATATTAGGTATTTATAGTAATTTCTACATATTTTTAGAGGTTTGTATCTATTTTTTACAAAATAAAAGCTACAAAATAAAATACATTCTAATAATGGCATTTTAGGAAATATTTAAAGTTTAAAGACCAAATCCAAACACCACAAAAAAGAACAGGATGAAAACACATAATTTTCCCAAAAATATCCAATAATCTATACCCAGAGGGGTATTTTTGCAATTAATACATAGTTTAATGGTCTAGATGCAATTTAGCTAGAAAATATTACACTTTTAATTCAAAAAGCAGGACCGAAATGAAATAAGAAAAGCCCAGGGGATTAGGTGCGAAAAGCCTAGCCCCCTCGCGCACATGGGCATGTAAGGTGACATGGCTTGGACCTAAATACAAATAAGAAAAGTGTAGGTTCTAACAAACAAATATCAAAAAAACATTTAAACTGCACATAAATGTTTGTGGATTGAACTTAAAATACAAAAGGATGGAGTGTGTGTTCAAAATACCCTCTAGGCACGATCCAACGACGGTGCTGCTCCCACTTGATACGCGGCAGGCGGAGAAGAGGCGATGACGCTTCAGGTGCACGACTGAGGTCAGATCCCTCAGATGGGATCTACAATCGAGGTGCACTGGATCGAATGACAGTTGTGCGAACTCGCGTGACTAGTTGATTGTTTGACCGAGGCGAAGGTTGGAAGAACATGGAATGAACTCGACCGAGCCTAGTTTCGATCGGATCTTCCTCGCTCCTCCTTCCATCTGGGAGGCTCTGGTCTTTGTACAAAATGGAGTTGTGGCTCCTCCACATTTCTACCTTCTTATCCCAATTTTTTTATCTTTTGTTTTGAGATCTTTAGGATTTATTGAGTAGTAGTATCGGAATGGTCCCTGCAGCTTCGATGAAGTCTGACGAGGTCGGGGAAGTGTGATTGTCCATGTACTCCTTTTACTTTCAAAATCAACCCCAAGAGGGGTCCTTTGGCTCATCAAATCCTGTAGGAATCTAAGGTACACAAAAAGAAGGGATCTGGAGGTCTTATCAGGTGGTGGTGAGGTGTGGAGCAGAGATAAGGTGTGGCGATGACAACTCCAACGAGTGGAGGAGGAGGACTGTTGGGAATATGATATGAGCGAGATGAGGAGGAGTGGGGGTGCCTGGGGCGTTCAGCAGCGAGAGGGGAAGGTGATGGTAGTGAGAGTGAAGTCAGAGGATAGATGGGGTAGTCGGAAATGAATGGTAGATCCGAAGCTCCGACTAGATCGATTTCTTTGATTTTACGAAAAATAAAAAAATGAATGAAATAAAGACAAATCTACGCTCCTGCCATGCTACAGACTAGAAAGAAATAAGGGAAAGAGAAGCTTACCATATCCATACCACTTGGAGTAGAACTTCGGGTAGAGAAGGTGGTGGAGCTCCGGATGACCTCGATTTTATGCCAAACTATGTCGCTGAACAACCGGAGGGAGTGCTGCTTTCACAAGGACTCGATCGAGGACGAGGGTTAGGGATTTATTCGACGGAATAAGGATCAAAGATTGAATGAAGAACATAGGAGATATTTTATACAAGTTGTCTTCATCGAACGGTGGAGCTAGATACAAGGGCTCATTATGCAAGAAATGATGTGTGCATGTAAGGTGGACAATCGAGGAAAAAAGGTAAGAAGATCTCCACTAGAAATAGTGAAAGAATCTCTTGAAAAAAAATCAACGAAGATGGAGTCAAAGCTCGGTCTGACAAATCTAGGGTTCGAGTCAGAGAGTTGACCCGACGAGCCCTCATGGGCCACGTCACCCACTAGAAGACAATACAGATTCGAAATTCAAAAATAATTCAAAATAAAATATTAAATGGTTTTATTAATTTTTGATTAAAACATAAAAAATGTTTGTTCTTTTATGTAGTATTTAATCCTAATTTTATTTATTTTTATGACTTAATTTATTACAAGTTGCTTTTTACAAGTATATTTATAGGTATATTGACCTATGTTTTGTGTATTTTATTTTTATTTTGTATTTTATTTTTATTAATTTATACTCTTAATTTATATATTTATATCATATTTAAATATATATATATATATATATATATAAATACATTTTTATTGTGTTTTTCTAAGGTATTTTTTACCCTTAAATAAATAGAGGTACACATTATATACATATAAGTATTATATATTCATCAATGTATTTTTGTACACAATTTTATTTTATTATTTTATTTATGGTTTTATTGTATTTTAAAATATGTACAAATAATATAAATAATATTTACAAAACTATAAAAGTATAAAAGTTTAATACAATAGGGGTTCAAAATCTAACTTTTGAATCTTAACTCAAAATTAAGTGAAATCACCTTCATTAAATAGCTTATTAAAAGTTATATACAATTAAAGTGATTTTCTTGCATTCTGAGTTCATATAGAGAAGATAAGGGTTTGGGAATTTTGGGTTTTGATTTTTTGTTTTGAGTATAAAAAGTACACTGTATATTATTTTTGTGTGAAATAAATTTTCTATTTTTCTATATATTTTTATCTACAACTTTCATGTACAAATTTTCTTTCTTCAAGGTATAAATAATAAAGAATAAAATATGTCCCAAAAATGAATTATTGAAGGGTAGAAATTTTGGTTTTTATTGTATTTTTAACCCTTATCTCCCCCTACTTTATTCCTTATCGCCCTAGTCACCAAGATCCCTAGGTCTCGGGGTTTAGGGTCATAAAATACCTTTGGTATTTTACTTCTTTTTCTTTTCTTTTCTTTATTATTTTATTTGGCTTGAAACAATGTATTCTATAAAATATTATATAATAAATAATGAATGTTAATTTAGAGAAAATAAAGCTATATACATGTATTTAGATAGGGTTTAAAGGCCAAAATGAAAGAATAATGGTGATGAAATGGAGATTCATCACCCCCTATACTGCCTCTGCTAGTCCCTACCAAACACTTATGTAATAAGTGGAAAAAAATAAAATAATGAAAAGAAAAGGAAAGAACTTGGGTTAACTTTAATTCTTAAACTTGTCTTCATAAAATCATAGTTTCGAGCTCAAGTCGGACTTTGGGATTTTAGGTGCGGTCGGAACCTAATTGCGGATCAGATTTGAAACACAATAGCCTTTGAGATAGACAAAACTCTGCTCAATTCTTCTCAATAGCTAAGTAAGAATAAGTCAACTCATACACAAACACTTGTGATTGTGAATCTAACTTGGACAACGTGTGTGATATGTAGCTGTCCTCAGTTGAAGCCGTAAAAGTCAGTCTTCTCCAACATGGTAACCCTAATTCCCTAATCCAACAACTCTTTCCTCTAGAAGCAGGGTATTCCCTTCTAAGTTCAAGTACAACTAACTTAGGAAGAGGATATGGAGAGAAGAATGGCCAGTAGCCAATGTAGCTACCTATCCTAGGATGCTTGAACAGTTTAGCCAAGTCATCCGGCTGAAGGCTCATAGACATATGGCTTTAATGCTCAAGCTAGCCTATTTGACTATATATCTATATACGTACTCTGACAAGCATTTTATTTTCATTTAAGCTTGTCAATTTTTTTGGAGTTTTTGATTTTTTTTTCATTTTTTTTAAATTCTATATGCAATAACATTTACGTAAAGACTCTTGAGCCAGTAGACTGAAGAAACCACGATTCATTAACATTCTCTCTGCATTTTATCTTAAAACCCTTAACAAATACATGTAAATATCCATTAAATTTCACTTTTTAATAAAATCTCATTCATGAATAAAAATGCACTTTTATGCATTAAAACCATGCAAATAAATAAAAGAATAAAAATAAAGAAAATAAAATAAAGGGAAATTGTAGATATGTATATATGTACAATATGACCTGTAAAAATAAATATAGTTGAAACGTATATTTATAACCTAATCCTTGAGACCAAGTCAGCATGGATTGTTCGACAAATAAATAAGTAGGGGGAGATAAGGAAGAAAACAAATAAAAAATAATTAATTTTCATACTTCAGATATTCTCTATTAATTATCCAATAAATATCAAAACTTTAAGGTTTTCTTATTACTTCATATCACCAATCTCTTCTCCTAATTATTTCTAAAAATGTATAGAAAATATAAAAATAAGTTAAAAATATTCCTTGTATATATGCCAAGAAATCCAACTTGTAAAATCCCAAAAACCAAACTTCCAAACATCATAACTTGGTCATACGAACACCAATTTCACTCTACTCACCTTTAAAGTTCATAATTAATATTGTCTAATTAATGAAGGTGATTTCACTAAAATGGGAGTTTGTTTGCAAAAAGTCAGTTTTGTGACCAAACCATAACTGGGTTTCTGGGCTAATCTATTTTATTTAGAACATATTATTTATTATTTTTAATGATTTTATAATTTTTAATTATTTTCTTGAATTTGTATTTTGATCCTCATTTAATTCATAATTTTTGGAGATTATTTATTATTTTAAATAAATCAAAAACCCTAATTTATAGGAATAAATGAACTATATGACTTATACTTGTATTTATTAATATATCGAAATTACTTTTTAAAAACCCACAATAATTCGTATATGCTTTATTTATTACCTAATAATTAATAAAATATAAAAATATTATACTAATTAGTAATTTATTAAGTTAAAAATACAAAACCTATTTATTATGTAATAATTATATTTATTTATTACTGTAATATTTATATTTCATAAACTAGGTATTATTTATTAAAATTAATTATAATATAATTTAGATATTTTAATTATCTACATTTTTCATTTCTATACCTATTTAAAATAACATTAATTACTATTTAATTCTTATTTAATAAGTTAATTCTCGAACTTGTCCAACCAGGTGCTGACACGTGTCAGCAACTGGGACCTTCTTCCCCAAGAAGCCGGCCAACGATTTTGTTCCAACCTTCGATCTTTCCCTTTTTCTCCATGCAACTTCTTAACCTCTTCCTCCATTCTTAACCATTGATCTTCTTCTTCTAACTACCATCCTACATGCCCACCATTGATCACTAACCAACTGTCCTTCGTTCACCTATAAAAGTTCCTCCAAGTTCATCATTCCCAACTAACCAACCCTGAGTTCCAGCTTCCAGAAACTAACTGGCCGTCATCCAACCTTCACCTCCGTGCTCCGCCCGATCTGGAGGTGACAGGTCCGTCCAAGGCTGCTTGCATGGAAGAGGATTGATTGGAGGAGATGTTCCAAGGCTCCGCCGCCTTGCGTCACCGCCATCGCGTCGTGTAAAGCTCTGAGAAGACCGCTCATCAAGCCATCATCAGAGGGTCCTATACCTTCTATCCCCAGTTCAACTCCTTCATCATTCACCATTTTATTTCTCTATATCCGACCCGTGATTAGGGTAGATAAGCATGTGATTAGATTCTTTAATCACCATACATAGACGCCTATCTCTAAACTCTCCCAAATTCGATCCAATTCATACTCAAATCGTTTTATTTCTTTCCAACTTCATTGCTTTCATTATTCTGGAAACAAATATCAGATCTACAAAATTATTTATAACTTTGATCGATTCCTTCGAGAATCGAGTAGAAAAAACTTTAATTGCAGGTCCATCATCTCATCTGGAGCATAACAACTTCATATGGATCCTTAAAGTTCAAAGAACGATACAAGCATAGGCAGCCATCTCTAGTTCTAAGGCTTGTCGGACCGCCTACTTCATCAACGTTCAACAACCACCTTCGTCCACCTTTAGTGAAGCTCACATGTAGGCGAGCTTGAGGGGTGTAGGAGACACCCCTCTGGCCCTATCGATGGCCCAAGCTCAACACCAGTCGTCAGGAAGAATTCAGGGAAGACGCCATCGTCGCCAGCCACACAGAAGTTGAAGATCCTCAAGAACATGCCAGAGTGCACAGGCTTGCGCCACGTGTCCCAGGTGGATGGTCCAGATCACGAGAAATGATATAATTTCAGCCATCAGATGAAGGGGTAGAAAAATTACATCTTAAACCCAACAAGTTTCCATATACTTCAACCTGCTCCAGAAGCTTTTCAGAATTACATTTAGGTCCCTACGCAGGGACCTAAATGCAATAAAACTTCTTTTCTTTGCATTTTATTCCTTTCCAGGGATTGGTTTGTAATAGAACATAAAACTTTCTCTTGCAGTTATACCCATGGCTTGTAGGGGTGTTTTGGAGATAATTTTTGTTGTATTTTCATCCCCGAATCTTTATAGTAGTTAGCAACTGTCCAAGGCACATTTCTTGTAATTTTTTGTAATTTTTCCTCGCTTTGTTTCGATGATTTGATTTTCGCAATATCGAGTTATTTTCGAGTCAGTTTTTGAGTCTTTTGTAAAATCAAGAATAAAGAGAACGTTTTCGAGTTTAATTCCTTTTATCAAAAATTGAGGCATTGATATTCTACCTCCTCGAGTTCGACCAGACACACTTACCTGGCTAAATAATATAAAGTGTAGACGAAATAGGAGAGAAAAGCTTCATATTCTCATTCTCTCTCTCCCCCTATTTCCGTTGAATTTTGTTTGATCAACGTGAGTCTTGATTCAGTGGTTCTCTACAACCGACATCTCTAACCGCTAGCAAAAGCTGCGTTATCAAAATGGTACCGTTGTCGGGGAGGCGTTATTTTTACATCGGTTTTTTGACTTTAATTTCAAAATTTTCCAATATTCTTGGTTTTACAAATTTTATTTCTTTCTCAATTTTCGATTAGGTATTGATATACGTCTTTTTCTTCGATTTTTATGTTTTTTCGTCTTTCTTCCAATTTCTTTCATTTGTTTTTATGGCTTTTCGTATTTTTCTTCCTTTTCTCTAAGTAATTTTTGCAGTGCATGCAGGTTCAGCTAGCTTCCTCGGAAGCCGAAGCAGTTGAAAGTTCAGAGACCGACCTCTTCTCTCACGGGTTGGTTGTTGAGGGAAGAATTAGCTATGTTTTTTTAAATATTATTGTAATAAAAAATGAAAGGGCATTTGCCATTATTTTTGAATTTTATAGAAAGGGGCCCCGTAAGGCATCCTGACTTGTACCTCCCTTCCCTTTTTCTCGTGGTCTGCTTCGCCTAGTGTCGTGCATTCGAGGGAGCATGGCACCCACCATGATTTTTCTCGTATAGCCGGTTTTCTACAATTTTTAATGAGGCTAGGTTCATGCTTAGGTGTTTTTCGATTTTTTCTTATCTTCTTGCGCCTTTATAGTTAGTTCTAGGACTCTCAACCTAGGTACATATTTTTGGAATAATAAAAAAATAAAAAGCATTCGTTAGACATTTGTCTGAAAAAATCCAAAAAAAAAGAGAAAACTGAAAATAAAATCAGGACTGCTTAAATATCTGACCTAAAAGAAATGTAAAGATCATTTGCTTTGGAGAGTAATCCCCGAACTTCAACTACAGGTACACTTACAGATATTGTGAGTGAGGGACGACACTTAGGGATAGAACAAAGTATGTGTTTCCTTCAAAATACTACTTAGTCCATACACTTTATCACCGTTCTTCAGTGGGTATGCTTGGGTAGCCGGAAAAAATCCGAGTTTACTTAGCAGAGTGGGGGGTTTAGAGGACACTACGTAAGGCTCCATCCTCAAGTAACACGGGCAGCTGAAAACGGTCCATACTTACTCCCACAATGGTCGAGAACAAGTGATTTTCTGTAAGGGCTTGGGACAGTGTTGCGGGGAAATTCCGAGCACATATCATCTCGCGATAATTTGTGAAAAATACTTGTATGCCAAATTAACCCTAAAATTGACAAGATAAACGACCGAACTCTTATGGTCATCATCGGGTTGTGTTGGTGAATGGGGGGTTTGCTTTGTGTTTGCTTGTGAGGCGTGAATTACCCATCTTATACGCCTTCTCCCATCTCTTTTGATTTGATATCGTGCTCTCTTGATTATCTACTTGACATCGAAGATGATGACTCGATGGCTATTCTGCTCAGACTCCATGAGCTCTCGATCTTTCACCGTCCGTCATACATCTTCATAGACTCATGATGACCCTCTTCTTGAGTCGGTCCCATCTGATCTCGAGGAGAGTCAGACCCAGGCTCCCTCGCCTCCCAGCCCATCTTTTGAGGCAAACCCCCACCTCAATTTATCATTGCTTTCTCCAGCCGATTTTCTTTGAGTTCTTACAAGAGGTTTTCCTTTCCAGAAGATTTGAAGCAGATTGCCGTGGTTCCCGCAACACTTAGAGTTGAGTATGACCATGGTGCCAGAACTTTACATCATTAGATTCGGTTGCCACCGAATCAAGGGCCATACAAGTTACGTCCATCATTCATATCATTGCTTCCCAGGTTGTATGGGAATGCCACAGAGGAGTCATTTACCTTTTTGCAATAATTTGAGATGATTTGTGGTACGATGGATTACCCTGGAGTTATGCAGGTGGTCGTTCACCTAAAAGCCTTCCCCTTTGCCTTAGTAGATGAGGCACTTTACTGGCTCAGTCATTTGAGGAGAGAGATTTCTACATGGACTGATCTGAGGTCCACGTTCCTGCGTAAATTTTTTCCTCTTGGACATACGAACATGATGAGGAGTCAGATCTCCAACTTTACTCAGTTGCCAAACGAATCATTCCACGAGGTGTGGGATCGATTCAAGGATCTTACCGAGAGATGTCCTCATCATGAGATACCGATGAAGGTGCTAGTACATAACTACTTTGGAGGACTCCAACCAGATATACAAGGGCTGGTAAGTGCAACATGTGGAGGCAACTATCTGAATTGGGATGTCGAGTCTGTCTGGTCCATCTTCAAGGGGATGGCAGAGAACTCGAGAGTCGTCGACTCTACTCGGGCATTCTAGAAGGCCCCAAAGCCATCACCGAGAGCATCATAAAGTGGTGAACATTTTAGACTCTGAATCCAATATCAATATGGGTTATATCAGCGAAAAGTTAACATTGGTAGATGTGATTCAGAAGCAAGTTTAGGACTTGCATCCGCTATGAGAGTTGGAGTAACTCTCATTTTCGCCTCAGCAGCTGAGTGATATTACGAAGAAGGTAACAGAATTGCAGCATTAGTATCAACAAGCTCAAGCTTCTTCGACCGCACAACCTATTCGAAGATCTTTACCCGCTCCGCCCACCCGACAGATCCATTTTGTATAGAGAGAGCCAGAGACTCTGCAGATTGATTGGCCTGAGGAACAGTCTCATGCATATCCTAACCAGATCACCCACTAGGGAGACATTGATGTTGAGTCTCAAGCCACTCTTGAGATCAACGGAATATGGTACGCTCCGATTCATCCATCTTCACATTTTCCTTCTACGAGTGTATATCACTAGTAGCAGCCGCAGTAATATCCGCAGCATGGACGTCAGCACTATCAATACTGACAGTAGTACACGCAACAACAGTCTCATCAAAACGTCTATCAGAGACCACATTCTGTTCATCATCCTGCTTTGCAATCTCAGCCCAATTATCACCAGTAGCAGCAACAGTCTCCATATACACCACAACGATCTCCTTAGTAGTACGCTCTATAGCAGCAAACGCAACGGCAAGAGAGAGTCGAATGTCTGAGATACCGTGCCGAACTAGAACATCTTCGCAAGCCCTGACACTAAACCAGATCATGGACATGATGAGCACACTTCAAATCACACACAAGACTGAGATGAAACGGATTAACCATCGTCTGGATGAGTTAATTGTGCCAAAGACCTCTCTCCCCGCACAGCCTCAGATGGACCCAAACAACAAAAGGAGGCACCTGGATCAGGTATATGAAAAAAACATGTATAATCTCTTTTCCTGAAATTTTATCTAATTTCATTCATCTCGGGAGCGGTAGATCACCACAAGCACCTGATCAGGAGGAGGAGATGGCACAGGAAGAGGAGAAAAAGCCAGACCATGATACATAGGCTGAGGAGGAGAACCACAATGATAGGGATCAACCACTTGATGATCAGGGAGAAGGAAGCGATGCTGAAACGGTCGATATGGACTTAGGTGATTCAGATAATGACACCACGCCAAGCCATAAAGACACGCCTGAAGATGATGTGTCCTTTCCTGCTTTAGAGGGTTTTGTAGATAACTCTGATACTACTGATGTACAAGTTGATCCTGATTGCAATAAAAAAGAGAATTTTGTTCCGAAAGTAGTCCCTTTTCCCGAATCTTTGTAAGGAAAAGGCATCAAAAAATCCAAAAAGAATGATGATATGCCAGAAGCTGAGAAATTACTAAAAGGTCACATCTTTTTGAAGATTCCACTTCACGATGCTTTGGATCATATTCCTACGCTCAAGAATCAGTTGAGGAACAAATGCACAACATGTAGGAAAAAGAAATCACGAGTTGAGAAACATGTATTGACCAAGGCGATTTCGTGTGTTATTAGGAACAAGGTACCAAAGAAGAAAAGAGATTCCGGAGCTCACTATGTCACATGTCAGATTGAAGATGCTGCATTTCATCGTACTCTCTTAGATAATAGTTCCTTGATCAAATTACTTCCATCCTCTTTGCTTGATAAGCTCATGCTAGGTCCTCTCTACAAATCACGAGCGATACTTTAGTTTGCAGATCGATCTGTGAAGAGACATGGAGGTGTGCTGAGGAACATTATCGTAACTGTTTAGGGCTTGCAGTTTCCAGTGGACTTTATTGTCCTAGATATGACATGCCCAACGCAGTTATCTTTTGGTTCCATTCATTCTCGGGAGACCCTTCTTGCAGACAACGAGACCACTCTTTGACTATGATGCTGGGAGAGTATCATTCCACACAGACAGTGGAGAGATACACATTAAGAGGGAGAGAGAATGTAGCAGTCCTAGATCAGTATTGTCATTTACTTCAGAGGACTCCACTCTTGCAGAGGATTGTCAGAAAATAGTTGAGACATAATCTCTTGATCTTGAGAGCGTTTATCTTGATACCCACGATATCCTTAGAAGTATAGGGTAGATCATATGGTACCTAGTTTTGCAGATGAATGTTCACATATAAATACACAGATTACATTTGATCCAGATAAGCAGTTAGTAGCAGTAGACATATCAGTGCCGCAGATTGATAGTACACATATTCCAGCACGTGAGTCAGCCGATTATATAGCACATATCATAAAGTCTATTCCGCGTAGAGAGTCGGATGGTGTAATGGTTACATGAATAGACACCTTCTGTAGTCCGACTCCAGAGATGCCTACTTAAAAAAAGAGATCTATATCACATATAGAGTACATTTACAGAGACGGTTCTACTTGTTCAACCAAGGATCTGTACGCACATAAAAAGCAGAAGATTCAGTATGACCCTTGTTGAAGTGATCTACTTTGTACAGGATGCATGACTACTTTTCCACTTCATCTCATCCTGTACAAAGACTTGTGAAGCCATTTGATTTTTTGGAGTACATACCTGTATATCCTCTATAGATCACAATCGTCCCCATTTTTGTTCATCATCTATGCTCAGGATACCAGATCTTAAGTATAGGGCAGATCGATTGCATGCTGATTCTCATTTTTGATGTTTGTTCTTTAAGATTTTCTTTTGTATATCTTTTCTTTTACTCTAATCAATGGTCCCTAATTTTAGCCGCAATCTTTTCTATACTTAGGATGCATTATCCTAAGTATAGGGGGGACCGAGTGATTTCGATGATTTCGTTATTCTTTTTCTCCTTTTGTTCTTTCGGGTGTATATTCTTTTCCCTTAGTCACCTCGTTTTTTCTCCATTATACTTACGATGACCTGGTCGTAAGTATAGAGGGGTTGATTGACTTCGCATCACTTATTCTTTTTCACCCACTTTTACTTAGCACGAGTTATGTCCTCCTTTTTCTCTTTTGACGTCATGAGGACATATCACAAGCTAAGTATAGGAGGTGCGTATATATTTTATATATACTTTTTATCCATAACTCATACTTTTATGTATTTTCTATATCTATAAAATCCATAAAAAGTTGGTAAGGGTAAGTTAAAATCCATCTATTTAAATTAAATTATCTATAAAATACTTGTAAAGAAGTGAAATATGTTTAAAATCCTTATTTAAAACCCTTAATTTAAAATGTGTATATGTATAACACTTTTTTAAAATCCTATATATTAAAATGTGCGCAATTCTTGTAACATTCTTGTATATAAAAACTTGTAAAATTCATTAGTTATTTAATCCAAATAAAATATGGGTACACTATCTTGTAAAATTCTTATATATAAAAATGTTTATTAAAATCATAAAATCCATTAAAAATGTAAAGTCTAAAATCCATAAAAATTACAAAATCTTTAAAATCCATAAAAATGAGTAAAATTCAGAAAATTTACTTCACAAAAACATGGTTGCATTTGCAGTAGCATTTTTCTTAATAAGTTTGATTTCTAGAACTAAAGATTGGGAAAAGTATGAAGGATGGAGCTTGATTATGGCTTTTGACGATCATTGTAAGGAGCCTAGTTAGTAACTGGAATTTGGACTCTTCAGGTCTTTGACTTTAATCTTTGGGTTCCATGAGACCATGTTTGGGAAGTCAACTCGAAAAGTGCCTAAGTAAACACTTGGTGTCATCCGTACAACTCTTCATCAATGAACCAATTTTGGACACATGCACATTGCACTTAGCTCAACTTACATGGAGTTGCGAAGGGAAATCCATCTTGGTAGTGTGTTTCTATCCTTATCTTTGCAGCATTGACGTTTAAAGACATGAGAGGTTGGGGTTGCGATAGTCGCTTCAGATGAGGGAAGGATCTGCTGACACATTTTACAAAGACCTCAGAAAATGGACGGAATGAAAAGATGACATATCCATCAAGGCACAAAGAGATGAATGCAGTGCAAGAGACACTGCAAAGTCAATTCAAAGAAGAAGTCAGCAAATACAAATATGACCACAATGGTCTGCGCTCCCACCAA
Organism: Ottelia alismoides; assembly: GCA_037367405.1. Lineage (NCBI taxonomy): Eukaryota > Viridiplantae > Streptophyta > Magnoliopsida > Alismatales > Hydrocharitaceae > Ottelia > Ottelia alismoides. Next base: position 181,139 of record JAZKJV010003751.1, read on the forward strand.
AAAGCCTGCATATCTTTGTGAAGACTTAACTACACTGGCCTGGCTTCATAAGGAGATGCATCTACACTGGTCGCACTCCAGTTCTTTTCTCATTCTTCTACTTCCTCTCTATTTTCTATAGTGTACATAGCACAAACTGACCTCAGAAGGGAATACCTCCCTCCCTGAGGAAAGAGTAGCTGGACAAGGAACCAATAGGTGTGTATGGTAGGGATTGGCGGTTTCTTTGCTTCTTTCAAAGAGAGTAGAGCTAAAACAATTCACACATCATACAAATTGGTTTCAAGGTTGATAGAGTTTGCGATATGAATGAGTGGATCTGAACTGGCTGTTGAGGTGAACTTAAACAAGGATTTGTGGAACTTGAGGACTATTGAGGTTAAAATCCTAATCCTAGTAAGGCTCCGATAAAATGCTTGTTTCAGGCCCGATCGAGCTCTGTCCTTTGCATGTTCTCATGAATTGGTTTAGGAAAACAAATTCATTCTAACTTTCTTTCTTTTTCCCTTATTTTTCAAATAAATGTTTGCTAAGGGACTAACAAAGTTTAAGATAGGGGGTTGATGAATCCACGATTCATTAACATTCTGTCTTCATTTTTTCTTAAAACCCTTAACAAATACATGTAAATATCCATTAAATTTCACTTTTTAACAAAGCTTCATTCATGAATAAAAATGTACTTTTATGCATTAAAATCATGTAAATAAATAAAATAACAAAAATAAAGAAAATAAAAATAAAGGCAAATTGTTTATATGTATATATGTACAATATGACTTGTAAAAATAATTATAGCTGAAAGATATATTTATAACCTAATCCCTGAGACCAAGTCAGCATGTATTGTTCGACAAATAAATAAGTAGGGGGAGAAAAGGAAGAAAACAAATAAAAAATAATTAATTTCATACTTCATACATTCTCTATTAATTATCCAATAAATATATAAACTTTAACGATTTTTAGTTAATTCATATGAACATTTTTTCACCAAACTCTTCTCCTAATTATTTCTAAAAATGTATAGACAAATATAAAAATAAGTTAAAATTATTACCTTGTATATATGCCAAGAATCCAACTTGTAAAATGCCAAAAACTAAACTTCCAAACATCATAACTTGCTCATACGATCTCCAATTTCACTCTAATTACCTTTAAAGTTCATAAAATAATATTATATAATTAATGAAAGTGATTTCACTAAAATCGGAGTCCAATTGCAAAAAGTCAATTTTGGGACCCAACCACAACTAGGTTTATGGGCTATCTATTTTATTTAGAATATATTATTTATTATTTTACTGATATTATAATTTCTAATTATTTTCTTGATTTTTTGACCCTAATTTATTTCATAATTTTTGGAGATTATTTATTATTTTAAATAAATCAAAAACCCTAATTTATAGTTATAAATGAACTATATGACTTATACTTGTATTTATTAATATATCTAAATTAACTTATTAAAACCCATGAAAATTCATATATACTTTATTTATTAACCTAATAATTAATAAAATATAAAATTAATATACTATTTAGCAATTTGTTAAGATAACAATACAAAACCTATTTATTTAATATTAATTATATTTATTTATTAATGTAATATTTATATTTCGTAAACTAATTATTATTTATTAAAAAATTATACTATTATTTAGATATTTTAATTATCTACATTTTCCATTTTTATATCTATTTTAAATAGCATTATTTACTATTTAATTCTTATTTAATAAGTTAATTCTCGAACCTGGCCAACCATGTGCTGACACGTGTCAGCACATGGGACCTTCTTCCCGAAGAAGCCGGACAACGAGTTTGTTCCAACCTCCGATCTTTGCCTTTTTCTCCACGCAACCTCTTAACATCTTACTCCATTCTTAACCATTGATCTTCTTCTTCTAACTACCCTCCTACACGCCCGCCATTGATCACTAACCAACTCTCCTTCGTTCACCTATAAAAGTTCCTCCAAATTCACCATTCCCAACTAACCAACCCTGAGCTCTAGCTTCCAGAAACTAACTGGTCGTCATCCAACCTTCACCGCCGTGCTCCACCCGATCTGGAGGTCACAACTCCGTCCAAGGCTGCCCGCGTGGAGGATGATTGAACGGAGGAGAAGTTCCAAGGCTCTGCCGCATTGCATCGCCGCCATCGCGCCGCGTAAAGCTCCAAGAAGACTGCTCATCGAGCCATCATCAGAGGGTCCTATACCTTTTATCCTCAGGTTGGTTCCTTCATCATTCGCCATTTTATTTCTCGATATCCGAGCCGTGATTTGGGTAGATAAGCACGTGATTAGATTTTTTAATCACCCTTAGACGCCTATCTCTAAACTCTCCCAAATTCAATCGAATTCATATTCAAGTTGTTTCATTTCGTTCCAACTTCATTGCTTTCATTATTTTGGAAACAAAACACAGATCTGCAAAATTCTTTATAACTTTAACCGATTCCTTTGAGAATCGAGTAGAAATAACTTCAATTACAGGTCCATCATCTCATCTGGAGAATAGCAACTTCATCTGGATTCTTAACGTTCAAAGAACGATCCAAGTATAGACAGCCATATCTAGTTCTCAGGCTTGTCGGACCACCTTATTCATCAGTGTTGAACATCCATCTTCAGCCACCTTTGGTGAAGCTCATCCGTAGGCAAGCTCGAGGGGTGTAGGAGACACCCCTCTGGCTCTGCAGAAGGCCCAAGCTCAACACCAGTCGTTGGGAAGAATTCAGTGAAGATGCCATCGTCGCCAGCCATGCAGAAATTGAAGATCCTCAAGAACATGCCAGAGTGCACATGCTTACGTCACATGCTTGGTGGACGATCCAGATCGCGAGAAATGGTATAATTTCAGCCGTCAGATGAAGGGGTAAAAAATGCATCTTAAACCCAACAAGTTTCTAGATACTTCAACCCACTCCAACAGCTTTTCAAAATTACATTTAGGTCCCTACATATGGACCTAAATACAATAAAACTTCTTTTCTTTCCATTTTAGTCCTTTCCAGGGAGTGGTTTGTAACAGAACATAAAACTTTCTCTTGCAGTTATACCCTCGGCTTGTAGGGGTGTTTTGAAGATCATTTTTGTTGTATTTTCATCCGAATCTTTAGGGTAGTTACGCAACTACCCAAGGCACATTTCTTGTATATTTCCATGATTTTTTCTCACTTGGTTTCAATGATTTGATTTTCGCAATATCGAGTTATTTTCGAGTCAGTTTTTGAGTCTTTTGTAAAATCAAGAATACAGTGTGAACATTTTCGAGATTTATTCCATTTATCGAAAATCGAGGTATTGATATTCTGCCTCCTCGAGTTCAACCAGGCACACTTACCTGGCTAAATAATATAGTGTAGACGAAAATAGGAGAGAGAAGCTACATATTCTCATTTTCTCTCTCTCTCTCTCTCTCATATTTCCATTGAATTTTGTTTGATCAACGCAACTCTTAATTCATCGATTCTCCACAACCGACATCTCTAACCGCTAGCAAAAGCTACGTTATTAAAATGGCACTGTTGTCGAGGAGGCGCTATTTCTACATCGATTTTTACTTTAATTTCGAAAATTTCCGATATTCTTGGTTTTACAAATTTTATTTCTTTCTCAATTTTCAATTGGTTTTCGATTTACGACTTTTTCTTCGATTTTCATGGTTTTTCATGTTTCTTCGACTTAAGTCTAGCAGACCTGAAGTACTCAATTCTAGTTATTATATGGTTCTTTGGATTAAGTACATTTAAGGTCCAACTATGCTCCAATCTTTGGATTTTACTTAGACTTGTTAAATCATCAAACTCAAGCTGAAAAATGCAAATGCTATGCACAAAAAGTATGTTTGTGATGAAAATTTCTGATTGTGAACTTTTAATAGATTTTTTGGAGTATTTCGAAATTTTTATGCGAGTTTTTAAAAGATTTTTGAAAAAGTTTTTGCGATTTTTAATTTCCCATTTTTTTGAGATTTTTCAAAATAAAAGGTTTTTTGGGAAAAGAAATAAGTAATGTATTTACATAGAGTGAGTCTAGTTATCTAAAAGAATTGGGTTTTAGGAATTTACAAGTTTGTTTAGGTTTGTAATGGACGTATACAGTTCTCAAAATAATTTGAAAAGAATTTTGCAAACATTTTGAAAACTTTATTATGCAAACTAAATTGGCAAATAATTTTTATAAACATTTACAAAATATGAAAATCATTTTGCAAAGATTTTTAAAATAATATTTATAGATTTTTCAAACTCTTTTGGAACCATTTTTCAAATCATTTGCAAACAAATTTTCAAAAGATTTACATCAAACAAAGAAAAGAAATTTTTATAAACAAAACATTTTTTATAAAGGTTGAAATATTTTAGAAAATATTTTCCAAACGGTTTTCAAAAGATTTTTCAAAGAGATTACAAACCATTTTTCAAATATTTTGCAAAGTATTTTTACCTGACTTATTAATCGATATGCACAAAGAATTTTAATAAATTTTATACAAGTAGATTCTTTACACTTTATTAATTGTATTTTACACATACTTATCAAAAATACAAAAGTACGAATTATGACTAAAGTATATACAACGTACATACGACCCCCTATACTTGGCTTGATCTATGTTCTCATAGATCAGAAAGGAAAATAGAAGACATAACTCGTACCGAGTACAAAATGGTCTAAATAGTAATGACTAAAGAATAATGAATGAGAAGTTGACCATCCCCCTTTACTTAAGATGAAATAATCCTATGTATAGCAGACTGTACACAAGGAAGGGAGGATCACGGGTGGGAATCTACGAAATCATCGGCTCGACCTGTCTCCCTATACTTAGGGTAAAATATCCCTAAGTATAAACAGAGTCTCAAGAGTTGAGGGGACATGCGAGCGATCAAAGAATGAATAACTCGTGATATACACCCCCCATACTTGGGACAAAGTATGTCCTAAGTATAATAAAGATGAAAGGGGTGAAACCTTTTCGGAAGAAAAAGAAAATAAAAATGATAAGAAGAAAAAAAAGAAAAAGAAAGATCATTCAAAAATATTTTTGTTTGCTTTATCTGACTTCACAAATGTGGAGGTTATTGACCCATTTTCATATACAACTTGAACCGAATCTACAACGGACAAGAATGTGTCTTGTTCTAGGTATGTTTCAGTAGCTATCCGTTGACTACAAAAGGTTGTGCATCAGCTGACAATTCTGATATCACTACATTGCCATTGTCACACACATGCTTTATTGTAAACATTCGATACATCAGGATGTTGTCATATGCGTAGTTATGGAATTCAAACAGTCTGTTCAGATCCAATTTTCTATTCTTCGCGGCCTTCTTGGAATCCAAATTGCAAACGTTGATTGCCCACGAGGATATATGAATGAGTTCTACTGGCAAATGGCATGGCTTGCCATATACCATACGGTAGGGAGAAATTCCCAAAGGTGACTTGTACGTTGTTCTGTGATGAGCAAACTACTGACTAGGGTTAAGTATCAAAATAATCACAGGTCGTTGCGACCCCAATCAATCGGCCTACTCAACGAGAAAATATAACCACTCAAGAAAATCAAGAAATCAATGTCCGCAGTCTACTATTTTGATTTACCTGGTATAACTACTAGGATCAAACACAAGGAGCACAAAAAAGAATCGAAGTAGTCACAAATTCAAAAATAAAATATTTTTTAATGGTTTTTTAATTTTTAGATTTTTAATTTTAATATGCAAACAAACAAGTACAAAGTAAAACAACACACACAACACTCTTTTTGGATTTTTCTAAATTATCAAAAATAGTTTGAAAAATAAAGTAAAAATATTTGTGAGTTTTCTCGGTTTTAGAATATTTTTGGTAATTTTTTAATGTTTTTTGTGAATTTTTAAAAATAAAAAAGTACTCAAAATACGGAACAGTGCACAATCAGGACCAAATTGCAAATTAAAAATGATTAATATGCTCCAAAGTCTTGGATGATAATTTTATGATAAGACAAACAAAACCTACAAACATAAAATGAAAATACAATTTTTGGATTTTTCTTCGATTTTATATGATTATTATAAGTTTTTGGTTGTTTTTTGATTTTTAGGGTCTTCAGAATGAATTTTCAAACAAAACTAAAATTGGAAGTAAAGCACAAAAAAACAAACGCATGAATTTTTATAGAATTTTTAAAGCATTTTCGAACTTTTATAATTTTTCTACAGTAATCAGGACTCTTTTTAGCAGTTTTTGAATTTTCAAAAATAGAAAATGCAAGCAAATGAATACATGAAAATTACAATAAAAACTACACATTAGAGGAGCTAAAAGTAATTTTTAGGAAAATTTTAGAGTTAATATAATATTTATTAAGTCCAATCAAAAGCATGCAATAAAATACAATTCAGAGGGGGTTGAAACGTAAATACTTTAAGTCTGCGTACCAAATGGATAACACATTATAAAAGCCTAGGGTCGAATGTGCAAGATACCTAACTGATTCACGTACATGCTCAATATTCAACGCACAGGGTTATAAATGCAAATATAAAAACTTCAAACTTCAATTCATAACAACATAATAGTTTAGAGAAAAAAGTGCAAATATTCCAAAAACCACGTGAGGACAAACGTGCTTCAGACTCAGAGGGACTAAAGTGCAAATATAAAAAGTACGAGGTCTAAATTGTAAATGAACGCACATGATACTTTCCTATAAAACTTCAAGAATTACATAGAAATTGACGGGAGACAGGAATTAAGCTGCGCCGCCAATCCCTTTTGAATGGCAAATCCAATCCTTCGAAATACAACATTCATAGACTTAGGAACCATAACATTGCTATGCATGATTTTTTGAATCCTCTTAAGGAGCTTCACTTGCCAAGAACCCAAATGTATCAAAACCAAAGGGGATCAATACATGTTGATTGTCAATGCATGCCTTCTCATGCTTAGCTACTTTAGTTGAGGAAGCTTTTTATGCAGCATATCCCGCAACAAAATCACTCTTTATCAGACCCACCAATGAAGAAACTCCAGTCAAATCAACACAAGCATATTTTCCTCCAACCCATCTAAATATTAAAACATCTGCCGGTCTAAGTGTCGATGTCCCCTCTTGGGGATCAGTTAAAAAAATTACTGGTGCTTCTTTTTTTGAAGCAACCCCGCATGTCTGAGTACATCAAAAAGAACATCCCTGAAAAGATCATGTCTATATTTAAGACCTGGAAGTTCGCAACAATGACCGGCATGCTCCTCAAAAGCATCTAAGCAGGATTTGTGGCATACTGGACAAGCCTCATCTGGTGGGAATAGAGGAATCATGAGGCGGTACTTGAGAATACTATGATTTTCAATGGGTGACATATGCATTCCAAGACCCTCAATAGGAATGACAAGAAGAAAATCTTGAGCATGTTCAGCTTGTAAACATTGGAAAATTGTTTTTGTCTAGCAGTCATGTCAAACTCAGCTTCCATTTCTTTTACGATTTGCTAAAAAAAGAACTCGCCAAAGCATTCTGGGATTTAGGGGGGACAGTATCCTTACTAGCAAAATATGTAAGATCAAGAGATGGGAGTGCGACACATAAGCCTTCCAAAGCATTAAGAGAAGCGGGGTGGTATGCGAGTCGACCTCTTGCGGAGATGAAGGAAGGACATCTGGGTCCTAATCACGCTATTATGGGCGAGCCATGGGATGATCAAGATGCGAAGGAAGGTGTGGGATGAATCATGGGAGCGATTAATGCGAATGGAAGATGGGTATCAGAGCTCCGACCAACTGGTTGGAGCAAAAGGTGTGCGGCGGAGCTGGAATGGATATATTAATTGAATGTGGGACTAAGGGAGATAAAGGGAGATACCTAAAGGTCCAGATGAATTCAGGAGCTCCAGGCGAAGGTGGGCGACAAGTCTTTGCCTCAACCAAGCTGCGGTTGGATGGGAGGCTGCTCACGGCAATTATCTGGCCATGAAGTGAGCTACGAGCCTCCATGCATCTCCGGCAAATCCTAGGCTACTCCTTTGGTAGATGTCACTCTATGGAAGGGAGTAAGGGTCTGTGGTGGCACGAGGGACGAGCTGCCATGCGTTGGTGGCTGGAGGAGATATTTTATAGGATGCCTAGGGTCCCAAAAGATTAGAGTGTGGAGCGGAAACCTAGGGAGCTCCGTCTGTGCCTAGGGATCCACGAAGATCATGGAAGTGTTGGTTGTAATCTGCCACAAGAATCGAGGTGGTTGGGTTCGGGCATAGGAAATTGGAGAAAAGACTCCGGCGAGAGGGATGACAACCTGACCTGACTGGAAGAGACCGTAGACCGGGGTCAACGGTCCGATGTGGACCAATGAGAATTTATACAAAATAAAAAAATAAATTATAAGTAGTAAACGAATTTAAAATAAAAGAGTATAAAATAAAAAATGTTTATTATTGTATAAATTATTTTTCTACGATTTTTAATTTTTTTTATGAAAAATAAAATAATGTATATACAGTATATAGTAGTATTTACAGGTATGATATACCTATGTATTATGTACACATGTTTTTCTTTTATTATTTTTATAAAAAATTGTAATTTATATTTTATTTATTTACACAATAATTTAAGGGATACAAAATGATTTTTTTATTAAGTAATTAAAGGTGTAGAATAAATAGGTGATGTATTAAATACATATGTGTTTTGTACAAGGGTTTGATGATTTTAATTTTATTTTAATTTTATTATTTTTATTTTATTGTTTTATTATTTTTAGGACTATATACAAGAGAATAAAAAGAATGAAATATTTTTATTTTGTCAAAAAATAATAAATAAATAACATATACAAGTATAGGTGATATGTACAATATATAGTTGACCATTATCTCTCTCTCTAATTATTTTCTTTTGCAATCACGTCAAGACTTGACATTCTCTTGGGTTTGGGTCACTTTGTATTTATTCTAAATACCTCCTTCTTTTTCCTTTCCCTTTTTTCTTTTATTTTTGCAAAATATGTGCTAATTATGAGATATTAATAATGACATGCAAAATGCTAAGTTATTGTATTTACATGTATTTACAGGTGGTTTTTCCAAAAAGAAGAGCTAAAATAAAAGAATAAAGAGTGAGAATCGTAGATTCATCAACCCCTTATACTATACCTATGCTAGTCCCTTAGCAATCACTTATTTGAAAAAGAAGTGAAAAAGGAAAAAAAGAAAAAGGAGAAATCTAAGATGATTATTAAACTTATCTTCATTAAATTGGAGTATGGAGCTCAGTCAGACCTTTGGATTATTAATTTGGCGGAACATTATTGGGAAATAAGTTTAAGACTTATAAGCCTTCAAATTCCACAATTCTATGGTCAAGACTCCTTAATAACCATGTCAGAACACGTTTACATACACAAACTCTAATGATTACGTATCTTTCCTTGTATTGTGTAAGTGATACGTAGCTTCCCACCTTAGAAATGACAAAGAAACCACCTTCCTCAACAAGGTAACTCTAATTCCCTAGTCTAGCTGCTCTTTCCTCGAGTAGCGAGGCATTCCCATCTACGTTCAAGTTCAACCAGCTCAAGAAGAGGGAAAAGAAGAGAATGGACCGTGACCGGTGAAGCTGCGTATCCCTTGGAGCAAAGCCAGTGTAGCTAAGTCTCCAACTACAAGCTTCCATGAGATGAGAAGGTGGAATACATAAGCTTTGCTTATTTACTATATAAACTCCGGCAGGCATTTTATTTTCAATCAGGCACGTCCCCTTTTTTTTTGGAGTTTTTCATATTTTTGAATTTTTTTAATGTGTATATCTACAACATATTTACATGGTGCAGCTTGTACATAAGGAGTTTTTCCTCTTGAGCCAGTAGACTATCCCACTTTTGAAGCATTATTGCAACCCACAGACTCCTGTCTTTAGACCTCAATTTCACTAGATCAGGTTGATATGCACATCTCTCCCTAGAGGAAGACGAGAGGTTTCCGCTAGCATTACTACCCTCGTACGCTACCCCAAACCAAAGAATTATGCTTCCTCACCACCTCATTTGTGTTGAGCTACGTGTAAGGTGTGTGTCCAAGTCAAGCTACTGTCTCTGAGAGTCATGCGTGCATTGTTATGTGTTTTACTTAGGCTCATCAAGATGACAAGTGAACATAGCCTAGCGTACTCAAAGAATTAAGTCACTATGGACCTGAAAAGTCTTAACCTTAGATCCTATAAGGCTCCTCTGAAGTTAATTGGATTAAGGTCTTAACCAAGCTCCATTTTTCAATTTAATTCCAGACTAGTTTAAATGTCAACTATGATTTAGAATAATATACATGAAAATATATACAAAACTCTTTTTGTGCAAAATTTTCAAAATATGCAAATTTTAATGAAAATTTTTGAATGCAAGGAGGAAGGAAAAGTTTTGCAAAATATCTACAGACATTTACAAACATTTATAAACAAATTTTTGTAAACTTTTATTTTGGAAATATTTTTCAAACATTTTGTACTATATACATAATTTTGATACATAAATATTTACAAAAACTTTACAATCAAAATCATTTTACAAAAAAATTTTACTAAAATAATTTTTACAAAAGGCTGTTTACAAACATTTATGTGTAAGAAAAAAAATATTTTTTTGATTTTTATCCATATTATTAACACACTCACACAAAGTACGAGTTATGGATAAAGTATATATACAATATATACGACACCCCCAATACTTAGCTTGAACGATGTCCTTAATGTGATCAAAGAGCGATTAAAGGAAGACATAACTCGTGCCGAGTATTGGGAAGTGAAAAGAAGGCTATACTACATCGACGAATGAAAGAATATAATGAATAGTGGTCGGTGATCCCCCTATACTTTGGATCGAGTAATCCTAAGTATAGAACACTATACACAAGGGGAAAACCATAGAATAGGATGTACAAGTACTACCTCCCCTATACTTAGGTAAAATATCCCTAAGTATAGGTAGCAAAATAGAGGTAATAGAAATCAAATGGATAATCACAAGTCTGATATCCCCCTATACTTAGGGTAAAGTGCACCTTAAGTATAACATAATCATTGATGAAGACAAGGTATTAGTAAAAAATGAATAATATTGACAATTGGATCTATACAACTGCAGAAGAGAAGTGAAAAACATGCATGAGATGCAAATATTTGAGTCAAAGACTACATCTCATGCAAAATGAATAGGGGCAACGTCAAAAATCAGTGGATCATGATCAAGATATGGCTTTAGGTGCTGACCGTTAACTCGAAAGGTGGAATTAGTTGACAACTCAGATATATCGGTGCTTCCGTTGTCGTGCACCTTTCGGACCAAGTATGGTCCCTTCCATTTGCTTTGTCTTTTCCCTGAAAATAATCTCAACCTAGCATCAAATAGCCATACTCTCTAGTTCAGCTAAAACTGTTTATGGATTATATGAGAATTATGCCATATCTTTACTCTCTCCTTGTATTGTATGCTACTCGAAAAGGTTATATCTCTCAACTCCTCCAGAGCTACCAACTCTGCTTTTCTCTGATCTCCTATACTCTTGGGATCCATTAATAATGTTGTAACTTCCCAAAGTGACTTGTGCTTGATTTTCAAAAGTAAATGGCATGGCTTACCATAAACGAGATGAAAGGGAGATGTGCCCAAAGGTGTCTTGAAGGAAGTCCTATAGGCCCATAAAACCGAGTCCAAAAGCTATGACCCATCATTTTGGTCTGGGCAAACAACCTTTTGCAATATAGTCTTCATATCCCTGTTCGATACTTCAGCAAAACCATTGGTTTAAGGGTGATATGGAGTGGCAACATGATGGTCAATGCTGAACTAGTTAGCAAGGGCCCATACCTTGTCGTTGATAAAGTAAATCCCCTCGTCAAATATCAAAACTCTAGGTACCCTGAACCGTGAGATGATATTTTTCCTCAAAATTTTGCATACGGTCTTAGCATCTACGGCTCGTGTTGGACACGCGAGCCCACGATGAGCCATTATGCAATAAATGTTACTGCGAATATCATTCCCTGATCTGAAATGAAGAATAAATATTTTACATAATAGGTCCCATAGTACAATTAGGGTTATGTACCATGGCCAACTTGATGATCGTGCAACGGTTGATTTAAATATTGAATCATAGAGGCTGGTGCTTGGATGGACATCTAATGAGTTAGATTGAGGACTCATCAAGCACCATCAAATGATTGTTAAGAGATGATCTCCAGCCTGAGTAGGAGATGGCAATCCTTTCTCAGTTAGGCTAATATCCGACCGACCTCTTGATGTAGGTCCTCTTCATAGGAATAGAGATTCGTAGGTGTAAGATTAATTAGGCCAAAGAGTTGACTTAATGAGATCGAGATAACCAAAGTCCTATATCGTATGCAGTCATGATATAGGCAAGCATCCTCTAACCGGAGACAGATGTGTTACTATATGTCTGAGTATGTACATTTGGCAGACTAATAAGTTGATGACCTAATCAAGGTCTATTCACTGGCGCGCTAATGTGCATGCAAGGGTATATGACTAATACGATCTCTCAAACGGATCATACATGTTCATTACTGAACCAGAAGACATGAGCTCACTCATGAGATGTTGGGAATAATCAAATTCCGTGCATGGTCGTCTCGCTTTGGAAGCTTGACTGAATTTGTAGGTTTGATATATATTTTTGGAAATTATATGATCAAGACCTAGGTATGATATATGCTTTTGGAAAGTATATGATCGATACCGACTCCCAATGATCAAATGAGAAACGTAATGATAAAACTCTGAAGTAGACAATGTAAAATTGATCTTATACTTCAGGTTTATTCTGAGTCTTCCAGTGTGCAGGATGTACAGGTTTTGGGAATACCTGAGGGTGATATGATCATAAACGGTTGTATAACCATGACGCTTCCATTCCGAGGGAGTGATGAAACGGGTCTGGCTTTTAGTGACTCCTCTCAGTAGAGAAGTAATCTAAGCTTAATCCAAATATTGGACATTGATCTGAATGTGATTCAGATACAATGAGAAGATTAGATTTGCGGTCTTGATTTAATCAAGCATCTATGAGAGGCCCGAGATATGGATTTGATATGTGATCTCAATATCCAAGTCACTATACATGAAACAATACAATCGCCCTGTCCTTATCTCCAAGTATTCGCGGAGAAAGCGCATTATCCTTGAAAGAGTTCATGGATAATTCTATTGTTGATATATGTATCCGAGCATTGTGTAAATGGATAATTAAATATGGTTTAATTATCATGAATAATATGAATTTGATTCATATTATAAGGAGAGTTATCTTAGATAATTAAATGTGATTTGATTATCAAATATGTGTGAATGTGATTCATATTATTTGGGTACAAGAGAAAAAGAGATACAAGATGATTAAATGTGATTTAATTATCATGTATTGAATAATGTGGATAACAATATCCAATTATTCATAATATATTATAAATGTGATTTATACTGTATTAGAGAGAGCTAATTACAATTTATATTTGTTGATTAATTATTAATGTGTATTGGATACACATTGTGTAATTAATCGAAAATGTAAATTATATTTTGTTATGGGTTGTGAATGTGATTCATAATTTTTCAATGGCAAGATTGTAATATTCTCAAAATTAATTATGAATTATTTTTGAAGAATAAATCACAACAAAAGTTGTTGAATTAAATAATGGAGAATTTCATGGAGATATGCAATCTCATGAGATTTCATGAGATTTCCCCACTTGGAAATAAGTGGTCGTCCACTATATTCCAATGGGATTGAGATCTCCATGGAATTTGTCTCCTTATTTGATTGATTTAATTTTAGGATTAATGTATATTTGATTTGTCAAATATATTTGATCTAAATTAAATCACAAGTTGTTGGCTTTTACCAACATCAATATGGACCATTGGATTAGACATAAATCAATCTCATCCATTGATTTTATATATCCCATGGATTGAGATCCATGGATCCCAAAACCCTATAAATAGAGAGGCATAACATGCTCTCTTGGTACATGCTTTTGAAGCACATCTCTCTCTCTCTCTCTCTCTCTCTCTCTCTCTCTTCTCTCTACACGCCTACTCTCTCTCTCTCCCTCTCATATGGCCGTCCACCATGGATGCCCTAGAGGGAGTCTCCATCACCGCAACGTCGTCGTTATGATGCCCGATTGTTTGCTTGTGGAACTCCATACCCTTCGATGCACCTCGCTCGTGAATAAGATGTCGGATCTCGTGTGTCGAGATCAGGAGATCCTCCACTTTGATCATCAACATGGATTGCAAGAAGCACACGATTCATCCCCGCGCTCGCAAGCGTCTCCTCCGTCGGATCGGACTTGAGACAGGAGGTCTCTTCATTTAGATACTCGATCACAACCACACTTCAAGAGGTAATCCTATTACTTGTTTGTGGTTTAGACGAAACGATTCGAGAAGTGTTCTTGGATCATGTGGTTTCGTCACATGAAAATTTTAATTTCCACTACATAGAACAACTAGTGCGACGAGTCGTTCCTCACCGTATTCAATACGACGCTCATGCTTCCGTGATGTGCTTGAGTATCTAACCATATCCTTCAAGTGGTATCAGATCCTTAGGTCGAAGTTTTTGGATACGATCCATAAAACCGAAGGCGACTTGGGTTCGTTAGGGTTGCGATAGTTTTATCGCATTTCATTTTCGCATCTCTATTTAGAGATTATCTTCGACCCTGTTTAAATTGTTTAAACACGAAAATAAAACTTGGTTTGTTCCCCATTAAATAAGGAAACCATAGGATCTGAGTTTACATAATTTGGATTCCGTTTGCTCGAGATATGGTTGTTTTAATGAACATGTATTCACTGTTGCGGGAACTGCGAATCTTAACATGATTAATGAGTTAATTACTGTTTTGATCTGCCTCGAAATGCATGAAATAGCACTCAGGTTCTGTATAAATCAAATTAACAATCTTTGAAAATTGATTTTGTCTAATTTGTATTTAAATTGATTGAGATATGCTAACTTTAGTAAGTAGGGGTCACTGCTGAAATTACAATCTTAATCAAGAACCATGTGATTGTCAATTAATGAAATTATTTCTTAATTCATGAAATAATTATGGAAAATATTTGGAAAATATTGAATGATGATTATTTCCTCAATTGACTTGGCCTCAACCAATAAATTGATTAGATTTGATGTAGATCATAATTGGAAACACAATCATCAAACTCCTTGCTTGAATAGGATTGGGAATTTGTCTAGCAAATTTCCTTATAATCAAAATTGTTTTGATTATTACTATATGGTATAATTTCGGTTGAAGAATCGATGATCATCTCAAGTACAAAGTGATTGACTCGGTTTTTTCCTGAGGAGGATATGATGTCTAGTCGGGGATCGGTGGGGTAGCGGGTTGCACCGGATGCGGTCCGTCCCACTCCTGCCGGTACTAGCCATGACAGTGGGTAGGGAATGAATGATGCTTGAGAGATCATGATGTATTTTTCTAATTACTAAAATTCGAATTAATACGTATTTTGATATAATGCCAAATATTCATGTAAAATCAAGTTTGTTGATTGAATTGGATTGATAATTAATTTAATGTAATTAAGTTAATTATATCCAATTAAAAAAACTCTATTATGAATAGATGTGTATTTCCCTTGGAAGAATTAATTATATGAATATGATTCATAGTAAGTGATTAAAATTTGAATATGAGGTGGAGGATCACATAAGTGACATCCACTGTCTCCCGTCAAGGCGAAGGGTTCTGTCGCCAGATATTGTATGTAGGAGACGCCTGTCCGAAGTGACAACTCCTGCATATGATCCATTTGGATCGAGCTCATCTCTTCTCGAAAGAGTAAGGACGTATGCGTAGTGACTCCAATATCAGGTCCTCATATTATTGGGGCGATATTGGATTGCGCATAGCGAGTTGTATTCCTGTTGACGGTTGGTTCAATTAATGATGGGTCAACATAACCTTTGTTGGAAATGCGAGCCCACGGCGAGCCATTATGCAATAAATGTTATTGCAATTCACTCCTTAATCTGAAATAAAGAATACATAATTTGCATAATAGGTCCCTTAGTACAATTAGGGTTATGTACCATGGCCATCTTAATGATCATACAGCTGTTGATTCAATTATTGAACCATAGAGGCTGGTGCTTAGATGAATATCTAATGAGTTAGATTGAGGACTCATCAAGCACCGTCAAATGATTATTAAGAGATGATCTCCAGCCTGAGTAGGAGATGGCAATCCTATCTCATTTAGGTTGATATCTGACTGACCTCTTGATGCAGGTCCTCTGCATAGGAATAGAGATTCGGAGGTGTCGGATGAGTTAGGTCAAAGAGTTGACTTAACGAGATCGAGATAACCAAAGTCCTATATCATATGCTGTCATGATATAGGCACACATCCTCTGACCGGAGACAGATGTGTTACCATATGTCTGAGTATGTACATTTGGCAGACCAATAGGTTGATGGCCTAATCAAGGTCTATACACCGGCGCGCTGGTGTGCATATAAGGGCATATGAGTAATACGATCTCTCAAAGGGATCATACAGGTTCACTACTGAACCGGAAGATAAGAGCTCACTCATGAGATATTGGGAAGAATCAAATTCCGTGCGCACGGTCGTCTCGCTTTGGAAGCTTGACTGAATTTGTTGGTTTGATATATACTTTTGGAAAGTATATGATCAAGACCTAGGTATGATATATGCTTTTGGAAAGTATATGATCAATACCGACTCCCAATGATCAAATGAGAAACTTACTGATAAAGCCCTGAAGTAGACAGTGTAAAGTTGATCTAATACTTCTGGTTTAATCTGAGTCTTCCAGTATGCAGGATGTACAGGTATTAGGAATACCTGAGGGTGAAGTGATCATAAACGGTTGTATAACCATGACGCTTCCATTCCTAGGGAGTGATGAAACGGGTCTGGATTTTAGTGACTCCTCTCAGTAGAGAAGTAATCTGATCTTAGTCCAAATGTTGGACATTGATCTGAATTTGATTCAGATTCAATGAGAAGATTAGATTTGCGGTCTTGATTTAATCAAGCATCTATGGGAGGCCCGAGATCTGGATTTGAGATGTGATCTCAATATCCATGTCACTATACGTGGAACAATACAATCGCCCTGTCCTTATCTCCAAGTATTCGCGGAGAAAGCGCATTGTCCTTGAAAGAGTTCATGGATAATTCTATTGTTGATATATGTATCCGAGCATTGAAAAATTGGATAATTAAATGTGATTTAATTATCATGAATAATATGAATTTGATTCATATTATAAGGAGAATTATCTTAGATAATTAAATGTGATTTGATTATCAAAGATGTGAATAATGTGAATGTGATTCATATTATTTGAACACATGAGATAACGAGATCCAAGATGATTAAATATGATTTAATTATCAAGGATAAGAATAATGTGGATAGTAATATCCAATTATTCATAATATATTATAAATGTGATTTATAATGTATTAGAGAGAGTTAAATATAATTTATATTAGTAGATTACTTATTAATGTGTATTGGATACACATTGTCTAATTAATTGAAAATGTAAATTACATTTTGTTTTGGGTTGTGAATATGATTCACAATATTCCAATGTCAAGATTTGCAATATTCCCAAATTTAATTGAGAATTATTTTGGTGAATAAAAATCTCAACAAATAGTTGTTGGAAAATAAGTAGAGAGAAAATCAAGGAGATATGCAATCTCATGGGAATCCATGAGATTGCCCTCCAAAGGGGAAGGTTGATCTCCTTTATTCTCTCTCTCCTTATTTGATTGATTTAATTTGGTATTAATATTTATTTGATTTATCAAATATATTTAATCAAAATTAAATCACAAGTTGTTGGCTTTTACCAACAACAATCTTGATCATTGGATTGTCATAAATCAATCTCAACCATTGATTTTATATGACACATGGATTGAGATCCATGGATCCCAAAACCCTATAAATAGAGAGGCACTCTTGGCTCTTTTTTTTACACATAATGCTTGAGAAGCATCTCTCTCTCTCTCTCTCTCTCTCTCTCTTTCTCTCTAGAGGTCAGCCCTCTCTCTCCCTCTCATGGCCGTCCACCATGGATGCCATGGAGAGGTTCTCCATCGCCGCGGCATCGTCGTTATGCTGCCCGTTCTTCTACTCGTGGATCTCCGTCTCCTTCGTTGCGCCTCGCTCGTGAAGAAGATGTTGGATCTCGTGTGTCGAGATCAGGAGATCCGCCGCTTGGATCATCAACTTGGATTGCGAGAAGCACGCGGTTCATCCCCGCGCTCGCAAGCGTCTCCTCCGTCGGATCGGACTTGAGACAGGAGGTCTCTTCGTTTAGAGACTTGATCGCAACCACGCTTCAAGAGGTAATCCTATTACTTGTTTGTGGTTTAGACGAGACGATTCGAGAAGTGTTCTTGGATCATGTGGTCTCGTCGTAATAAAATTTTTAAATTCCGCTGCATCGAGCAACTAGTACGACTAGTCGCTCCTCGTCGTATTCGATACGATGCTCACGCTTCCGTGATGCGCTTGAGGATCTAACCATATCCTTCAAGTGGTATCAGAGCCAGGTTGACGGTTTCGAATAGTGATTCGTTAACCAAGGACGACTTGGGTTCGCTAAGGTCGCGAAAGTTTTCATCGCATTTGATTTCGCAGATCTGTTTAGTAAAGAAATTCGGCACTGTTTAAATTGTTTAAACACGAATTTTATACTTGGATTATGTTCCCCATTAAATAAGGAAACCATAGGATCTGAGTTTGCGCAAATCGGATTTCGTATGCTTGAGATATGGTCGTTTTAATGAACATGTATGCACTGTTGCGGGAACTGTGAATCTGAACGTGATTAAAATATTAATTACTGTTTAGACTTGCCTCGAAATGCGTGAAACATCACTTAGGTTCTGTCCTAAATCAAATTAGCAAACTTTAGAAATTGACTTTGCTTAATTTGGATTTAATATGATTGAGATATGCCAATTTTAGTAAGTAGGGGTTACTGCTGAAATTGCTTTCCTAATCTAGAACCAAGTGATTGTCAATTAGTGAAATTAATTGTTAATTTCGTGAAATAATCTTGAAAAATATTTGTGAAATATTGAAACATGATTATTTGCCTAATTGATTTGGCCCCAACCAATTAGTTGATTAGATTTGATCTAAACCATAATTGGAATTACAATCATCAAACTTCTTGCTTGAATAGGACTTGGGAATTTGCTTAGCAAATTTCCTTAAAATCAAAATTGTTTTGATTACTATATGGTATAATTTCGGTTGAAGAACCGATGATCATCTCAAGTACAAAATAATCAATTTGGCATTATCCTTTCCCGAGGTGGATATGGTGTCTAGTCGGGGATCGCTGGTCAGCGGGTTGCAACGTATGTGGTCCGCCCCACTCCCGTCGGTACTGGCCATGACAGCGGGTAGGGCCGGGATAATGTCCGAGGGATTATGATGTATTTTTCTAATTATTAAAATACGAATTAATACGTACTTTGAGAATAATACCATATATATATTCAAGCATAAAATTAAGTTTGATTGATTGAATTGGATTGATAATTAATTTAATATGATTAAGTTAATTATATCCAATTGAGAATACTCTAATATGATTAGAGTTAATAATTCCCTTGGAAGAATTAATTATATGAATGAGATTCATAGTAATTAATTAAATTTGAATAAGAGATGGAGGATCACATAAGTGACATCCATGGTCTCCCGTCAAGGCGAAGGGTTTCGTCGCCAAATATTATATGTGGGAGACGCATGTCCGAAGTGACAGCTCCCACATATGATCCGTTTGGATCGGGCTCGTCGCTTCTCGAAAGAGTAAGGACGTATGCGTAGTGACCCCAATATCGGGTCCTCATATTATTGGGGCGATATTGGATTGCGCATAGCGAGTTGTATTCCTGTTGACGGTTGGTTCAATTAATGACGGGTCAACATCACCTTAGGGGTGGTGGGCCCGGGTATTAAAGACCGAATTGGGAGATGCAAGTTGGACTTGCAAGGCGGAATGTGTTCCCGCTTCTTTTTATCCGAGTTGTAGGTTCTCATATTATTGGGATGCAACAAAGATAAGGAAGGAGATCCCAGATCTTGCTTGAGATATGATGGTAAGTATATCTCTTACATTGAAAGTGATTAAGGGAATAAACTTTCATTGTTGACATGGCAAGACAACTTTGATATAAAATTCCTAATTCAAAGTAAAACATGTATATATATAAATATATACACTCATGCAAATTTTTTATTTCAGATAATCCTTCATTAAACCCACTCAATATTATACTCAATGATAACCAGTAAATATCGTGGATTGGACCCTATAATCCAGATATTGTACTTGCAATTGGACACACAATGTATGTGGTTGCAATGTGCAAGTTTCCTCATAACAATGAGAAGTGATAATTAAATAGACAATAGGACTAAAACCCTAGGGTTTGTATGTCTCTATAAGTCTTGATCTTATCGAATGTACTTTTGAAGTGACATGTCGATGATGATTGTAATTATCAAATTAATCCTTATAAAATCAATAAAGATATTCTGGCATATATATGTGCTCTTGACATTTAATCATGAATGACATGGTTCTCTACATCATGTAGAATGGTAGCTCTATTAGAGATAATGTATTCAAATTGTTTGAATACCTACCTGAACCGATGCTTCAAAGAGTTTAGATGGATGTAGATGATGAGTGTCATCATTCTACTGTCTATACTCTAGTCATTCATGAAGCTTCATAATATTCATATTATATGAACTTAAATGAAGCTTGTATAAATGTTGAAATACTCTTATATTGAAATTTTTGATTTTAACATGAGAGATCCTTGGTCTTGAGCAAAGGTTGCTTATAGACAAAGGGAGCGCAGTGGAAGCATGGGTTGGACCCAAGTAAGAGGTATAGTCAAAGAGTTGACTGTACTTCTGTGACTTCCATATGACATCCAAAGAGTTGGATGAATGCCAATACTGCAATAAGTTGATGTGTTGATAGTATGACTATCAAGTCTGTCTAGAATCCTCAGAAAAGGACTCGGATGGAGCATCAGTATAATCTACATATAATCATTGATATTGACTTACTTATTTGATAAGATAAAGTCTAATAATTGTATCTCAAATTTTCTAATGACACTTGCAATTGGTTGCATATGTATTAGAAATTTGATCTTAAGGTTTATTGGTCATCCATGTTGAAAATGATGCAAGTGTTGCAACAATTTCCATGAGATCAATAGACTTCATATTTTCAGTGGGAGCCCTTAGTCTTAGAGAATGTCTCTATAACCTAGATATTAGAATACACTCATTGTTTATTTCTAATTGTTGGATATAAACATGAATTCTGTAATAAATCTATCATAAAGAGTTATGATGGAAATATTTCAGATAGTAATCTAAAATCTAGTGGACTCTATTAAATTAGAAAATTATTGAATGGTTCATTAAGATTTCTAATACTGAAAATTAAACCTTTAAAAGATCAATAGGAGGATAAAGATCATTTGGCAATGATCTGGCATCAAATTTTGGACATATGTCTGTTGATGAAATCAATGGACTGGTAAGACATGAAACTTTAGATTGTCTAAAGATTCAAATCTCACATACTTGTGAATATTGTCTAATACATACTTCCTTGGGAAAGGTGTAAGATGCCTACGTATTAAGGATCTCATACATATTGATGTATGCAGATCATCTATATCATAGTAAACATTATGGATATGTGATATCTGTTAATGATTATGTATGATATGAGATCTCTTCTCTTCACCTAAGAAACCTTTGAAATGTTCAAAGATTTCGCAATTTTGGTTTAGAACCAAAGTTTGAAGGAAGATAAAATGAATTTGATCTAACCAAGGTAGCATGTACCTATTAGATGAATTCAAGAAATACCTTATGGAGATATGAATATCATTCCTATCTCAATCCTCCTAATGAACCTTAACTCAATGGAGTTGTAGGAAGATACAATTGATCATGTGTGACATGATTTAATCAATGATTAATCCTAGCATAATTATCTATTAGTTTCCAGGTATATGTATATGTGGTAGAGACTACATTATATATCCTTAATAAGGTTCCATGTGATTAAGCTGGAATCTGGCACTAGAGAGTGCTACTTCATTAGGAAAATAAAGGATGGTATTGGATACCTACTCTATGACCTTGAGATTCTTAAAAGATCTCATCTTTGAGAATATGATTCTTATAGGATGACTCTCTTGAGAATCAAGATGAAAATGAAGTGAAGGAACTCATTTATTCTTGAAAAGATAATGAGGCTCCTGAAATCGGAAACTAAAATAGATAATTAAAGATGAAACATTAATACCTCTTCAAATAACTTTGAGGATGGATTCCATGTGTCAGTTAAATCTGAAAATGATCGGACTTCATGTGATGAAGCTCCTGAGGATCATGACATGGAAAGATGAATGTTAGCAATAAAAGTCTAATGTAGACTTCTTATACAAGTGTTGTATATGGACCCTCGAGGATCCACCTATATGGGTCAGACCCATTAAGGTGTAAATGGATCTTCAAGAGAAAGAGGGAACCTGATGAGAAGGTATAGACCTTCAAAGCACGGTTCGTAGCCATGAGCTACACACCGAAGAGAATGCATCGCTTGCGATAAGACTTGCTCTCCAGTGACCTTGTTTTAACCCATCAGAATATTGCTAACTATAGCTACACAACTTGTCTATGACATCTTCATGGTGTGAGTCAAGATTGCATTCCTCTATGAATACCTCTCTGAGGATATTCATATGAAGTAGCCCCAGGGCTTCATGGTTGAGGGAAGCAAGGTGTGCTAGCTGAAGAACTCCATCTTTGGACTCAAATAAGCTTCTTGTAGTTGGATCATAAGATCTAATGAAATTATAAATGTTATGATTTCAGATAGAATCTTGATGAACCATGTGAAAGCTTAGTGGGAGTCCCATTGTGTTCATCGTGCTAAATGTAGATATTATCCTGATCATTTGGAATGATCTAAGGATGATAATAATAAGTGTTTTATAATTTGGTTGTTCCACACCTTGAGATATGATCTCAAGGATACCTCTTAGATCCTAGTTCTGAAGATGTTCAGAAGCAAAGAGAAGAGGATATTGGGACCGTCACATTAGTAATACACCTTGGACTTATTCCATTTTCTGGAGAATTCCAAGAGAGGCTTCCTTCCCTGAAGATGAGGTAGTGACCTGTCTAAAGGGATAGCACCTCAAAGAGTTGAGGAAGTAAAAGCCAGAACTGCTTGCACTTGTGCATCAGTTACGCGAAGCTGAAGTGTATGCTAGATGTGTACAAAATCCATATGTCTGCCATGCAGTGGGAATGGTAAACTATTACTAATCCTACTCTGGAAATAAACACTTGGTTGCAGTAATAACAATATCTTCAAAGATGATGAAACTTAGAGATAGTGATCTCAAAGTCTTATCTTCAAAGGTTTAATACCTTGTAGATAGTGATCTATAAGGGTCTTAACTGTAGCTACCTTAGGAGATAGAGATCTCCAGGAATGAAGGTATTCTAATAAAGATTATGGGAATACTGGTTATGATAATTAATAAGATGTAGTGTCAAGGACACTATAACCAACAAAAATTGAGTATCGGTTGCATGAGATGCAACATTCGCATTGGATGCGAGCACTGTTACTAGGAGATATGCAAGTGTCGTAAAAGGACTTGGCGTAGTCTCTTGGGAACGGAGTGACTGATCAGCTTACCTAGCTATTTTCTAAATAGCCTATGATTGTCACATGAGTGTGGGTTTAAATGATTAGCCCATTAATGGCTCTTTGGGATAGTGGGAGATTGTTGGAAATGCGAGCCCACGGCGAGCCATTATGCAATAAATGTTATTGCAATTCACTCCTTAATCTGAAATAAAGAATACATAATTTGCATAATAGGTCCCTTAGTACAATTAGGGTTATGTACCATGGCCATCTTAATGATCATACAGCTGTTGATTCAATTATTGAACCATAGAGGCTGGTGCTTAGATGAATATCTAATGAGTTAGATTGAGGACTCATCAAGCACCGTCAAATGATTATTAAGAGATGATCTCCAGCCTGAGTAGGAGATGGCAATCCTATCTCATTTAGGTTGATATCTGACTGACCTCTTGATGCAGGTCCTCTGCATAGGAATAGAGATTCGGAGGTGTCGGATGAGTTAGGTCAAAGAGTTGACTTAACGAGATCGAGATAACCAAAGTCCTATATCATATGCTGTCATGATATAGGCACACATCCTCTGACCGGAGACAGATGTGTTACCATATGTCTGAGTATGTACATTTGGCAGACCAATAGGTTGATGGCCTAATCAAGGTCTATACACCGGCGCGCTGGTGTGCATATAAGGGCATATGAGTAATACGATCTCTCAAAGGGATCATACAGGTTCACTACTGAACCGGAAGATAAGAGCTCACTCATGAGATATTGGGAAGAATCAAATTCCGTGCGCACGGTCGTCTCGCTTTGGAAGCTTGACTGAATTTGTTGGTTTGATATATACTTTTGGAAAGTATATGATCAAGACCTAGGTATGATATATGCTTTTGGAAAGTATATGATCAATACCGACTCCCAATGATCAAATGAGAAACTTACTGATAAAACCCTGAAGTAGACAGTGTAAAGTTGATCTAATACTTCTGGTTTAATCTGAGTCTTCCAGTATGCAGGATGTACAGGTATTAGGAATACCTGAGGGTGATGTGATCATAAACGGTTGTATAACCATGACGCTTCCATTCCTAGGGAGTGATGAAACGGGTCTGGATTTTAGTGACTCCTCTCAGTAGAGAAGTAATCTGATCTTAGTCCAAATGTTGGACATTGATCTGAATTTGATTCAGATTCAATGAGAAGATTAGATTTGCGGTCTTGATTTAATCAAGCATCTATGGGAGGCCCGAGATCTGGATTTGAGATGTGATCTCAATATCCATGTCACTATACGTGGAACAATACAATCGCCCTGTCCTTATCTCCAAGTATTCGCGGAGAAAGCGCATTGTCCTTGAAAGAGTTCATGGATAATTCTATTGTTGATATATGTATCCGAGCATTGAAAAATTGGATAATTAAATGTGATTTAATTATCATGAATAATATGAATTTGATTCATATTATAAGGAGAATTATCTTAGATAATTAAATGTGATTTGATTATCAAAGATGTGAATAATGTGAATGTGATTCATATTATTTGAACACATGAGATAACGAGATCCAAGATGATTAAATATGATTTAATTATCAAGGATAAGAATAATGTGGATAGTAATATCCAATTATTCATAATATATTATAAATGTGATTTATAATGTATTAGAGAGAGTTAAATATAATTTATATTAGTAGATTAATTATTAATGTGTATTGGATACACATTGTCTAATTAATTGAAAATGTAAATTACATTTTGTTTTGGGTTGTGAATATGATTCACAATATTCCAATGTCAAGATTTGCAATATTCCCAAATTTAATTGAGAATTATTTTGGTGAATAAAAATCCCAACAAATAGTTGTTGGAAAATAAGTAGAGAGAAAATCAAGGAGATATGCAATCTCATGGGAATCCATGAGATTGCCCTCCAAAGGGGAAGGTTGATCTCCTTTATTCTCTCTCTCCTTATTTGATTGATTTAATTTGGTATTAATATTTATTTGATTTATCAAATATATTTAATCAAAATTAAATCACAAGTTGTTGGCTTTTACCAACAACAATCTTGATCATTGGATTGTCATAAATCAATCTCAACCATTGATTTTATATGACACATGGATTGAGATCCATGGATCCCAAAACCCTATAAATAGAGAGGCACTCTTGGCTCTTTTTTTTACACATAATGCTTGAGAAGCATCTCTCTCTCTCTCTCTCTCTCTCTCTCTTTCTCTCTAGAGGTCAGCCCTCTCTCTCCCTCTCATGGCCGTCCACCATGGATGCCATGGAGAGGTTCTCCATCGCCGCAGCATCGTCGTTATGCTGCCCGTTCTTCTGCTCGTGGATCTCCGTCTCCTTCGGTGCGCCTCGCTCGTGAAGAAGATGTTGGATCTCGTGTGTCGAGATCAGGAGATCCGCCGCTTGGATCATCAACTTGGATTGCGAGAAGCACGCGGTTCATCCCCGCGCTCGCAAGCGTCTCCTCCGTCGGATCGGACTTGAGACAGGAGGTCTCTTCGTTTAGAGACTTGATCGCAACCACGCTTCAAGAGGTAATCCTATTACTTGTTTGTGGTTTAGACGAGACGATTCGAGAAGTGTTCTTGGATCATGTGGTCTCGTCGTAATAAAATTTTTAAATTCCGCTGCATCGAGCAACTAGTACGACTAGTCGCTCCTCGTCGTATTCGATACGATGCTCACGCTTCCGTGATGCGCTTGAGGATCTAACCATATCCTTCAACCTTAGGGGTGGTGGGCCCGGGTGTTAAAGACCGAATTGGGAGATGCAAGTTGGACTTGCAAGGCAGAATGTGTTCACGCTTCTTTTTATCCGAGTTAAAGGTTCTCATATTATTGGGATGTAACAAAGATAAGGAAGGAGATCCCAGATCTTGCTTGAGATATAATTGTAAGTATATCTCTTACATTTAAATAAGAGAATGAACTTTCATTGTTGACATGGCAACACAACTTTGATATAAAAATTCCTAAATCAAAGTAAATTATATATGTTTATGCAGATTTCTTATTTCAGATAATCCTTCTTTAATCCCACTCAATGTTATACTCAATAATAATTAGTAGAATATCATGGATTGGAGCTATGATTCAGATATTGTGCTTGCAATTGGACACATAATGTATGTGGTTGCAATGTGCAAGTTTCCTCATAATAATGAGGAATGATAATTAAATAGACAGTAGGACTAAAACTCTAGGGTTTGTATGTCTCTATAAGTCTTGATCTCATCGAATGTACTTTTGAAGTGATATGTCGATAATGGTCGTAATTATCAAATAATCCTTATAAAATCTAAGAAGATGTTATGGCATGCATATGTGCTCTCGACATATAATCATGAATGGCATGGTTCTCTGCATTATGCAGAATGGTGGCTCTATAGGAGATGTTGTATTCAAAATTTTTGAGTACCTACCTGAACCTAAGTTTTAAGAGTTTAAATAGATGTAGATACGATGAGTGTCATCATTCTACTGTCTATACTCTAGTCATTCATGAAGCTTCATAATATTCATATTGTATGAATTGAATAAAGCATGTATAAATGTTGAAATACTCTTATGTTGAAATTTTTGATTTTTAACATAAGAGATCCTTGGTCTTGAGCAATAATTGCTTATAGATAAAGGGAGCACAGTGGCAGCATGGGTTGGACCCAAGTAAGAAGTATAGTCAAATAGTTGACTGTATTTCTGCGACTTCCATATGACATCCAAAGAGTTGGATGAATGCCAATACTGCAATAAGTACTATCAAATCTATCTAGAATCCTTAGAGAAGGAATTGAATAGTACATCATATTAATCTACATATAATCATTTATATTGACTTACTTATTTGATAAGATGAAGTCTAATAATTGTATCTCAATCTTCTAATGACACTTGCAATTGGTTGCATATGTATTAGAATATTAGAAATTTGACCGTAAGGTTTAATGGTCGTCCATGTTGGAATTGATGCAATTGTTGCAACAATTTTCACCGGATGAATATACTTTATATTTTCAGTGGGAGAGCCCTTAGTCTTAGAGAATGTCTCTATGTCCTAGATATTAGAATACACTCATTGTTTATTTCTAAATGTTGGGAATAAACATGAGATCTGGAATAGACCTATCATAAAGAGTTATGATGGAGATATTTTAGATAGTAATCTAACATCTAGTGGACTCCACTAAATTAGAAAATTAATGAATGGTTCATTAAGATTTCTAACAACGGAAAACTAATCCTTTAAAGATCAATAGGAGGATATAGATCATTTGACAATGATCCGGCATCATGTTTTGGACATATATCTGTTGATGAGATCAATCGACAAGTAAGAGAAGAAACTTTAGAGTGTCTAAAATTTCAAAACTTGCATACTTATGAATATTGTATTCAAAGTAAAAATGTCCAATGCACCTTTCTTTTGGAATGGTGTAAGATGTTAAGGTATTCAAGATTTCATACATATTTATGTATGTGAATCATCTATATCAGAATAAACATTATGGATATGTGATATCTATTAATGATTATTTGTGATATGAGATTTCTTCTCTTCGCTTAGAAAACTTTGAAATGTTCAAATATTTCACAATTTTAGTTTAGAACCAAAGTTTGAAGGAAGATGAAATGAATTTTATCTAACCAAGGTAGCTTGTACCTATTAGATGAATTCAAGGAACACCTTAAGGAGATGTGAATATCATTCCTATCTCAATCCTCCTAATGAACCTTAAATCAATAGAGTTGTAGGGAGATACAATTGATCATGTGTGACATGATTTGATCAATGATTAATCTTAGCATAATTATCTCTTAGTTTCTAGGTATATATATGTGGTAGAGACTACATTATATATTCTTAATAAGGTTCCATGTGATTAAGCTGGAATCTGGCTAGAGAGTGATACTTCATTAGGAAAATAAAGGATGGTATTGGATACCTACTTTATGTCCTTGAGATTCATAATGGATCTCATCTCTAAGAATGTGATTCTTAGAGGATGACTCTCTTAAGAATCAAGATGAAAATGAAGTAAAGGAACTCATTTAACCTTGAGAAGATAATGAGGCTCCTGAAATCAAAAACTAAATAGATAATTAAAGATGAAACATTAATACCTCTTCAAATAAGTTTGAGGATGGATTATATGTGTCAGTTGAATTTGACAATGATCTGACTTCATGTGATGATGCTTCTGAAGATCATATCATGGAAAGATGGATGTTAGCAATAAAGTCTAAAGTAGACTTCATATAAAAATGTTGTATGCAGACCCTCGATGATCCAACTATATGGGTAAGACCCATTATGGTGTAAATGGATCTTCAAGAGGAAGAGGGAACCTGATGAGAAGGTAGAGACCTTCAAAGCACGGTTCGTAGCCATGAGCTACACACCGAAAAGAAGACATCGCTTGCGATGAGACTTGCTCTCCAGTGACCTTGCTTTAAACCATCAGAATATTGCTAACTATAGCTGCACAACTTGATTATGACATCTTCATGATGTGAGTCAAGATTGCATTCCTCTATGAATACCTCTTTGACGAATTCATATGAAGTAGCCCCAGGGCTTCATGGTTGAGTAAAGCAAGGTGTGCAAGCTAAAGAACTCCATCTTTGGACTTTGATAAGCTTCTTGTAGTTGGAACATAAGATTTGATGAAATTATAAATGTTATGATTTCAGATAAAATCTTGATGAACCATGTGAAGCTTAGTGGGAGTGCCATTGTGTTCATCGTGCTAAATGTAGATATTATCCTAATCATTTGGAATGATCAAAGGATGATAATAATAAGTGTTTTATAATATGGTTATCCCATACCTCGAGATATGATCTCAATGATACCTCTTAGATCTTAGTTCTGAAGTTGTTCAGAAGTAAAGAGAAGATGATATTGGGACCGTCACATTAGTAGTACACCTTGACTTATTCCATTTTCTAGAAAAATCCAAGAAAGGATTCCTTCCCTTAAGATATGGTGGTGGCCTATCTAAAGGGATAGCACCTTAGAGAGTTGAGGAAGTGAATGCTAGAACTGCTTGTACGTGTGCATCAGTTACGAGAAGCTGAGTGTATACTAGATGTGCAAAAGAGCCAGATGTCTGCCATGTAGTGGGAGTAGTAATCTGTTACTAATCCTACAATGGAATAAAACACTTGATTGCAGTAATAACAATATCTTCAAAGATGGTGAAACTTAGAGATAGTGATCTCAAAGTCTTATCTTCAAAAGTATAAGACCTTGTAGATAATGATCTATAAGGGTCTTAATTGTAGATACCTTAGGATATAGAGATCTCTAGAAATAAAGGTATTCTGATAAGGATTATGGGCATACTGGTTGTAATAATTATCGAGCTATTGTGTCAAGGACACTATAACAAAATTGAGTATTGGTTGCATAAGATGCAACATTCGCATTGGATGCTAGCACTGTTACTAGGGGATATGCAAGTGCCGTAAAAGGATTTGGCGTAGTCTCTTGGGAATAGAGTGACTGATCAGCTTACCTAGCTATTTTCTAAATAACCTATGATTGTCACATGAGTGCGGGTTTAAATGATTAGCCCATTAATTGCTCTTTGTGCTAGTGGGAGAATGTTGGACATGCGAGCCCACGATGAGCCATTATGCAATAAATGTAACTGCGAATATCATTCCCTGATCTGAAATGAAGAATAAATAATTTGCATAATAGGTCCCTTAGTACAATTAGGATTATGTACCATGGCCATCTTGATGATCATACAGCTGTTGATTTAAATATTGAATCATAGATGCTAATGCTTGGATGAACATCTAATGAGTTAGATTGAGGACTCATCAAGCACCATAAATTATTGGTAAGAGATGATCTCCAGCCTGAGTAGGAGATGGCAATCCTTTCTCAGTTAGGTTGATATCTGACCGACCTCTTGACGTAGGTCCTCTTCATAAGAATAGAGATTCAGAGGTGTCAGATTAATTAGGTCAAAGAGTTGACTTAACGAGATCGAGATAACCAAAGTCCAATATCGTATGCTGTCATGATATAGGCACACATCCTCTGATAAGAGATAGATGTGTTACTATATGTTTGAGTTTGTACATTCGGCAGAACAATAGGTTGATGACCTAATCAAGGTCTATACACCGGCACGCTGGTGTGCATGCAAGGGTATATGAGTAATACGATCTCTCAAAGGGATCATACGGGTTCATTATTGAACCGGTAGACATTAGCTCACTCATGAGATGTTGGGAAGAATCAAATTCCGTGCACAGTCATCTTGCTTTGTAAGATTTACTGAATTTGTAGGTTTGATATATACTTTTGGAAAGTATATGATCAAGACCTAGGTATGATATATGCTTTTGGAAATTATATGATCGATACCGACTCCCAATGATCGAATGAGAATTTTAATGATAAAACTCTGAAGTAGATAGTGTAGAATTGATCTTATACTTCAGGTTTATTCTGAGTCTTCTAATATGCAGGATGTACAGGTATTGGGAATACCTGAGGGTGATGTGATCATAAACGGTTGTATAACCATGACGCTTCCAATCCTAGGGAGTGGTGAAACGGGTCTGGATTTTAGTGACTCCTCTCAGTAGAGAAATAATCTAATCTTAGTCCAAATATTGGACATTGATCTGAATGTGATTCAGATATAATGAGAAGATTAGATTTGCGGTCTTGTTTAATCAAGCATCTATGAGAGGCCCGAGATATGGATTTGAGATGTGATCTCAATATCCAAGTCACTATACATGGAACAATACAATCGCCATGTCCTTATCTCCAAGTATTCGTGGAGAAAGCGCATTATCCTTGAAAGAGTTCATGGATAATTCTAATTTTGATATATGTATCCGAGCATTGAGAAAATGCATAATTAGATGTGATTTAATTATCTTGAATAATATGAATTTGATTTATATTATAAGGAGAGTTATCTTAAATAATTAAATGTGATTTGATTATCAAAGATGTGTGAATGTTATTCATATTATTTGGGCACAAGAGAAAAAGAGATCCAAGATGATTAAATGTGATTTATCTATCATGGATATGAATAATGTGGATAGCAATATCCTATTATTAATAATATATTATAAATGTGATTTATAATGTATTAGAGAGAGCTAATTTTAATTTATATTTGTTGATTGATTATTAATGTGTAGTGGATACACATTGTGTAATTAATTGAAAATATAAATTATATTTTGTTTTGGGTTGTGAATGTGATTCACAATTTTTCAATGGCACGATTGCAATATTTTCAAAATTAATTATGAATTATTTTTGAAGAATAAATCACAACAAAAGTTGTTGAATTAAATAATGGAGAATTTCATGGAGATATGCAATCTCATGAGATTTCATGAGATTACCCCACTTGGAAATAAGTGCCCGTCAACTATATTCCAATGGGACTGAGATCTCCATGGAATTTGTCTCCTTATTTGATTGGTTTAATTTTAGGATTGATGTATATTTGTTTTTTCAAATATATTTGATCTAAATTAAATCACAAGTTGTTGGCTTTTACCAACAATCTTGACCTTTGGATTAGACATAAATCAATCTCGTCCATTGATTTTGTATGTCCCAATGGATTGAGATCCATGGATCCCAAAACCCTATAAATAGAGAGGCATACCATGCTCTCTTGGTACATGCTTTTGAATCACATCTCTCTCTCTCTCTCTCTCTCTCTCTCTTTTCTCTCTACACGCCAAATCTCTCTCCCTCTCATATGGTCGTCCACCATGGATGCGCTAGAGGGAGTCTCCATCACCGCAACGTCGTCGTTATGATGCCCGATCATTTGCTCGTGGATCTCTGTCCTCTTTGGTGTGCCTCGCTCGTGAAGAAGACGTCGGATCTCGTGTGTCGAGATCAGGAGATCCTCCGCTTGGATCGTCAACATGGATTGGGAGAAGCATGCTATTCATCCCCACACTCACAAGCGTCTCCTCCGTCGGATCGGACTTGAGAGACAGGAGGTCTCTTCGTTTAGAGACCCGATCACAACCACGCTTCAAGAGGTAATCCTATTACTTGTTTGTGGTTTAGACAAAACGATCCGAGAAGTGTTCTTGGATCATGTGGTTTCGTCACATGAAAATTTTTAATTTCCGCTGCATAGAACAACTAGTGCGACTAGTCATACCTCACCGTATTCGATACGACGCTCACGCTTCCGTGATGCGCTTGAGGATCTAACCATATCCTTTAGCTTGGGCGGGGATGGCCTCAACCCAATGACTCACATAATCTTTAGCTAGCGCAATGTACTCAAAGTCGTGACTCTTATGGAATGGACCCATGAAAACGATGCCCCATGCGTCAAAAACCTCACAGAAGTGAATGGGCTACATCGACAACATATCACGCTGTCCACAAGTGCAGATCCTATAACAGTCAGTGGACCTCTTCATATATTCATCGGAATCCCTGAAGAGGGTAGGCCACCATAGGCCGGATTGGAGAACTTTCTGTGATGTCTGTCTCCCAGAATGATGTCCTCCTGCCTCAAGCTTGTGGTAGTAAGTGAGTATGTTGTGATGCTCCTCCTGAGGAATGCACCGACGCTAGACACTATCCCTCCATTCATGATAAAGGGTGGGATCCTCCTATTGGTATGACTTGGCCTTCGCAAGGAAGGTCTCAAGTCGCTGTCTGGGCCAATCTTGTGGAACTTTCTTGGAGACAAGATAGTTCACAATGTCAATACCATGGAAGCAATGTGATAGCAAGAATTGCCTCGTCTGGGAAGGTCTCTGTGATAGGTGCGATCTGATCAGAATCCTCGAGGTTCTCTAAATGGGAGAGGCGATCCGCCACCACATTCTTGACTCAAGGCTTATCCTTAATCTCTATGTCGAACTCTTGGAGGAGAAGGATCCATCTGGTCAATCTGGCTTGGGCATCCTTCTTAGCCACGAGGTATCAGATGGTGGTGGCATCTGTAAATATGGTCATTCGAGATCCAAGAATGTATGATCTAAACTTATCCAAAACAAAGATTACGGCTAGCATCTCCTTCTCAGTGACGGTGTAGTTCCACTGAGCTGCATCCAAAGTCCAGCTTGCATAGTGAATGGCAAAAGGCATTCCATCCCTCCTCTGTCATAGCACAACCCCTATGGCAAAATTAGAAGCGCCCGTCATGATCTCGAATGGGAGAGACCAATCAGGTGGCTGAAGGATAGGAGCCGCAACAGCTAATCCCTTGAGTGTCTCAAATGACGCAAGACACTTATCATCTACAATGAACTCGATGTCTTTTGTCAGCCAATAAGTGAGCAGTTGAGCAATACGAGCGAAATCATGAATGAAGCGTCGGTAGAAACTGACATGCCCCAGAAAAGACTTCAACTGTCATAAATTGGATGTTGGATTGAGTTTCTTGATGATATCCAACTTGGTCGGATCGACCTCCATGCCCTTGTTGGAGATGATACGGCCAAGCACCGTCCCTTGAGTCATCATGAAATGACTCTTCTCCCAAGATAATACATGGTTGACCTCTATGTAGCACTGAAGTACACTATTTAGGAAGTCAAGACAAGCATCAAACTCATCACCATAGACTGAAAAATCATCCATGAAGACCTCTAAACATTCACCTACCATATCCAAAAAGATGGAAAGCATGCTCCTTTGGAATGTAATCAGAGCATTACATAAACCAAAGGGCATCTTCCTAAAAGCATACATCCCAAACGGACAGGTGAATGTCGTTTTCTCCTGGTCTTCGTACGCTATGGACACGTGGTTGTACCCCGAGTACCCATCAAGGAAACTGTAATGACTCTTCCCAGCTAGCCTCTTGTTAATCTGATCAATAAATGGTAGTGGGAAATGATCCTTTCCAGTGGCCTGGTTCAATCGTCTATAGTCCACACATACTCTCCAAGACCTCCAAGAAGTGGGCACTCGAGTAGCTATCTCCTCTCCAGACACACTTAACACTTTAGTGATACCCATCTTCTTGGGTACAACATGCAATGGACTAACCCACTTGGAGTCGGAGATGGGGTAAAAAAAAATTGGCGCTCCACCACTTTGATATCTCCTGCATGACCACATCTCGAAGGTTCGGGTTCAGCCGTCGCTGGAACTCATGCGATGGTTTGGCATCCTCTACGAGATAGATGTCGTGGGAGCACATGACCGGACTTATCCCCTGGAGATCAACAATACTCCAGCCAATCACCTTGCAGTTTCTTTTAAGAACCTCCATCAAACAAGATTATTGGTCTTCAGTCGAATCAACTGAGATAATGATGGAGAACATATTCTGGTCTCCTCGATCATCTCTATTCGTACACTCTCGCCCTCGATGCGAAAGTATACCTTCGTGTTATCATGATCGGATACTGCCTTGGTTGTAGCCAAGAAAGGACATCTAAGGAAGATGGGGATATTGGCCAAAGACTCAGGGACCTCCATGTCCAATACAACAAAGTCCACGGGGAATTTTAGGACCTGAATTGTGATGACCACATCCTTGAGTAACGCCTTTGGCCTCTTGATAGATTTATCAGCAAACTAAAGGAATGTCCTACTCTGTCTAAGAGGGCCGAACTCAAATCAGTCGAGTAAGGAAGCCGAAAGGAGGTTAATCAAAGAGATGCTATCTAATAGAGTACGATCGAACTGAATCTCATTGATGCAGCATCTGACATATGGAGCTCTTGCATCGGGTCTCTTGGCTGGCAATCGGTTCTGAATAGCAAAGCATGTGGCACGAGTAAGCACATGGATTTCGATAGTGTAGTTCCTCTTCTTCCTACGGACGGTGGTCTTCTCACTCAAGTTCTTCTAGAAGAGGGGGATGTGCTCTAGTGCCTCTTATAGAGTCAGTTTTATCTGGAATCGATCTATCAACCACTCGTTGAACTATAATTGGTGTCTCTTTTTTTATTTTCTTTTTGGGTCTCCTTTCTTAAGCAAAGTGCTTGAGGGAAGGGAATGGATGGACCCTCTCCATAAGGATGAGGGTCAAGAGTAGGTTCCTCTCTAGGAAATGGGGTAGAATCCATACAATTATCATCACACAAAATGGACGGACTCACAGGAGATACAGAAACCTTTATTCATATTTTTTATTTTTGTTTTTCCATTTTTTTATTTTTTTATAACTGTCTTAAGAAATAGAATAAGGCAACACAACTGAAGGAAAATTGGTGGCATCAATACAATCCACAATATCTGATCATCACCGCATTCTGGCCAAGCGTCTGGTATAAATGTGGCATCAGCACCACCATTTGCAACTAGAATCACGACGTCCTCAATACTATCGGCATGATCAACATCCTTGGTGGCTTCAGTGCCACCGTCATCATCATCATGCACGGCATCACTACTTCTTCCATCCTCGCCCGACACTCTAAAATCTACAAGGGATCGTCGCTCAAACGAGGTGCTGCCGAATGGAATCCTACCGCTCCTAAGTGTCGCAAAATTATAATCAAATACACAGGAAGAACTATCACCCAGAAGATCACTAGGAGTGGTGGTCTCTATAAACTATACAAGCTCAAATTTCCTCTTCAGATTGTTAGGGTTAGGTTCAATCTGAGCGGGTATGGCACCCTTGCCCTTGATAATCTCCCTCATTTCCTGTCAGAACTCATCCATCTCTCACCGTAAGGATGCCTTCTAGTGAGTGAGTAAGCGGGCAAGGTCATCAAGGGCTGGGTTCTCGTAGACAGGTGCATGATAACCGGACGGGTTACCTCGTTGGAAATGAGGCTAAGACTGTTGTTGCTGCTGTTGGTAGTTAGGAGGAGGCTGGGAATACTGCTGAGGATGCTGTGGGTACCTCCAATGCGTTCCATGATGGTAGGGATGAGGACCCTACTGCTAGTGGTACTGCTGGGAGTGATGGGGCTGTTGCTGCTTGCTGGCCTGCCCTTCCTGAGCTAGAGGTTGCTGCTGGGAGGAGGTGTCTCCAATCGACCATCCAAAGCCGGGATGGTCATGAGGAATCCCAGGTTGAGGTTTGTACTGGGAGTACCAGATCATGTTGACTTCCATTAATAGCTCCTGCTTCTCAAGGTGTGACGGGGGATGGGCTGCTAATGGTTGATCCGACTCATAGACCACCATCTATGTATCTGGGGATGGTGGTGGTAGATGGAAGTGCTGGTGCTACTACTGATTCAACCTTGCCTGGATATGGTGGACCTGTCGGTAAGAAGCAAATGGCTGAGTGGAGCTGCTCCTGGATCGGCCCGTGACCTGGGACGTGGCTGAGAAGTCATTTGTGCCTCATGTAGAACATGATCTGATTCTTCAAGTCACTCAATATTTGTGCCAACTGATCAATCTGGTTCAGGCCCTGGCACTACTTCTTCTCTATGATCTCGATTCGGTCCAACTTCTCATTAACGATGCCCTAGTGGGTAGATAAAGACTCGACGAGTGAGCTGCTGATGACGAAGTAGAAGGACCGGTAATGACAAGTGCAATCCTCTGATAGGAAATGGTCTGTGGGAGGGGCTTCCCCTGAGTGTAGACTCAGGTTTAGGACAACACAGTATAATTCTCTTCCTTCTCCTCATAGATGACCCAGACCTAGTCCTCTTCCTTAACAAATTAGGACCCTCCACACAAGGCATTCACTAGACCCTACAGCTCCGATGTTAGCCCACAGAAAAAGATCTAAACAAGGTTAGGCTTGGATATCTCGTGACATGGACACCGTCAATGAGTTCTCTAAATCAATCCCATGCCTCATGGAATTACTCGTTCAAGATCATGGTAAAATTGTTGATTATCGCTCTAGTTGCATTGGTCCGACCGAGTGGAGAATACTTATTAAAGTACTCTGTCCGGAGCTGCTCCCATGTGGTGACGTACCTCCCCAAATGCTTCAGTAAGTAGGCTGCTCTGTCAACTAGGGAAAAAAGGAAGGCAATCATCTTGATAGTGTCCTCGTCCATGAATATGTCATGGACAATGCTGCTAATCATCTCAAATTCCATCAGATGGAGGTGCGACTCCACGGTGGCTAGCCCATGGAACTTGGGCAAAAGATGGATAGTCAAGGGGAAAAGCTCGAAGTTGCCAAGGATCTGGCAACTGGATCCAATGGTGGGAGAAGGTTGCACCAGGATTGTGCAATTTCCTCATTGTGTGTAGTGGTCTGGTTGGATCTTGTGGCTCGTCAGGACGTCTGTCTCCTCCTCCAACTGCTGGTATGTCTACATCGGCCGGTCTCTACGTCTTTGCTCTGTTGGCTAGCATCTGTATCAGTTCTTGTCGCACCTCGACTATAAATGCTCCTTGGTCCCTGATCTGTCACTGGATGGTCTCCAAAGAAGCTAATATTGTGTTGTTGATGGTGGCCTGATCTAGTACATATGCTGATCCTTGTGGCTGCTCATCAATGCATCCCTCACTGCTATCCATATCTTCAGTCTCTGTAAAGGCAACATACCCCAACTCAGGTGCTATCAAATGGACAAATAGTTGTGTTGTCCTCTGCTCTGGTACCTCAAGAATGGAAGAAGGGTGGTCGAGGGGGAACATGGTAGTAGCGACTTTGCATTCAGAGAGCATGTATGGGTTCTCTGAAGCCGCCCTAGATGAATGGAGAGGAGTGCTCGAAAGCGGTGCTGTCAAAGGCAACCTAAGAAACCTCCTTCCAATCATCATGATATGGAGTTTTATGCTGATTGGATCTGAAATGCAAACAGGATGACAAATTAAACCCCAATTTCACCTACTCAACACGAGCTATGACCGTGAAAGATCGGTCGTTAATCTTGTCAAATTTTATTAAGGTGACCAGTCAATCTATTAGAGCGATTAAGCAAGCTGTTGGGAACCCAATCCTCCAAGGAGACTGGATCGATACTTACAACTAGTTTTTCCCAGCCAGTACGGGTGCGGACCATTTACCGACTACCCAATCTGCCTACTCTACTAAAGAAGTCCCGAACCGATTACCGGCTACCCGGTGAAATCCTCACTAGAGAACAACTAGCTACAAGACCAGTAGTCTGAAAGGAGTTCAGGCGCGACTCTATCCTAGTATGCGGATCACTCTCTCACTATAGATAAATCAACTAAGGAGGGGGTGACTCTCCCCAATACAAAGATTTTTAGATGATGTGTATTTTAGGGTCGAGTTTGCATTAAGAGTCCCAATTTTATAATTTTTCACTTTTTATGTATTTTTCTGATTTAAAAAATGCCTAACGAATTTTCCAATTTCCTTGAGTATTTTGATTCCAATAAAACAAGGGGAAGGAAGTCAGAAAAGTTTATGCGAGATCAAACACAATTATGCACGCAGAGATAGAAATTCATAACTGACTCCAACACTCTACATGCAGGGTGATCTACATATAAAATAAAGACTGAAAGTAAAACCATCTATATGATGCATGAGGAAATCGCCCCTAGATGAGCAACTTCTATTTATCGTGAAGAACAACAAGATAACTATTGAGAAGAGAGAACAGAGTCAGGTCTTCGATGCCGATCGGTGCCCACCACAATGGGTCCTGCCAGCGCTGTATACGACCTCTCTCGGCTTGTGGTCTCTAATCCCAATAAGTTAACTTTTTCAAATTTATTTTAGCAAAATCCAATTATGATATAGGAATAGGTAAACAATTAGGTGTGAGGACCTTAGCCAATTGTGACACAATCGATAAGAAGTCCTAAAACTAGGGGCCAAATACTTCGGAATCAAATAGAAATAAAAAGCAATAAATCAACGAAAAAGTCGCGAAAAACTACGGTAAGGTCCTCGAGTGCACCGTCTCTCGATGAAACAGACCCCGAATAATCTAAGTCCGAAGAGTCTCAAAGTATAAAATTATTACAAAAATAGAGGTTTTTGCAAAAATAAATATCTATCTAATGTAACTAAATCCTCTCCTCCTCTGCTCCTCCTCGGTGCGGGTCCTCCAAAAGAGACCCCAAGCAGTTCCTCGCACAAAAAGCAGAACAGAGAAATGTTAGAAATAGTTGTAATAAATAGATAAGAGAATTATAAAAACTGAAATATGACTACTAAGCTGTGCTCCCCGACAACGGTGCCATTCTGATGAACGACCTATCGACTAATATTAAGTATAAAAAAAACAAAGGTCGTTGTGACCCCAATCATTCAGCCTACTCAACGGGAAAATACAACTACTCAAGAAAATCAAGAAATCAATGTCTGCAGTCTGCTATTTTTATTTACCTTGTATAGCTACAAGGGTCCAACAGGAGAGCACAAAAAAGATTCGAAGTAGTAACAATTCAAAAATAAAATGTTTTTTAGCGATTTTTTATTTTTTAGATTTTTAATAAGGAAAGAAATAAGTACAAAATAAAACAACACACGCAACACTCTTTTTGGATTTTTTTAAGTGATAAAAACTAGTTAGAAAATTAAAGTACAAATATTTTTGGTAATCTGGGTTTTAAAATGTTTTTGGTAATTTTTAGGAAATTTTTAAATATTTTTCGTGAATTTTAAAAATATCAAAAAGTACTCAAAATACGAAACAATGCTCATCTAGAACCATATTGCAAACTAAAAATATTTAAAGTACCTCAAAGTCGTAGATGACATCTTTATGATAAAATATAACAAAAACCTACAAGCAAAAACTGGAAATACAATTTTTTGTGTTTTCATTGATTTTATATGTTTTTTTATATGTTTTTGGGTTTTTTGTAATTTTTATTGTTTTTAGAATGAATTTTCATGCAAAACTAAAACTTGAGGTAAAGCACAACAAAACACAAACACATGAACGTTTATAGGTTTTTTAAAGCATTTTTCAAACTTCTAAGGCAAACAGGCTCTTTTTGGTGGTTTTTGAATTTTCAAAAATAGAAAATGCAAGCAAATTAATCCAAGAAAATTATAGTGAAAACTACACCCTAGCAGGGGCTAATAGTAATTTTTAGGTAACTTTTAGAGTTAATTTAATATTTATTAAGTCCAATCGAAAGCATATGCAATTAAACACAATTTACAGAGTCCAAAATGCAAATACTTTAAGTCTACGGACTAATGGATAACACATTATAAAAGCCTAGTGTTGAATCTACAAAAAGTTCAACCAATTCACTCACATGCTCAATATTCAACGCACATGGGTATAAATGCAAATATAAAAACTTCATCCTTCAATTCATAACAACATAATAGCTCAGAGCAGAAAGTGCAAATATCCTAGAAACCACGTGAGGACACACGTGCTTTAGACTCGAAGGGAATAAAGCACAAATATAAAAAGTGTGAGGACCAAACTGTAAATGTCTTTAACTACAACTTTTATTTTCTGGACTAAAGCAAAATAGCGAAACATGCGGGGGAAAATATGAAATATACCCAGTGTTGCACATGATGTATGCGGGGGCAGTCAGAGATATACGACCACGCATCTGACGATCTAGAATCTGTCGCTGATGTGTGTGTCAGATGCA
The DNA here is from genome assembly GCA_037367405.1 of Ottelia alismoides. Taxonomy (NCBI): domain Eukaryota; kingdom Viridiplantae; phylum Streptophyta; class Magnoliopsida; order Alismatales; family Hydrocharitaceae; genus Ottelia; species Ottelia alismoides. Next base: position 222,458 of record JAZKJV010003751.1, read on the forward strand.
TCAGAGGCTCAGATCTAACTGTCCAAAAGCTGCACAGTCGATGGAATCTGGCAGAGGCGGAGCTCATCCAATGGTAAAGAGAAGGTCTGCACGAACACGCCTCCAGCGAACTTCAACCGAGTAGTGGAGGAGATCTGAGGCTCCGATGAAGTTGCCATGACGTCCGACAGGCTCGTGGAAGTGATGTGCGTCTCGTGGAGGGCTCCGATGGTTGAGAGGACGATCATATGATAGTGGCGATGAGGGTCCTCTTGGAGCTGCTCCGCCTAAGTAGTTGAGGGCCCAAAGTGTCTTCCTCGCACGTGATGGTACCTGCAAAGGGTCCTATGCTCCAAGACAAGGCTCCGACAGGGGTTATTTAAGCAAAATAGTAAGGGAAGCGGGGTGGCATGTGAGTAGACCTTTGGCGGAGATGAAGGAAGGAAATTTGGGTCCTACTCTCACTATGATGGGCGAGCCTCGAGATTATCAGGGTGCGATGGAAGGTGTGGGATGAGTTGAAGGAGCGATTGATGCGGATGCAAGATGGGTATCGGAGCTCCGACCATCTGGTCGAAGCAAAAGGTGTGCGACGGATCTGGAATGGATATATTTATTGAATGCGGGACTAAGGGAGATTACAAGCGATACATGAAGGTCCATTTGAATTCAGGAGCTCTAGGAGAAGGTGGGTGACAGGGTCTTGGTCGAAACCAAGCTGCGGCTGGCTGGGAGGCTGCTCGCGGCAGTTCTTTGGCCACAAAGTGAGCTACGATCCTCCAAGCGTCTCCAACAAATCCCAGGCTACTCCTCCGGTAGCTGTCACTCTAAGGAAGGGAGATAAGGGTCTGTGGTGGTGCGAGGGATGAGCTGCCATACGCTGGAGGCTGGAGGAGATATTATATAGGATGCCCAAGGTCCCAAAAGATTGGAGTATGGAGCGGAACCTTAGGGCGAACCGACTGCGCTTAGGGATCCATGAAGATCATGGAAGTGTTGGCTGTAATCGAGCACGAGAATCGAGTAAAGAGGTGGTCGGGTTCGGGTGCAGGAAAGCGGAGAAAAGACTCTGACGAGAGGAATGGCAACCCGACCCGACTGGAGGAGACCGTTGACCGGGGTCAAAAGTCTGATGTGGACCAATAAGAAACTAGAATATACAAAAAAATAAGAAAAATTATTAAAAATAGTAAATGAATTTAAAATAAAAAGTGTATGAAATTAAAAAAAATATTATTTTATAAAGTATTTTTCTATGATTTATTATTATTTTTATGAAAAATAAAATAATGTATAAACAGTATATAGTAGTATTTACAGGTATGATATACCTATGTATTATGTACACATGCTTTTATTTTATAATTTTTATTAAATCAAACTTTGTATTTTATATTTTATTTATTTACACAATATTTAAGGGATACAAAATGATTTATGATTATTTTTATTAAGTAATTAAAGGTGTAGAATAAATAGGTGATGTATTATATACATATGTGTTTTGTACAAGGGTTTGGTTATTTTAATTTTATTTTAATTTTATGATTTTTATATTATTATTATAATATTTCTAGGATTATATACAAGAGAATAAAAAGAATGAAATATTTTTATATTATTAAAAATAAATAAATAATATATACAAGTATAGGTGATATGTATAATATATAGTGGACCCTTATCTCTCTCTACTTATTTTCTTTTGCGATCAGGTCAAGACTTGACCTTCTCTTGGGGTTTAGGTCACACTATATTTGGTCTAAATACCACATTTTCCTTTCTCTTTATTCTTTTATTTTTTCAAAATATGTGCTAAATATGAGATATTAATAATGACATGCAAAATGCTAAGTTATTGTATTTATAGGTATTTACAGGGGGTTTTCCAAAAAGAAGAGCTAAAATAAAAGAATAAAGAGTGAGAATTCATAGATTCATCATTCTGTGAGCCCATAGAATTGAGTTGATCAACTAAGACCAGTTCTTGCGATTTGGACACACAAGCTTTTGAAGAATTTTTTGATCTCCCTGTTGGAGATTGGGATAGCCTCCTCCAAATGACTTACGTAATTGACTATGAGAAGAATGTGTTCAAATCCTTGGATGTTTGGAAGTCAATTCCCCATGTGTCAAGCACATCTAAAATCTGAATAAATTTCAAGGGCATTGTATTTCTCATTCCGATCGTTCTACCTATTTTCTAGTAGTCAGTGTAGTGTTTCACATACTCTTCTGCATCTTTGAACATAGTCAGCCACCAAAGGCCATATTAGAGTACCTTTGTTGATGTTCTTCTTCCTAAATGGTGTCCTCCAGATTCTTGATCACGACAATGTGCAAGTACACTTTCAATCTCCTCCTGAGGAATGTACCTTCTCCAGATACAATCTACCCCCTCATGAAAGAGATACGGGTCCTCCCACTGGTAGAAATGGATACTAGACAAAAATTTGTCTACTTTCAGTTTCGACAAATCTTGTGGAGTTCTCTTGGACACAAGATAGTTCACAACATAAACATACCGAGGGAGAGAGGTGACTGACAGTATGGTTTTTTTCTAAAAAAGTCTCGGTGATTGGCCTCAAATTTGGCTCAGGAGATTTAGTCTTAGGTAATCTGGAGAGAATTTCTGGCACCACATTTTTGATTCCAGGATTGTCCCGGATCCCAAGGTCAAACTCCTGCAGTAGAAAGATCCATCTGATAAGGCATAGTTTTGCATCCTTCTTCTATTTCAGGTATCGGATGGTAGAATGATATGTGTAAACTATAACCTTGGATCCAAGGAGATGGGAAATGAAATTTTACAGGGCAAAAACTACCTCTAGCAGCTCTTTCTCAATGAAATTGCAATTCTTTGGAGCTTCATCTACTGTTCTGGTAGAATAGTGAATATCAAATGGTACATTGTCCTTCCTCTGTCCCAACATAGCATCGATGGTATAATCTGACAGATCGGTCATGATTTCAAAGGGTAGTGTCCAATCTGCTGGTTGCAGGACATGGATCTGAGTGATCAAATCTTTCAACTATGAAAAGGCTTGGAGCACAATATCATCAACAATGAAGTTCGTCTCCTTACCTAATAATTTGGCCAACGGTCATGCAAGCTTGCTGAAATCTTTGATGAATAGTCGGTAGAAACCAACGTGGCCTAAGAATGATTGGACCTATTTGAGGTTGGTAGGTGACTAAAGTTTTGAAATTACATTTACCTTGGATGGGTCAACTTCCATGCCATGTTTTGATACAACGTGGCCCAGTAGTCCCCTTTGTCACCACAAAGTTGCTCTTCTCCCAGAGAGCACGAGATTGACTTCGTAGCACCTACGCAATACTCGGTCTAAATAGTCTAGGAATTGATAAAATGAATCCCCGTAGATCGAGAATTCATCCATGAATACCTTCAGAAAACTGGCCATCATGTCAGCAAATACAACTAGCATATGTCGCCGGAATGTTGCGGGGGCATTTCACTACCCGAACGACATCCGTCGGGAAGCATATGTCCCAAATGGGTAGGTGAACGTTGTATTCTCTTGGTCTCTAGGAGTGATTGTGACCTAATTGTATCTAGAATAGCTATCCAAGAAGAATAAGTATTCCTTCGTGGCCACTCTCTCAAGAATCTAGTCGATGAAGGGCAATGGAAAGTGGCCCTTCTTTGTGGCGAGGTTCAAACGTCTGTAATCCATACGGACTCGACATGAGGTTAGCACTCTGGTTGGAATCTCCTATCCTTTGTCATTAGTGACAATGGTGATCGTGGAATTCTTCGGCACTACATATAGTGGACTCACCCATTTACTGTCAGAGATGGAATATATGAACCCTGCATCAGACCATTTCGAAATTTCCTTCATGACAACCTCCCCGAGGTTTGGATTCAGTCTCATCTTGAATTCATAGGAGGGATTTTTGTCGTCTTCGAGGTAGATGTGATGCGAGCACAGGGATGGATTGATCCCGTGGAGATCTGATATCTTAGAACCTATTTCCTTTATGTTTTGTTCAAGAACCTCCATCAGATGAGTTTCCTAGTCTTCGGTCAGATGGGCATTGATAATAATCGGATACATATTCGGTTCTCCCACAAGGAAGGCGAATTTCATATTGGAGGCTAGATGTTTGAGCTTTGTAGGAGTGGGAGCTACTTCAATGGTGACTTTGGCAATTACAATAGGTGTTGGCTCTTTCATCCGTTCAGTATCCACATGTGTCTGTTCAGCTTCTTCACTTAATGATTCACATAATTTTTCAGTTATGTCCTTGTGGTTGCATAAATCCTCAATAATCTTTTCTTGGTCTTCGAGTCTCAGAGAGCCCACACAGAACTCATCAAGCACATCAACAAAGATCTCATCATCATTTAAAGAGAGAAAGTCGACTGCTGTCTCCACTACTTCCTAGGGGAAGAGGAATTCATGGATCTCAATGTCATCAATGAATAAGTTTGTATCTTGAATTTCTTTAAGAAAGTCGCAATCTTCTTGGTAGTTACGTGCAAGCACACTCAATTTAGATGCAACCTCTACTGGTTTCAGCTCAGGTATGGTCTCTATCTATACTATGTGGTTGTTGGAGCTGAATGTGATCTCTCCAGTGCGGTAGTTCACTACGACCATGGTTGTTTGGGGAAATGACATGCCAAGGATGATGGGGGTGTGGAGTAGTGGTGTGGAGACGTCCATGTATTACAACAAAATCAATAGGGAATTGGGCTCCCTAAACTGGATGATCATGTTATCCAACATGCCCCTAGGATGCTTGACTGACTTGTCTACAAATTGCAAAATCATCTTGATAGGTTTAAGTAGTTCGAGCCTGAATTCTGTGAGTAGCGAAGCTAGTATACGGTTGGCAGAAGACCTGCTGTCGAGCAGTGTGTGCTTGAACTCTTGATTAAACATAGTTCATCGAATGAGCGGCGCTCCCTTGTCCTTCTTATCTAGAACATTGCTGATGGCGTTGATGCGTGCCATGGTGAGGATATGTTTCTCGTTCTTCGCACTCTGACTTCTAGGATTGTGATCGCGAGGAAGACACCATGTTGTACATGCTTCGTTGAGTCCTTTCTTTATTGCAAGCATGTACTCCATGGCTTTCATCATTAGTAAATTCAATATAAAGTTTTAGATGATTTCCACAATTGAAGGATCAGACAAAGTATTTTTCAAAAGAATTTTAGTCTATTTTATTTCTTTAGAAAATGGAATATGTATAGACTCGAAAACTTTGTCATTCAAAATTCTGTCCATATCATTATGTACATGTAGATGGAAAATAGAATCAAAATCATCTACAAGTGGTGAACCAAAAAATGCAAGTTCGACTTCCTTGACTAGCTCTGGATCTGCTGCAAGTGCTGGTATCTCCAAGGCTGACTGGTTTCTGACGGGTCTCGTGCTGCTGTTATCTTTTTGTATTTTTGTGTTTTCTTCATTTTTTGTGAATTTTCTATAGATGGTGCTACTCCAAAAATGTGCTCGGCTCCTGCTGTTGGCCTAGTTAATGGCCCACAATTAGATGCATGATGCTTTCCCTTCGTAGTCGCTGACGGGCAGAGTGTTCTACCATTCCTGATAGTAATATCTTTAGATATAAACAAGTTATTTCCAACTGAATAAGGTAGAACACTACAAGATACATGCTCCTTGCATCAGAAATTAGTTATATTAGCATTGACCTAGTCTGGGATGACGGTTTTGGCAACCGTGAGGTCATCAATCTTTTGTCTCATTTCAGCCATATTATTCATTAATTGCTCCAAATAAGCATGAAATGGGTTTACCGATGCAACCACAGAAGAGTCTCTCTGATGGGGCCTCTGACTCTGGTTTTGTTGTATAGAGTGCTGCTGGTATCCCTGCGAAGAATAGTGAGGAGGGGGGATTAGAAGAGTATTGTTGGTTCTGCTAAGAGGGGTATGGATTTTGATAATGAGAAGTCGTCTGCTGCTTGTGAAACTCTGATCCCTAATAGCCGGTTTGCTGGTATCTTTGCCTCCAATTGTTTCCATGCTACAGAGGCTACTCATACTGGGATTGGAAGGCCTGGAAGTTCCTACCATCTGCTATTCCTAGTGGTTTGGCTAATTAGCCGAGTTCTAACCCTAGAATTATCCCTGAGGATGGGTCAGCTGATGTTTGTTTTCCCATACACCATTCACTTCCTAAATCTGCAGCAGGGATGGAAAGACCTGCTCATGATACACGGGCTGGGGCCAGGCTTGTACATCACCATCTAGGTCTGTTGCTGCTATGGCAGCTGCTTAGGGGCCTGCATATAGTATATGTGCTGGACAGACTGAGATGGTAGAGGACTTGGCAGAGGAGGTTGTGTTGGTGCAAGCTCCTTATGCTCAGTAGGAGTCTCGACTATAACAGACATAGAGTTGTAGGCGTTGCTGGTTCTGACAAGTAACTCCAGTTGTGTGCCAATTTGGTCGAGCTTTTCCAAACCCTGGGTTCTCTTCTCAATCACTGCAAGTTTTTCGAAGTCCTATTCTCAATGATGTCTACCTTGGACAAGTGGCTCCCGATGATGATGAGGTTGGAGCTCTGGTCTTTGTCCTAATAATAAGTCACCATATTGATAGGCTTGTGGCTGACTTGGAGCACCTTCATGTATGCATGTGACGAGGATTGGGCTGTCACTCCTTTGTCCATTTCCTCAAAAATTTCCCAAGCAACGTCCTTATCTTTGTTAAAGTACGAGTTACCAAGGCAACATCTACCAATCTCTAACTCTCAAGTGTCATCCCACTGAAGAAGTATTGAACCAGACTAGTCTTCAGGATTTCGTGATGGGGACACTTCTCTTGCAGATCTTTGAATCTTTCCCATGCTTCATGAATTGTCTCCTGGGGTTGCTGAATGAAATTGGAGGTACGGACGCGCATCTAATTCAAATGTCAGAGAGGATATAACTTATGAAGAAATGAAGATTTCAGCTCCTCCCATGTCGTCACTACCCTCCCTAGATGGTTCACCCAATAAAGGGCCTTGTCATGGAGACTGAATGGAAAGGAAGTCATCTTTACAAACCCCAGTGGAATGTTGGTGTAGTGGGTTGTTGCATAGATGCGACTGAATTGTTGTAGGTTGATGTACAGTTCTTCAGTTGTATTCCCGTGGAAGGTCAGGAGCAGAGACAAGAACTGTGGCATCAACTCAAAGTGGGCATGGATGGGTGGAATCTGAATCCACTCGGTGACATGGTCTGTCCTAGGGTTGTACGCCCGCTTCATTGTGGGCTTGGGCTGTAGTGGTCTTGCCTCCCCCCATGACGAGGTCCACCTATTGTACAGTTGTCTTCAACATTCTCCCTGTTCATCTCCTCTTCTCTGTTAAGATCATCCTTTCATATGGCATATTTCTTATCTATCCTCCTCCTCAAGTCATTGAGCATTTCTTGAAAGGTGACCTAGGATAATCCTTGATTGGTCAACTACCGTTGAATTTCTTCAATGGAAGTAAGGACCTGGTTGTTGGCATCACTCTACATTGAGTGCTACCCTTCACCTTGTTCTTGCTGCTTTGTTGGTTGGGGCTGGGGTCCCATTCCTCTTGTTATAGGAGCCATTTTTTATTCTGCTTGAAGTTCTAGCTCTTGATCAGGTTATTAATTTGCAAGATTGAATAAACCCTGATCAGTTTCTATCTGAACACCAACTGCTGAGATGAGTCTAGGATAAAGGTCAATCCCATATGGTTGTGAATGGAGCATAGGATATTGACTGAAATCGATCTCCATCCACAAGGGATTGGTTTTAGGAAAAGAGTAATCCCTATTTATTTGAAGAGGAAGAGCTAGTTTGGGTTATGAGTCCATCCTGAACATCATATTTCTTGGAGAAAGGCATATGCTGAAAGAAGAAAGGTCTGGGGAGTCCAAGGAAAAGTTCGCAAGGTCGAACTGATTTCTTTGAGATACCCCACATTATTGGAGATGTCAGTGACACTGAATTGATGTGGGTGTCGGTGGAGTCCCGACTAAACCATCCGTAGGACGCCATCTGAGAAGGTCAAAAAGGGGATAGATGATGGATGAAAGGTATAAAGATGAACAAGAAATAATAGTAATGTAAAATAGTAGAAGGCTCAAAGTAAGCATGGATTCAAGAGGAAGTATGCAAAATAGAAAATGTGACAAAATGATGCAAAGGCACGATGTTTCTGATCATGACCATAACAAAACTAATTAACCAAACCACAATACAATGGATTCACCAACTCGATCCGTGAAGTGGTGAAGGTTCATCAATTATCTTTGTATGTTTTAGATTGATTTTTTAGGCAATTATCTTTGAACGTGTCCTTAGGCGCTAATCTTATAGGAGCAAGAGTACTGCCGGAAAAGTATTTCATACTTGTCCTCCTCTTTTGTAACCCATATCCTGTACTTTTTGAGGTCCTTGTTTCCATATCTAAATTCCATACTCAACCAAAGAAATAGAGTGAGGAATCTGATAGTGGTGTCGGGTCTCGTCCGTAACAAAATCACACATGAGCGATCAAGAGCCTACTCGGATGCGGGACGATGAGACAGACACTCCCATGAAGGCATGTCCTATACTTAAATACTTTGGAAGTGGCCGATGTTTTACACAAGTGAGAATCACTATCGATAAACAATTCCTACTCTCCCATGTACGATAGAAGCGTCGGTACTTTGAAAATCCAGGCATACAACAAGGTAGTATCCATGATGGGTTTTTGGCTCTAGTCCTTACGATAGCGCTCCCTCACTAGGAAGGACACCTCCCTCCCCTTACAAGTACCTGAAAACAAGGAGGGCTTCGCTCAACCAATGCAATGAATCCAACTAATCAATTTTATTTAGGTCAAGTATTTTTAGTAGTCTCTTTTTTTATTTTTTGTGTTATCACTTGCTTTGAGTAGATTCAATACAAGAACCTAACATTTTTGTTGGATTTTGTTTTTGCCTGGGTTGTCAAAATCAGAGGGAGAAGGCGAAAATGCAATGCAAGTCAGAAATCAATGGTGAATGCTTAGATAGAAGACTTACAATGATTCCCAACTCTCTCCATGTAGGATGCAAGACAGAAATTTTTAAACCTAGTCTATATTGAAATGCAACTATGAAATTGCCCTAAGAACTATAAGTGCTATTAACGTGAAGAAACCAAATGTCAAAGCCTAGAATGATCACCCAAAAGTCTGGTCTTCGAGACAACCTCGATGCCTGCCACAACAAGTCCTGCAAGAGATGTATGGTGCCTCTCTCGGTGCTCGATGATAAATTCAAGATTCAATAATTAAATTTGAGCTAAGTCCAATTTCAAGTAATCTATAGGAACATGAATTTCCTTAGAGATGTGGACTAGCTACTGAGCAAGCACACCTATATCTAAGGGCTCAATCACAGAAAACATAGAAAAGAAAGACAGAAAACTCAAAAAACGAAAAACAAAGAAAATAAAAGCAATAAAAATCTCGAAAAATCCGATGAGCCCCCAAGTGAACAATCACTTGGAAATTGGGCTCGAGTGTCCAATGTCCAATGTACCAGTATTATTACAAATTAAGTAATGAAAAAATAAATCACTCTCTCACGAAATAAAAAAATCTATTCTAAGTCTCTCTCTCTTGCTCTCTCCTCTAGGTCCACAAGTAGAAAGACCAAGTCTTCTCGAACCAGGTGCCTCAACCACCTAGGCGATCATCGCCGTCTCGAGGTCCGTCAAAAGAAAAATAGAAGAGATAGAGGTTATCACAATGAACAATAATATAAAATAAAAGAGAAAATAAATAAAGAAAAATAATGAAACAAAAATGACCCAAAATTCTATCCTAAGCGTTGCTCCCCCGTAATGGCGTCATTTGATGATATGAGTTTTGCGAGATGCTGAAATAAAAACCTCCCAGAGAGCGAAGAAAAAATGTCATTGAGGCCACCGCTCACAAGGCCACGTGGTAAATCAATAATTAACCCACACAAGTATAGAAAATCAATGTAAGCAGTGTGAAAAAAATTTTATTATACCCTATAATAGGTTGTTTATCAGAGAAATACGGTAGGGGTCGAATACAAGAAACAATGGAGGATATACAATCAAAATTAGCAAATGAAGATAATGATTGGTTATGTGTTTTTGGGTTATTTTGAAATTTTTTGTGGGTTTTTAATTATGTAATTTTTATGGAATTTTGTTTTTATATTTCTTAATTGTTTTTATTTTATAAATATTTTTTTTTCATTCTCTAATTATCAATTTCTTTTTGATTTTATAAAAGATAAAATAAGGGTATAAGTACTAATAGACTAATAAATATATAAATACAACTATAAAATCTAAAAAGAGCAGAATAACATATTTTGGTACTTTTTATATTTTTCTATTATTTTGTGATTTTCAGGGAATTTTTATGAATTTTTAGGTATTTTAAATCACAAATATCCCAAAATAGGGACTAAATAAATAAGTCGAACTGATTTGAGAATTAAAAATAGCAAAAAGCCTCAAAATTTATTAAAATCAATTTTTATGTAAAATAAATAATACAAAACATTTATAAATAAGAATAGATATTTTTTGGATTTTTGGCAATTTTTTATATTTTATAAAGGATTTTGGAGATTTTTAATTTTTAGTGATTTTCTTTTTGTATTTTCAGGCCTTTTTCGTCCGTAATAAAATACTAAAATTCATTTACACACACATATATATTTATATATATATATATATATATATATATATATATTTGGGATTTTTAAAATGTTTGAATATTTTTATGGGGTTTTACTGCAAATAGGTAAAATCTCACTTTTTGATTTTTTATAAGATAAAAATAACTCAAAATCCCTAAAAAAAAATATATGTAATATAAATAGATATTAGATATTTATAGCATTTTTTAGAAATTTTTAGAGGCATGGAGCTATTTTTGACAAAATAAAAGCTTCAAAAAGAAAATACATTCTAGCAGGGCATTTTTCGAAATATTTAAAGTTTGTCAACCAAATCCGAACACCACATAAAAGTACATGGGGGCAAACACGAAATTTTCCCAAAACTATCCAATAATCTATACTTGGAGAGGTATTTTTGCAATTAATATAAAGTTCATGGGTTTAGATGTAATTTGGCTAGAAAATATTACATTATTAATTCAAAATCAAGACAGATCAGATAAGAAAAGCCAAGGAGCTTAGGTGCAAAAAGCCCAACCCCTTACACGCATGGGCACGCGAGGTGACGTGGCTTGTACCTAAAGGCAAATAAGAAAAGTGCAGGGGCCAGCATGCAAATATCACAAAAATATTAAGATTATACATAAGTGTTTGTTGAGAGAACTTAAAATACAAAGGCGGGAGGGTATATGTGGACAATATCCTCCAAGCGCGATCCAACGGTGGTGTGCTCCCACTTGACACGACGCTTCGGGCACACGGCTGAGATCAGATCCCTCAGGTGGGATCTACAGTCACGACACACTGGATCGAATGACAGTTGTACGAACTCACATGACTAGTTGATCGGATAACCGAGGTGAAGGTTGGAAGAACATGGCAAGAACTCGACTAAGCCAAGTTTCGATAGGATCTTCCTCGCTCCTTCGGCCACCTTGGAGGCTCGGGGCTGGTGCAAAATGGATTTGTAGTTCCTTCGCATTGAATGGTAGTATCCCTAGAGCTCCATCAAGTTCTGACGAGGTCGAGGAAGCACAGTGGTCCAAGTACTCCTTCTGTTGTCATAATCGACCCAAGACGAGTCCTTTGGCCCACCAAATCCTCTAAGAAGCTCAGGTATGCAAAAAGTAGGTATTTGTTATCCATGTGAGCCATAGGCGAACCATTCCTACAATAAATGTTATTGTAATGTTTGATTTATCAATAAACGTTATTGGTTATTTAACTCTGTATCTGAGATAAAATGAATGAATGCACTATAAGGTCCCTTAATACAATTAGGGCTATGTACCATGGACATCTTGATAATCATGCGCTATTAATTCAATTGGTAACTCATAGATGCTGGTGCTTGGATGAATATCTAAAGAGTTAGATTGAGGACTCATTAAGTACCGTCAAATAATTGTTGAGAGATGATCTCCAGCCTGAATAGGAGATGACAATCCTTTCTCTTTTGGTTGATATTTGACCGACCTCTTGATGTAGGTCCTCAGCATGGGAATTGAGACACAAGGGTGTCAGATTACTTAGGTCAAAGAGTTGACTTAACTAGATCGAGATAACCAAGTCCTATATCAAATACTGTCAAGATATAGGTATGCATCTTCTGATCAGAGATAGATGTATAGCTATATGTCTGAGTATGTACTTTTGGCAGAACGATATTTTGATGTCCTAATCAAGGTCTATACACAGACAATCTGGTGTGCATATGAAGGCATATGAGTAAATACAATCTCTCAAAGGGATCATACATATTCACTTGTGAATTAGAAGATTTGAGCCCACTCATGAGATATTGGAATTGATCAAATTCCATGCATGGTCTTCTTGCTTTGGCAACATGACGAGAATTTGCAGGTATGATATATTTTTTTGGAAAGCATATGATCGATATCAATTCCCAATGACCGAATGAGAAAGTTGATAATGAAACCCTGAAGATGACAATGAAAATTGTTCTATATCTTAGGGTTTTTTTATAGGTATTCTAGTATGCACATGTACATGTATTAGGAATACCTGAGGGTGATGTGATCATAAACTATTGTATATCCATGACACTTCCATTCCGAGGGAGTGATGAAACAGGTCTGGATTTTAGTGACTCCTCTCAGTAGAGAAGTGATCCAATCTTGGTCCAAGTGTTGGACATTGATCTGAGTGTGATTTAGAGAAGATTATATTTACAGTCCTGATTTAATCAAGCATCTATGAGAGGTCAATGGGATCTGTATTTGAGATGTGATATCAATATCCAAGTCACTATACATGGAACATACAATCTCCCGGACTTTATCTCCAAGTATCTATAGAGAGAGCGCATTATTCTTGAAAAAGTTCAAGAATAATACCATTGTTGAATTATATCTAAACATTCAAAAATGGATAACTAAATGTTATTTAATTATCATGAATAATTTGAATTTAATTCATATTATTTAAATGCATGAGAATGATGATCCAATATAATTAAATGTGATTTAATTACCATGGATAAGAATAATGTGGATAACATTATCAAAATTATTCATAAATATTATAAATATGATTTATGATATATAAAAGAGAGTCGATTTTAATTTATATTGGTTGATTAAGTGTTGATGTTAATTAGATTCACATTGGACATTTAATTGAAAATAATTTATATTTTATTTTGGGTTGTGAATGTGATTCACAAATTTCCAATGGCATGATTGCAATTTTCATGAAATTATTATGAATTATTTTTGGAAATAATTTACAACAAATATTATTGTAAATATTGGAGATTTTCATGGGATAATGTAATCGCATGGAATAAGAAGGAGATAGCCACCTTCCATCTTGAGATGGTGGCCGTTCCATCTTGAGATGGTGGACGGCCACCAACTCCTATTAGGAGTAGGTGGTCGTCCCCTCTTTTTATGGAAGGATGCTAGCCTCCTTCTTATTATCTCCGTAAATGATTGATTTAATTTTACTTAATTTATATTGATTATTATTCAATATATATTTAATTTAATTTAATTAATTATTGTTCTATTTTTACAACAAAATCATGTCATTAAAAGAAACACAAATCAATCTCATCCATTGATTTTGTGTTGTCCATGGATTGAAATCCATGGACTCCCAAAATACAATATAAGAAGAGGCAATCCTTGCTCTTCTCTTTACAACATCTACTACTCTTTCTCTCTAATTCTCAAGTAGCATGCCACCCTCTCTCTCTCCATCTTGAGTGGTCATCCACTCAAACATTAGAGAGAAGGTCGTTGCTGCTGTCGCATCACTGTTGTGCTGCTGCACCGACTACTCATGGATTTCCATATCCTTTGGTGCACTTCGTTCTTGAAGAAGATGTTTGATTTCGTGTGATGAGATTAGGAGATTCACTGCTTGGATCAACACCTTGGATTGCAAGAAGTACGTGATTATCAGACTTGAGACAGGAGGTCTCTTCTCTTAGAGACTCGATCACAACCACGATACAAGAAGCATTCCTTTATCTAGTATATGGTTTAGATGAAACGCTCTGAGAAGTGTTCTTGGATCATGTGGTTTCATCGTTTATATTTTTTTGAATTCCATTGCTCCAGGCAACTAGTACAACTAGACACTCTTGATCATATATGATGCGATCCTCACACTTCCATGATGTGCTTAAGGATTATCCCATATCCTTCAGTATCTAGAGGTCTTATCAGTGTGGGGGAGCGGAGATGAGGTGTGGCAGTGACAACAATGATGTGTGGCAGAGGAGTGTTGAGAATTTAATCTGAGCGAGATCAGGAGCAGGAGTGGGGTGTGCTTGGGGTGTTCAGCAACGAGAGGGGAAGGTGATGGCAATGAGAGTGGAGTCAGAGGATAGTTGGTGTAGTCGAAAATGAGTGATGGAGCCAGAGCTCCAATGAGATCGATTTCTTTGATTTTGAGAAACATTAAAAAAATTGAATGAATAAAGACTAAACCTATGCTACTGCTATGCTACGGACTAGAAAGAAAAGGGAAAGAGAAGCTTATCGTGTATGAATCACCTGGAGAAGAACTTTGGGCAGAGGAGTCGGTGGAGCTCCCGATCACCTCGATTCTACGCCAAACCACACCGCTGAAGGGACATAGGGAGCGCTGCTATCACCAGGATTCGATCTAGGGCCATGGTTAGGGTTTATATGGTGGAGAAAGGATCAAAAATTGAAGGAAGCTCGTAGGAGATATTTATACAAGTCATCTTTGGGTGTTGTTGGAGCTCGATACAAGGGCTCATTGTCCAAGAAATGATGTACGCGTGTGATAAAACAGATTTTGCGAGGGTTTAAAGTAGTCTACATAAGGTGAGAATCGCAGTGTCGCTGAAGCGAACGCTCACAAAAACTGGGTCAATCAACAATTAACCTACAACGAGAAAATATTTGTGGAGTAAAAATTTATTATAACTCGACGACAAAGATAAGAATAGATGCAAGTTTGTGTAGAGTTCGAACACATGGAGCAGAAAAAGGATAGATTTGGCAATTTAATGAAGAAAAGTGATTGTGTGATATTGGTCTAGTTTTAATGGGGGGTTTTAATTATATATTTTAAATTTTATTTTTTATTTTATTTTATATTTTGTATTTTATTTTTATTTTTAGTTATCTAATATAAGAATATATAAGATAATACATACAATAATAGATAAAAGAGATATCAATATAATTACAAACTAATAAAAATTCCAGAATTAAATATTTTTGGATTTTAATTAATTTTTTACTATTTTGTAATTTTTAATGATTTTTTTCTAATTTTATACATTTTTAAAGAAATACCCTAAATCAGTGATTAAATAAATATTTGAAATTGAAATGAAGAGGGACAAAAGCAAAATAGGTCCAAAATTCATCAAATCAACTTCAACAACTAGAGAGAATAATATAAATAAAATTCAACGGTAGAAAACTATATTTTTGGGATTTTTAGGAATTTTTACTCTTTTTATACTGGATTTTGGAGTTTTTTTTATTTTTATATTTTTCTTTTTCTATTTTTTGGGTTTTTAACTTCAAGAGTTCGAAAATAAATAAAAAACACAAACATATTTTTTTGGAATTTTCAGAAAGCATTTTATATTTTATAGGTATTTTATACTGTAAAACAAACTTTTTGTGCTCTAAATGTTTTTTGATAAATAATAACATGTCCTAAAATGCACAAATAAAATTAGGGCGTGAAAATTCAAGTATCCAAAAACCTACATCAATTTTTTGGGATTTTTCTAAACACTATTGTTATTTTAAATAAATAAAACAAACACACAAAAATTTATATTCAAATAGGGGTATAATTGTAAACAAAATAAAAGACAGGGGTCTAGTTGCAATTTTTACAAAATGATAAACGTGATAAAAATTTTCAAGACCAAAATAAAATACAAAAAACCTAGGGCCCACCTGCAAAAAATGTCCACCTCACGTAGACAACACGTGAGGTGAGCTGGCGTGGACCAATTTGTAATTAACAAAAGTTCGAGGGTTATTATGCATTTTTTTACTAAAACTATATAACGATAGAGGAAAGTTTCTGGACTAATTATTAATAATTGACAAAATTTCAGGGGTTATTATGCAATTTTTACAAAAAACTATATAACGGTAGAGGAAAGTTTCTGGACTAATTATTAAATACAAAAATGACCGGGTAAATGCGCAAAATACCCATCTCTTTACGAAGCGGACGGTCGAGATATATTCACTTGCCACGTGTCGCGTCCTCCATGCACAATACTACTTCATCTTGGATGGCTAGGATTAAATCCAAAACGACGATCCGATGGTCGATGGTCGATGTCCGGTGCATCCAACAGTTCCAGACGAATCTGGGTCGTACCTTCTTTCGGACGACGGAGAGGAGGTGGGAAAGAACATGTAGGAAGCTCCGACGAGGCAAGCTTCCTCTGGTGAGATCTAGCCACTCCGACATTCTTTAGGGTTGCAAAAACGGTCTAAACACTCCTGAGGGTGCCTTCTATCGGCTGGACGACTCAAAACACTCCGACAATGGCCGGAGGGATCGCTCGAGGCCGACGGAGCTGTGACGCTCCAGGAACCTCATGAGAATCACCAGAAATGCCCTAACTGGAAATGAATATCCAGTACCAGCAAAAAAGGGTTAGAGGGTCGAGGGCAAACTTCCTCAGCCCTACATGTGATGAAATGAGGCGTGGGGAGCTCGGGTAGAGGCGCTCCAGCGAAGGCGGATGAAGGAGCGCCGGTATCTCATTCCGGGTGGATTTGAGGTGGTCTGGAGGTGGACAAGGATGGAGAAGGCACTAGGGAGGAGAATGAAGTGGTAGACAGGGATGGAAAACAATGAATGCATGATGGATGAGGTTCGCCGGAGCAAGCTTCAACGAACTACGAACGGTGAGTTTACGACTAATACATGTGATTAAAGCATAAAATAATTGCAGAACAGGAAAATCTACGATCTAAGATACCTAGGAAGCGATGAAAATTGTCCTTGAGTGGCCTGGAGACCCTAACCAAGATCCTCAACGGCTGGCGTCCGGAGATGATGGTGGAAGCAACCTGCAACCTCGCATAACTCCGCACAAGATGGCTGGAGAAACCCCTATCACTGGCTTCGATCCAGAGCACCAGAGAGAGGGCCAAGATTGGTCAAAAGGCGTTCAAAATGGGAGGAGGAGCTCAGGAATGGTTATGTATAGGGTGAACAAGAGGCTCCAATGATCGATGGAGGCAGCGTGATTCAGTCATCCTCGGCCAAAGAAATCATGCAGGCATGGATGAGGGAAGATCAAGGAGGAGATTCGTTGGAGGAACCATTCCCTATTGATGCTTGCATCGATGGGAGAAAAACTTAGAAGAATGGTTAGAGGCTATGTTTGACATATCTAGGGAGGCGGGTCAGAGAGTTGACCATGGTCAACTCTCCAAGACATCTGGTTGGACCACGTAGACCAACTAGGAAAAAACCAACCCAAAATAATTTAAAGTTCAATAGTAAAATAAAAAATGTTTATTATTTTTCGTTATTATTTATTCCTATTTTATTTACTTTTTTGAGGTTATTAATCACAACTTTATTTTTTGGGTTCCATTAATAGATATATTTATCTAGATTTTGTATATATTATTTTTATTTTCTATTTTTGTTTTTATTATTTTATTTTCTTATTTTATATATTTACAAGTTATTATTATATACTAAAATATATTTTTATTATATTTTTTCTGATATAATAAGTACACTTAAATAAATAGGTATAATGAATATATAAGAATATGTATAGGTATTTCATTATGTATTTTTTTATTTTGTTTTATTTTAATGTTTTATTTCCTATTTTATTCTAGTTTTAATATGTACATATGTTATAAATAATATTTACAAAATTATAAAAAATATACATTTATAAAAATAATGAAGACTAAATAAAATGAATATTTAATTCGGGTATATCGTACAATAGGGGTCTAAAACCTAACTTTCACACCTTAACTCCAAAAAACATGAAACCACCTTCATTAAATAACTTATTAAAAGTTATACAATTCAAGTGATTTTGATACATTTTGAGTTTTTACTTGAGAGATATGGGTTTGGGAAGCTAGGATTTTGTCCTTTTATTTAGAGTATAAAAGGTACATTGTATATTATTTTTGTCTGAAATAAATTTTATATTTTTCTATATTCATTATCTACAAATTCTTGTATAAAGTTTCTTTATTTGATTTGTAAAAAATGGAAAATAAAATAGGTCCCAAAAAAACAATAAATAATGAATTAATAAAAGGAATTTTTATTGTATTATTGACCCTTATCCTCCCTATTTTATTCCTTGTCGACCTAGTCGTCAAAATGCCTAGGTATCAGGATTTAGGGTCATAAAATACCATTGGCATTTTATTCTTTTTTCTTTTATTTATTCTATAATTTTAGCATTACAAGTAGTATTTTAAACAGTATTTATACAACAAAGAATTGTTGTTAATTTATGCAAATTAAGGTTATTTACATGCATTAGCTAGGGATTTTGAGGCCAAAATGATAGAATAAAGGCGATGAAATGGAGATTCATTACCCCCCAATACTTGCCTTTGCCAGTTCCCAGCTGACATTTATGCAATAAGAGCAGAAAATGAAAAACATAGAAAAGAAAAAGAAAGAAAGTGGTTTAAATTTAATTCTCAAATTTGTCTTCACGAAATCAAAGTTTGGAGCTTAAGTCGGACCTTTGGAATGTTAGTGCTGTCAGAACCTTATTGGGAATCAGATTTGAAACACAACAATCTTTGAGAATCCCAAAACTCTGCTCAAGTCTCCTAAATAGCCAGGTCAGAACATTTTAACTCATATGCAAACCCTTATGACTATGAATCTGACTTGTACATTGTATGTGGTAGAGGCTCTTCCCAACTGAAATGACAAAAAGATTGACTTCTTCATCATGACAACCCAATGATTCCCCAATCCAGCAACTCCTTTCTTGAGGAGCATGGTATTTCCTTCTAAGTTCAAGTGACAACCAGCTCAAGAGGAGGGTGTGAAGAGAAGAATGGATGGTAGCCAGTGTAACTACCTATCCCAGGACACGTGACAAGTGTAGTCAAGTCATCCAACTGCAGGCTCACAAGGTATGACATTAAAGCTCAAGCTTTCTTATTGGCTAAACAAGTATGTATACTCCGGTAGACTTTTTATTTTCAATCAGGGTTGTCCACTTTTTTTGGAGTTTCTCTCTTTTTTTTTGAAATACTATATATAACAACATTTACATAAGGAGTTTTTCCTCTTGAGCCAACCGATGATCCCTCTTTTGAAGAATTATTTCAACCCACACTCTCCTATCTTTAGACGTCTCTGCTACTGGACGGGTTGGGGAGCACTTCCCTTCATAAACGAGGACAAATGTTTCCACTTGTGTACGTCTCATTCTGGCAAATCCAATCCCCTCACTACTCCAACTCAGTTGAGCGAAGTGAAAGGTGCATGTGTCCAAGTTAGGTCATTATCAACAAGAGTTGTACGTGTGCTCCGAAATACTCTACTTAGGCAGTCAAGAATACATTGAACCAAGTCTCACGATTCTCAAAGAATTAAGTCAACTAGACCTGAAGTACCTCAATTCCAGTTCCTTTAAGGTTCCTGTGATTAGGTAGATTTAAGATCCAACCAAACTCCAATCTTTTGACTTTACTTAGACTTGTTCAATTATCAAACTCAATCTGAAAAATGTGAATGCTAAGCAAATGCTATGTATAATGCAATGAAAAATATTTTTGTGATGCAATTTTCAAAGTTTTGAACTTATTATGGTTTCTTTTGGAAAAGTTTTTGTAATTTTTTTATTTGTTTGAAAAAGATTTTTGCAAACGTTTTTTTTGTATTTTTTGGTTTTGCAAATGTTTTTTGTGATTTTAATTTGAAAAAAAGGATTTTGGATAAAAATAGGAATATATATTTACATGGGTATGCATCTTATAGTTACAAGAGTTATGGTTTTTAATAATTTACAGGGATAAGTGATTATTTTATAAATACAAATAGTTAATATAGAATTTTAGTGTGATGTATATATTCCTCAAACTTATTTGAAAACAATTATGAAAACTATAGCCCAAAATAGTTTTTGCAAATAATTTTCACAAACATTTACACCCATTTGAAAATCATTTTGCAAAAGTTTTTTCAAATAGTGTATATAGATTTTTCAAAATATTTTTGTAATCATTTTCAAAACCATTTGCAAATAGTTTTTAAACTTTTTATTTCACACAAAAAAGGAATTTTTACAAATAAAGAAATTTTACAAAGGTTGAAAATATTAAACAAAACATTTTCCAAATATTTTTCAAAAGACTTTTCAAAAAGATTTTCACACTATTTTTCAAACATTTTTCAAAAAATATTTAAACCTAATTTATTAATCAGTAAATACAAAAAACTTGGGGAATAATTTCCATCTTTATATTTAGTGATTTTAATGAGTTTATAATACATTTTATAGAGTATTTTAGCCATATTTATTATTAAAAAACGAAAGTATGATTTATGGCTAAAGTATATACATAGTGTATACGACCCCCTACACTTAGCTTGAGTTATGTCCTCATAGATTAGAGAGAAAAAGAGAAGATATAACTCATACTAAGTATAGAAAAGTCTAAATAGTAAAAGAATGAAGGAATAAATGAATAAATGAGAAATCGACCATCCCCCCTATACTTAGGATCAATTAATCCTAAGTATAGCAGACTGTACACTAGGTAGGGAGGGTCAAGGGTGGGAATGAATAGATCGTACTAGGGATATCTCCCCTTCTACTTTGGGTAATATAACTTTAAGTATACACAATAAGAGACATAGGAGAGGATCAAAGAATGAAAGACTCGGGGTGCACACTCCCTATATTTAGGATAAAGTACATCCTAAGCATAGAAATCTGATAAAACAGGGTGATACCTTTTCAGCAGAAAATGAAAAATGAAAATGAAAAAAAGAAAACAAGAAAACAAGAAAAGACAGATGAAGATAGAAGAAAAGATCGAAGAGAATGTACACATCATTCTCCCTATACTTAGGGTAAAAGAGCCCTAAGTATAGGCAAATATAAGAATGATGAAACGGAACGAAGAAAGAACACTCAGCTTGTCCACCCCCTATACCTAGGAAAAAGTACATCTTATGCAAGGCACACATAAAGATGGGGTGGATGAGCGATACAATGGATGGACATAGAAAAACAAATGCATATATACAAGAGGATGGATATACAAAGGTGAAGAAGGTAGAAAGCGAACCTTCTTACGAGACCGCTAAGGAATAGATCTAACAAGATGTAGGTCAACGTCAGGGTCCTCTGATGACAAAAACCGACCAGGGTTGACTCGGAGGTATCCTTAGCAGTCATAGAGTGTGCATGCACGAACCGATTAGTGGAAGTGGTGTGGCTAGGTCGGCATTGGGTGTCTCACAAATATCAAAGTGAAAAGGCTCGAACTCATCAATGGAAGTAGTCAAGTCAAGTCTAGCATGGTGAGTCTCAACTAGGTCAAAACAAAAGGGATCGAACTCATAAGTGGAAGTAGTAAGGTCATGTTCGTCCTCTAAGGTCTCAACCCGGATCATCATCCTCATCAAAAGGCTTGAATTCTTTGATGAACACAACATGATCAAATTCAACCTTTTCAATCTCATCTATGTCTGCCCTCCACTATAAAGTGTTAATAGTGTAAATCCCACGGATGTCATCAACACATCGCTAAGTACCAGAAGAGGGAACTCCAATGTCTATGCTTTTTCAGTCTTCCTCCATGGGGAAGAATTCTCGGGTGTCAGTAGAATCTAACATACAACAAAAATCTCTGATAGTCTCATCAAGGTCATAGTCCTCGGGGTTGGCTAAAATTGGTGAAGTCACATCAGATGCAGGTCTTTGGTCGACAATAGGTACAGTGATGACCACAACGCTCCCGTCATCAGGATGGAAGCAAATCTCTCCTGATCCATAATCAATGACGACTCTCATAGAGGCGAGAAAGGGTCATCCCATGATGATTGGAGAGTGCTCCCTAGTGGAGGTCTCCATGGCCAATACGACAAAATCGACAATATAGCTCATGCCCTGAATCCAAATGACAACATTCTCTAGAATACCCTTCGGCTTCCTAATAGATCCATCAGTAAATTGAACGATCATCCCGGTTTTCTTGAGAGGCCCTAAGTGAAGAGACTATACCAAAAAGAAGGTTATTATGCTAATCGAAGCACCGCCGTCAAGGAGAGTGTGATCACATGAAAAGTCAGAGATGGTGCATCTAATGAAAGGTGTAGCAGTGTTCCCTTTCTTAGAGAATAGACGGCGAGTGATGGTGTGGGCAGTGGCCATGGTCAAGATATGACACTCAGATCTGCTCCTCTACTTTCTCTTCTTAGGTTAGGAGCTGATAAATTGGTTATGGCCTGGTGAAGTGGGGCATTAATGATCTTATGAATAGCGGCCACCACTTTGGGTTCAGTCAACATTTTTTTTTTGAATTTTTGGACCTCCACCATAGAAAGGAGGGGATCAGAATAATCTTGTATACACAGATGACTAAGAGAAATTTGTACAATGTCATCCTCGGGGTCAAAGGTGGGAAAAGGTGTGATTGATTTTGTGGGCAGATGATCAGTCATATGTGCCCTCTACTCACAAGATGAATCAACACTGTATCTCCCGAAATCTTTGTCTTTTTAAAAATTTTTTATTTTTTGTCTTAACTAATGGAGTAGCATTCTGGTTCTTATTCGGACTACTAAGATCATTAATCCTCGAATTCATTTGATTATTTAATCGAGCCATGTACTCAAGTGCAGTGTCCATGAGAGGTGACTCCAACAGATCAGTCCCGGGTGGATGTGGTGATGGAAAGTGGGAAGATGGTGGGGGATATAACTTCGAGGCCTGATACTGTGGATGAGGTAGATATGTACAAAAATAAAAATCTGGAGCAAAGTCCTCTTGGAAAAATGGAGGTGGACCGACTGGAGGGTATGAGGGATCCGCAAAGTTCGGACAAAAATCGCTCTAATCGGCCATCTCGAAAGAAAAAGAAAATGATCGGAAGAGCACTGTGGTCAAATCAAGAGGTGTGATAAGAAAGGTGCAACTTTGTAGAGAGATCGAGTATACACACAGGCAATCACAAACAAATGCACACAAAACAAAACACAACCTCTCAGATCACCTACTAAACACGGTGAGGACCGCAAAAGTGCGGTCCTTTATCTTGTATGTTTTAGAGTTAGTTGAGAATCAAAAAATTGTATAAACACTTAAAAAGGCATATGGGATTGGGGCACTAGACCTAAGTGTGTACGTGAGCAATCTAAAATGAATATAATGAGGGGATTACTCGCCCCAAGACAAGGTTTTTTCTTTTAGATTAATTTTAGGGTCAAGTAATTTTAATAGTCCCAATTTTATTGATTATCATTTTTTTTGGATTTTTAATAAGAATGCACACGCCTATCGAGGAGTCAATTCTTCTTAGCACCTAGGTGATCAAAATCAGAGAGAGAGAGTCGGAAAAGCAATGCATGCGACAAATCAATGATGAATGCTAAAGCTTAAATGCTCACCCTTACTCTAGCTCTCTACATGAAATGATGCCAAGCAAAATTGAAACCTACCTACATGCAAATGCAAGCCGATGAAATCACCCTAGATGAGGATATACTATTATCGTGAAGAACATAATGCTAATTATCTAGAAATGAGACCAAGGTCCGGTCTTCGATGCCGATCGGTGCCCGCCACAACGGGTCTTGCAAGTGCCGTATACGACATCTCTCGGCATGCGGTCTCAAATCCAAATAATTAGCAATTCAAAATTTGTCTAAGTCAAAATGAGACTATAGGTGCAAGCAATGGTGATCAAGTATTTGGCCTTAATCTATCGGTCTCAATCACACAGAATAAGGAAAAATAAAATCGAAAAACAAAATAGAAAATAGTGAAAAACGTGACAAAAACCAACGAGGCCCCCAAGGGAACAATCCCTCGGGCACTTGACCTCGTGAAGTGTCGTAGTGCCGAGAGTGTCCTGAATATTACAATAATTGTAGTCTCTCTCTCACTTTAAATTACAAATGAAATAAAAATAAATAAAATGCAATTGTCTTCAAAATGTCTCAAACTCCTTCTTTGCTCCAAGTCCTTTCTGACAATTAAGTTAAAAAAATGATACCGTCTCACGTGGTTGTGCATGCGCTCCTGGAAGAGTGCCTTACTCGATCCACGTTCCCCGCAACAAAGACAACAAGGAGAGTTGATTAGACAATTCAACAATTATATCAAAGAAATCAGAAAATAAATAAAGCAAAATATAGGCAAAGAAGACACAATCAAACAACCAATCTATGTGCAGTTTCTCCCCAGCAACGACGCCATTTGTTTAAGGGGATTTTTCGCGCGTCGAAATTATGTCTCACACAAGGAGGAGACCCAATCTCTGTGGTGACCCGTAAGAAACCCAACTTCAAAAAATAATTAACCGACAATAATAAGAAAACAATGAAAATAAAGTGTGGAGTTAAAATTTATTATAACTCTACAACAAAGATGTGTATAGGTGCAAGTTTGTGTAGAGGTTGAACACAGGGAACATCAAAGGATAGATTGGGCAATTAAATGCACAAAAGTGATTGTGTGATCTTGGTCTAGTTTCTATATGGGTTTTTAATTTTATAATTTTAATTTTATTTTTGTTTATATTTTTGTATTTTCTTTTTAATTTTATATTTTTAAATTTCTTTTTATATAGTTTTATATTTTGTATTTTCTTTTTTTCTTTTAGTTGTCTAATATAAGAATATATAAGATTATACATACAATAATAGATAAAAGAGATATCAATATAAGTAAAAATAACTAAAAATAATAGAATTAAATATTTTTGGGTTTTTAAAATTTTTTACTGTTTTGTATTTTTAATGAATTTTTCTATTTTTTTATATTTTTCTAGTATAAATTTCACTAAATCAAGGATTAAATAAATATCTGAAATTGAAATGAAGAGGAAAAATAGAAAAATAAGTCCAATATTCTTCAAATCAACTTTAACAACTAGATAATAATATAAATAAAAATCAAGGATAGAAACATGTATTTATGGTATTTTTAGAAATTTTACTCTTTTTATAATAGATTTTGTAGCTTTTTTTATTTTTATATATTTTCTTTTTCTATTTTTATGGTTTTTAATTTATGAAGTTTGAAAATAAATAAATAGGCACGAAAATATTTTCTTCTTCCTTTGAACCTGAGCCTCGATTGCTTGGCCCAATTGGTAAAGGGTTTAACAGAGATGACACAGAAGCTGGATGACCTGACAACCACCAAAACTCCAATTCCAACCCGGGTCGAAGCCAACCCTGATAATTTTAAGAGAAAAGAACATGTAGAATGTGACATCACGTCTGTGCTTGTAGAGTTAGATGATTGTGATTTTTTTGTATCTTGTATCTAATGTTGTTACTCTCAAGAGCGATAGGACCTTGACTCGGTCTACCACTGTTAGAGGGAAGAATAAAATTTCATCTGGTGAATCATCACCTTCTACATTAGCCGTGCCAGCCATAAGTCTAGGCGAGGAAGAAGAAGGAGGAGGAGCCACGCCAGCTAGTCGCCACCAACCACCAAAAGAATGAAAAATCATAAAAATGAAAAAAAACCAAAAAAATGATTGCAGTCGAAGTGAAGTTGCACCATCCTTAGAGGAGCCAGCTCCAACAGCTGATCTAGTGCCAGCCGACGGACTAGTGACCGCAACTTTTGGACCACCATGCTCAAGATTGTACACCTTTTTGTAGTCTGGTTGTACAATATGTTGTGGACATGAATATCGACGTAAATAAGAACAATAATTTTGATTTTAGTTCTGTACTTGTTCCTTTTCTTGATGCAACTGAAAAATCTAAAACAATGCAAAATGAAAAAGTGCATTATCTGATCTAAGTGTTATGGAGATCATTAAAAACTTGATTGTTGAATTGTCTTTAATGAAAGCCATGGACTATATTCCCACTGTGAAGAAAGGCTTGAAGGAAGCATGTACTAACAAGCGTCGGTCGAACTGCAATAACAGACTCCGCCTAGTTGAAAAGTGCATCCTCATCATGGCTAGTATCACAACAATCAATAATCTCCCAGAAAAGAAGCCATACAAAGGAGCAACTTTAATCAGATGTGAGATTGACCAGGTCTTTGATGAACTCTGCTTGATAGCGGCACTTCAATCAACATCATACCCTCATCATTACTTCCGGAATTTGTCCTAGGTCTATTTAAACCTACAAAGATGATCCTTTAGTTTGTTGATCGATAAATCAAGCGACCCCGAGGTCTGTTGGAGGACATTATCGTAACGGTTCAAGACATGTCGTTTCTTGTTGATTTTGTAGTCCTTGATATGGACTCTCTTGCCCCGTTACTCCAAACCCCAATTATTCTTGGTTGGCCTTTCCTGTGAACTGCAGATGCCATGGTTGACTATGGGTCTGGAAAGATCACGTTACTCTCATGCAACAACATAGTTACGATGGATATGGCCAGTAAGCCGAAAGTTGTATCTGATTAAAGCCGAGCAGAACCGCTTGTAGAAGACTGTGCTATTATTACTGAATTCAAATATACATATTATCTTTTAATGACATATGGCCCCTGGAAATCCTGAATTCAAATATACATATTATCTTTTAATGACATATGGCCCCTGGAAATCCTTTCTCCTGAGGAGGACCTAGAAAGCACAGTCGATACATGCTCCGGTGTCAACTGGGAGACTGATTCTCACTAACCTATGGGACTATTTTGATTCAAAATATTCATGCTAGTTCGAAATGGTTGAATTAATTGATGGTTTGTTCGGCACATTGTCAACTGAGCCACGAGTGATCGAGGTGAGCATCACCTCCAAAATCTTACCTGATCATCCGCTGACCAATTTAGTTTCTGAAGTGACCAAGAAGCAGACTAGGTCAGAACAAGAACTAAAACCACTTTCTACATGCCTCAAGTATGCTTTCCTTACAGGTGTAGAAAACATGTATCCATTCTTCATCATCAGCAACTGACCTCGCTTCAGGAATATCGACTCCTCGAGGTTCGAGAGAAAAACTGCAAGGCTCTTGGTTGGCATGTATCAGACCTCCACAGAATTAATCTCGCCATATATTCACACCAAATTTATTTGGAAGATGATGCCAAGCCAATCCGAGAATTTCAAAGAAAAGAGAATCCTAATTTATGGGACATTATCATGAAAGAGATCATGAAATGGTGTGACACAAGCTTCATTTATCCCATCTTCGACTCCAAATGGGTGAGTCCCTTGCATGTAGTTCCGAAATAATCAAGGATCACTGTGGTCACCAATGAAAGAGGAGAGGAGATGTCCACTCGGGTCCCAACATCCTGGCGCATGTGCGGTAATTATCATCACCTCAATGCTGCAACGAAGAAGGACCACATCCCCTTGCCATTTATTGGTCAAGTTCTAGAAAAATTGGCTGTCAAGGTGTTCTTCTACTTTTTGGATGGGTATTCCAGGTACAACCAGGTGGCAATCATCCAAGAGGACCAAGAGAAGACTACTTTCACTTGCCCTTTCGACACCTATACTTTCAAGAGAATGCCCATTGGTTTGGGCAATGCACCTACTACATTCCAGAGGTGCATGCTCGCTGTTTTCGCCAATATTGTTGGTATTCTCAAGGTGTTTATGGATGACTTCTCCATCTATGGTGAGAACTTTGATTCTTATCTTGAGCACCCAGAAGGAGTGCTTCAGAAAAACCGAGAAGTCAATCTCAGATTGTCTTAGGAAAAGAGCCACTTCATGGACACCGAAGGGATTGTACTGGGCCATGTCATTTCCTAGTGTGGCATGGAAGTCGACTCTGTGAAGGTGGATGTGATCACCAATCTCGAGCCACCTTAGAATGTTAGAAATGTTAGGTCATTCCTGGGGCATGTGGGTTTCTATAGATGATTCATCAAAGATTTCAGCTGCATCTCCCGACCTTTAACTGAATTACTATGTAAGGAGATCGAGTTTAATACTGATCAACATGTTCTCCTATCTTTCAATCAGATTAAGGAGCTAATTACTCGAGCTCCCATTCTACAACCGCTGGATTGGTCTCTAACCTTTAAGATCATGACGAATGCATCATATTTTGCAGTTGGAGCTTGTTAGGTAAAAGGAAAGACAAAGTTCCCTATGCCATTCCCTATGCTAGCAAGACATTAGATGAAGCATAGAGAAACTTTACTATTATAGAGAAAGAGTTGCTGGTTGTGGATTTCTTCCTTGGGAAGTTCAGATCCTATTTGCTTGGATCTAAATTCATAGGTTATACTGACCACTCTACTATCTGGTATCTACAACATAAGAAGGATGCGAAGCCAGGATTGATTAGATGGACCCTTCTCCTTCAGGAATTTGATTTGGACATAAGAATTGGTAGAGTTTAGTTTAGTCCACTAACTCAAACAGATGGTAGAGTTAATATAACCAATGATCTAATTACTGAGATTAATAAAAAAAATAAAGAAGAGGAGGAGGTCGGCTTCTAGGGGGAGGAGGCTTTCTTTTCATTTATTTTTCTTTCTCTCCTCTAACTTCTCATTCTACCACCAACTTCCATTCAACTCCACCATTTTTTATCCTCCCATTCAACTCCACCATTCTATAATTTTTCTAACTCCCATTCTTTACTTTTTATTCATCTCATCTTCTTCATTTTACCTTTATTCGCCATTCGTAGAGAAAAAGGAGAGAGATTGGAATGTTTTATCGATGACAATGACTGAGCATCATCTTCAAGCAACGACCTCCTTGAGGCAAGATCCGGGGCAACCATCATTACCATGTCACGAGCTTTCTGTCAAACTCACATAGTTTCTCCGATTTTTTTCGCCAATTCGGATCGAGGCTACGATAGGAGTCCAACATAGTTTCTCTGCAAATCCGGCAAAACACAGGTAATTTTTCTATCTTCCTCTCATTTTTCTTATTACCTAACGTTTTTTTTTGTCTTGGCCATCTTCATTTCATTTTTTTACACCACATCCAAATCACCATCATCCACCTCCATAATCTTCTTCATCATTCCCATTTACCACAATTTTTTATATATTTATTCCCAATTTGAAACAAAAAAAAATAGAAAATTTAAGAAATCAAATAAAAAATATAAAAAATAAAAAAATAATAGGGGGTGCGTCAGCTTCTCCACCGCACCCCCATAGCCCACAACTGTTAGTCACACGGCTCCTCCTCCGTCCTCCCCAGTGCCATGCCTCTCCACCTGCAGGCCTCACCGTTGTGCACCTAGCACTGCTAGCAGCTAGCTGTGGGTCGCCCTTCCTCCCCGCTCCTACACTGTGATCGAGCTCCCTCCTACCCGACCCTCCTCCCTCCGCCCAGTGCACGACTTGCTGACTCCGCCTTTGTTGCGGGAGTACGCTGCCATTGCATGCCTCTTGACAATGCGCCGCCCCAAGCGACCGCGTGCCACTGCCCCTCCTAGAGCCCTAGCCGCTGACCTTTGAAGGAACAAAGGAGGTTCCTTTGTTTATTTTTTTATTTTGTAAAAATTACATATTTTTCCTGTTAATTTTTTAACTATAAATGAGTCCCTATGCATATTTTATTTCTGCTCAAGTTAAATTTTGTTTTACAAGTACACCCCTCTATTTATGTGTTAATTCAGACATCTTTTTAGCATCATTTATTTAAATGAGAAATCTTATGTTGTTGAGCAACTAATTCTCTATCATTTGGATATTTATTTGGATTTTTGCACTCTTTGGGTAATTAATTAAAATTTTTTAGTGAAAAATTACATATTTTATGCCATTTATGGTCTTAAATTCATTTTCAATTCACAGTTACTTAAAAAATTCCTCAAAAATCATATATGATGCCCTGAAATGTACTTCAATTAGTCCAAATTTCATCTAAACTTTAGTTGTCTTGTTCCTTAAATAATTTCTAGAGTGATTTCATTAAATGATTTTTAACTAAATCGACATACATATTTTTGCAAAGTTCCAACTCTCCTAGATTGCATATTGAAATATCTTGTTGAGATAATTCTCTCCCTAGCTAAATTGATAATGTGGATTTATTAGGAATTAAATAGTCACAATTACTCTGATTCATTAAAAATTCATAAAAAATTTCATATATTGTCAAAAAAACTCCAAAAATTTACGGTAACCTCATTTCATCATTTATAAGTTTTAGTAAAATTTTCATAATTTTTATATTCTGTTTGTGTGAGAAGTTACATAAAAACCCATAAAAGTGTGTATTTTTCATTTCTTCATTTTAACCTTAAAAATCCAAAAAAATATTTTGCATTCATCATTAGATTAGGTTTCTTGAAAAAAAAATATAATTTGGCTAAATTGGATTAACTTTATATTAAAATTAATTTGGCTAAGTTATGTGTTTTCGTATTAACTTAATTCAAACGCATTTGCATTCATATTCATTTTTGCATAAAAAATTAAAAAAAAATCTGCATGGAAAACTAGACCTAAGTGTTCAGGATTAAGTTGTTCCTTTGCCTCCCTATGTTCGATCTCGAACTTGCCCGGGATATAAATTAAAAATCGAGTCCTCTTCATGGAGATCTTTACTCAGTTCTGACTCATTTTACCGAGTGTCGTGCTAGAAAAAGTACCTAATACACCTACTCAGGCACTTTATCAGATGGCTCCGTTGCTAAGGAGGCAAACAACTTATGGTTTAATTTAGAAAATTGGATTTAGGTTTTCTCTCACTCGGGTAGTCTGACCCTGAGCCACCTTGTAATTAATCCATTTCCCCCTAATTTTCTCAAATATTTTTCTGCTCATTTTTGTATATTTTGTTGTTTATCTCTATAATATAAATTTCGTTTTCCTTACGAGGGCCTGGTGGACTTGGAGTGCATCGGAGGTGCATCAGAAGTGACGCACGCCGACTGTTGAAGATCAAGGAAATTTTAATTTATTTTTGAGCATTTTCATTTTTGTAAATTTTTTTAATTATTGTATTGTAATAATTTAGGTAATTCACTCTTTACATCGGCTCTTGTTTGAGAGCTCACAGATGTATCAGGACTGGACATTCGACCTATTTATGGTCGTGTGGTTCATTGACGTAGAATATGACTTACACTCGCGATCCTTAGAGCATTTTTACTAGAATATTTTTATTGCTTGTGCTCATAATCTTTATGACCACACATCACATTTAAAAAGACACATTTAGACCATGGAGATATTAGTCAAAATTAAATTGTCCATCACTCGCTAATAGAAGTGCCTGTCTAAGAATGATTTTCTCGTTTGCAAATTTCATAGTATAAAAGTTCAATTATGTGTTGCATCCCGCATGTAAGAGAACGAGAATTACTGTAAGTCTTCTGAACTGGGCATGCACCATTGATTTCACTTTTTGCATCAGTTTTTCTTGACTCCCTTCCCCTTAGGTTTGAAACTATGTTAAAAGGAAATCGAGACTAATCGTTAGGTCATGTTTGGTGGATTAATCCAGTGATAACTGAACATAAAATCAGGACTACTAATCATAATTGACCGAAAAAAATTATTAAAATTTACACTTGTTTTCAGGAGAACAAAACCCTCATTGTACGCTTGTACTATTGTGATTGTTGAGAGGTGAGGATGCATCCCTCGGATATGCCCAAAACCTAATTTTAAGCCTTGTGTGATTGGAAGTATATCTTGATTTATCACTTAATTAATATTTAAAAGAAAAATGGTCATACTCTTGCAACCATCACAGTGTTGAGTAGGTGAACCCAGGGTTTGTTCTTGTGTTTGTCTGTTTTATGTGTTATTCGGTGCACTTGCAAGCTTTCTTCCTCGATCTGCTTCATTCTCCCATCTCTCTTCGAAGATGCCAGAATATTGGTAATCATATCCAAGTCACTCTTCTTCGACCATATTCCGATCATCTCCACCCTCTTATTCCTCCTCATACCCATACCCTGACCGTAAAGTCAGAACTCCGACTGACTTCTCCACTTCTTCGTACTTCTCACCTACCCCGCATTCTTACACCCCTGACCCACATCCACCGTTGATTGACTCACCATATTCTCATTCGCTTGCTGGAATGAAGGAACAAATCAAAGAGCAAGCCATTGCTGGGATGAATTATTGATAGAATCAGTTGCCCCCACATACGTCATTCATACCTCGAGTTGGGACTGGACAATGATTGAGCTATACACATCCCAACTTGACCTTAGGGCACAACATGCTCGACCAAACAAACTGAATAGAGAGGCCTGCACTACATGATCTTCCTAACTTGATCAAACTTAGTGATCAAGCCTAGATTGACCAGCCTTCATACCACCCATTCAGAGAGCTGACATATACAAGGGATTGGATTGATGCGACCAATTTACATGCCCCCTATCTACTGACTCCACCTTATGAGGCTCCGACCAACATCTGCCATACAGATGGGCGATACTCAACCCAATATTACATGCCTGAGTCAAGGTGTGTTGAGTATAAGATCCTGAGTTCTGAGTAGTATCCTCCAACTGAGTAGACTCGTCTCATGATTTGTCAAGAGAACTTATTGGAGGATGACATTTCTAGATCGATCAAGATTCCAGGTATGAAAGTGAATCATGGATTTCGTAGATTGAATTTTGAAAACCTGAAAGACACTAGATTGACCACACGTCATATATAGCTGGAGTCCCTTATACCTCCCCATTCTACTAACAACTTTCCCTCCAAACTAGAGTATGTACATTCTCCAATTTCACCTATCAAAAAGATCGGAAAATTAAAAACCTGAAAACATCATAAAAAAATGAAAATAAAAAAGACCTAAAAAATTGGATCCTGCAATTAGGGAAGCTATTGATAGAGAGTGATTTTTGAAATTTCCTTAGTAATGGCCATTTTATATCTTTCATACATCAAAATATTTGTGAGAAGTAAATTGACGCCTAAAAGGTCGGGCAATATGAGGACAAGGAGTGAGAGAAACATAGTATCTATGGCCACCTCTTTGATGATAGGGAGAAAAATCAAGAGCTGCAGAGTGAAGCAGTTGTCTAGGTTTGACTGTGAAATTAAAGACACTACCTTCACCCATGCAAGAATCGATGTTGACTCACCGATAAATATCCTCCCAACCTTCGTGTTTGCCAAGCTAACACTCGCATCAAGCAAGAAGACGAGAGATATCATTTAGTTGGCTGATCGGTCTATAAAACAGTTGAGAGGAACCATTGCCGTCATCATTACTTTCTAAGGTGCTCTACTCCAGGTAGACTTCACGATCATTGACATTGAGCATCGAGGAGAGTACATCCAATATCTGACATTCTCGAGAAGCCACTCTTAGCCTTAGCTAAGGCAATTATAGATTGCGAGACTCGAGAGATCGATTTCACGGCATTGTGAGCACTCCGACCTCACCCAATCTTTGAGGACACACGATATTGTAAGGTAACTCATAAAGTCGTAGACATCTGTGACCTCCAAGAGACAATTGAGTCACATCTCTCTACTACACCTGAGATACCGACTGTCCAGATGACCATTGGTTCAAAGACTCCCTATATCTCAACATCACCCATTGCTTGCATCACCACCACTGTGACAACTTCTAGAGAAGACTCACAACCAGAAGCTGCCCCTGTGCCGGACATGATCATTTCTGTTTGTGCTGACCTAGCAGGAGTATTACAATGCATATTGTCAACATCTCGTACACACAACATCCATGACCTACATCAAAAGAGACAATCGGGACAAAATTGATCAATCTCGAGAAATCGGTTGCTCCATCATCTAGTCAGTCAACTGGTAAGAAGAAGAAGAGTATTGATTCCTCGAGGTATTCCCCCAAGCTACTCAAGACGTATGTCTCTCCTCTTCATCTTGATGCTTCAGGTTCTAGAAAACCGACTAAGAAAGTTGCCTTTGACATACCACAAAAGGAATGTTCTAATCAGTCGTCATCAGGTCCAGATGATGTGATCTATATGAATAAGCTTAGTTCAGTTGTTCTTAAGCCATATTTTAGCAAGCAGCTGTGTGTCGACCCTCGTTGGACGTTCCCTACCCCTCACTATTATTCCCTTGAGGACAATTGTGACAACGACACATATGTATACTACCCACCACCTCGCTCTCGCAAGAAGGTCCGTCACAAACCTTCTTGATCCTTGTTATTCTTTTCCTCCTTGTATAGATTTTTTTTCTTTTATTTGACTCCCTCCCGTGATTCGCATCACTTGCCCCAATTCGGTATCATTTTTATTTGGTGGCTATACTTAGGATGACTAGATCTTAAGTATAGAGAGGTGAGTGACCCGAGTTGCTCTGTATTTTATTTTATTTTCTTTTTATATATTCTTTCCCACTCTCATCGGTCCCCCAACCTTGTATTCTCTCCAATAATTAGGCTGACTAGAGCGTAAGTATAGGGGGGCCGATGCCCGTTGTGTATTCTACAATGCTCTTATATTCTTTTCTCTTCTATTCTTTTCTCCCACTTATGCTTAGTACGAGCTATGGCTTTTTGTCACCTAGTATCATGAGGACATAAAAAATGTGCGTCCTTTCTTATTTACGTTTCTTTTTCAGAAAAAACTTTTGAAAAAAAGCAATAAAAATCTTTTTCAAAAATTTCTTCTTTCTTATTTTCCTTTATTTTTCAAAAAAACCTAACTAATGAGTTGGTTTAGTCACTGATACTTTTACATTCACACGACTAGTGAAGTTCAAGAACTCTTGGTTTACGAGGTCTTGATATTTTGAGTTAAGCAGCCCTAGTCAGTAGGGTCTTTGACTTATATATTCACATTTCTGTAGTTTGAAAGATTTGTGTGATATATTGCATGCTTAGTCTCTACCTTAGGAATATGATCAACACCTCACGTACGTAACTACAGTTGTGATGAGATGAGTTGAAATTTCACTTGAGGAACTGGGATGAGGGATTTGAATTTGAACCTGATTTTATTATGATCGAGGATGGGATAAAATCAATGAAGGCTTCATGAAACCCGAGTGTCATCACCTTTATCCAGTATGAGAACATTGTTCTTGTACAATCTCTTGACATTTACCAATGTGCCAGGCTGTGATAAAATCTAAAAAAATGTTTATCAGTGTACGACAACTCTTGGTAAAAGCAGTGGAGCTAATCACAAAGAAAAGAAAAGAAAGAAATATTGAAAGAAAAGAGATCACACACACAAAGTAAAATTATAAAGAGCTTCTACCAAAGGCGAGCACTCCCAACCATTTCAAAATGTCCACTTGGACCACCACTATTAGGATTAGGAGTCGAGCTAGCATCCAAAAAAGGGCTCTACATCATAAATGCTACAAGTCTAGGTGTAGAAGGTACGATAGGTACTCAAAAAAGGCACACCCTGGTGTATTCCCAGGAAAACAAGTGCAGATAACTCTGAATTCTCTTAACAGACGCACTGATCAACACCAAAAAAATAAATGTGTTGAGTTAATAAGGCATTCGAGAGGATCCTTGTTCCAATGAGAGGGAGAGAAGAATGACCCAATCCTATGCCCTCCATCAACTGACCTTCTATCTACACTTTATGACAACTAAAGAGACGGTGGATTGGATGCAAGAAATAGTTTATTCCCTAATGTTAAGGATCGGGTTCTTAGAAGAATCGCTTGGACTAGAACTTTGGGTGAAGTTGCAACTCTACTCTTGTAACTGTAGCACACACTTAATGTCATATCCCTATTATATATGTATATAGAGAGAGTATAATAATTTGGGAAATTGGATACCTTTTGACTAGAGCTTGGTTCAGCTTAGAATTTTAGGATAACTAAAAACGAGAGTCCTTAAACGATTCAAGATTTGTATTCACACTCACAGCAAGGGATTAATCCAACTTATTCATTCTTTATTTGCTCGAGGACTAGCAAAGTTTAAGTATAGGGGGTGATGAATCCACGATTCACCATCTCAATATATTGATCTTAGTAAATCCCTGAGTAAAATCTCAAATAAATGTCCATAATATCAATAAATTAATAAAATGGCTATTGAAAATAAATACACTAATTATTATATATTATATTGTATTAAATAAATTAATAATAAAAAGCTATAAAATAAAGGAGTTTTTCACAAGTAAGTAGTCCATTTCTTCATGTATTTTTAATAATTTCGTTTCAACTCCATTTCAACTAATTATTTCTCTGACATTTTTTTTACAAAAACGTATATAAAAATACAAAAATATAAAATAAGTTTCACCTCAAATAAATACTCCTAGATCCTAAAGAGAAAAAGCCATAAAGTCCAACTTTTCGACCAAATTCGCGCTCCATATGAATACCAAATTCACCAAAATCATTTTTAAGTTTTAAGTTCGAAAATTATCTATCCAATGACAGTTTCATTGAAATCAGAGCACATTTACAAAATTTGAGTTTTGGGACCTCGTTGTATATTACACATAATGCAATAAATGTACCTCTGATTTTTTTCATGTACAAATCTAGCCCCTTTTAATTTATTTCTTTTACTATTAGTTTCTTTATTGTATATTTTAATAAATGACACAATTAGAAAATCTCAAAGAAAATGTTCGTCATTAAAAATAAGTCAAAGTGACTTTCTATATAACGTACATATTTTTCCTTTCTCATTTTTTAATTTACTTTTCTTAATTACTAAAAAAATCCAAAAATCTTTTTTGTATTTTATTTTGTTTCAAGTATTTTATTTTATTTTTATTTTATAAATGTATTTTGTAAAAATATAAGTAAATTAAAATTAGAAAAGTAAATAAAAACATGTACAATTTATTTATTTTATTTTTTATTGACTTTAGTAAGTTCTGCACTCTCTTTTCTCTTTATTTTATTTTATTTTTAGGAGCCAACTTTTAAGTTCTTTTTATTTATTTTCCTTTTTCTACTCTAACTTCTCATTCTACCACCAACTTCCATTCAACTCCACCATTTTTTTAACCTCCCATTCAACTTCACCATTCTACCATTTTCTAACTCTCATTCTTCTTCTTTTTATTCATCTCCTCTTCTTCATTTTCCCTTCATCTGCCATTCCTAGAGAAAAAGGAGAGAGATTTGAGTGTTTTGTTGATGACATCAGTTGAGCATCATCCTCAAGCGATGACCTCTTTCAGGTGAGATCCGTGGTAACCATCATTGCCGTGTCACGAGCTTTCCGTCGAGCTCGCATAGTTTCTCCGATTTTTTTCTCCAAATCAGATCGAGTTTACGATAGGAGTCCATTGTAGCTGCTCCGCAAATCTGACAAACCATAGATAAGTTTTCTATCTTCCTCTCATTTTTCTTATTATCTAACGTTAATTTTTTGTCTTGTTCATCTTCATTTCATTTTTTACATGACATTCAAATCACCATCGTCCTCCTCCATCATCTTCTTCATCATTCCCATTTACCACCTTTATACATATATTTTATTCCCAGTTTGAAACAAAAAAATAATAAAAAATATTTGAAATCAAATAAAAAAATTAAAAAAATAAAAAAGAATAGGGGGTTGAGTCGCTTCACCGCCGCACCTCCCCCCATAACCCACCACCGCTAGTCGCGAGGCTCCTCCTCAATCCTCCCTAGCACCGTGCCCCTCTGAAGGATAAGGTAAAATCCTTAAGTGCATGATGAATCTCGTATTCATCGTGCTAAAATTAGTCATTTAGGCTCTATCCCCCATTATTCACTTGTAATTAATCATTAATAAAGCATTATTAGCATTCATACATGTGTAAATAATACCTGCATTTCATCATGCATAATTGCATTAAAAATCCCTATTGTAAATTGGACCAAAAAGCTGCTAACTTCTCACATTTGTAATTAATTCATCCTAACTCATATTGACCCAAACCACCTCCATTGTGTAGATCTTACTAACCTTATTAGATAAAAAATACAAAAATACTAACTCCAATAAGTGTCAAATAATCCCAAAGTCTAGTTTCACATCTGACAGACTAAAATGAGCATATCTCCTACATATAGTGTCCGATTCTGGTCTACTCACTTTTCAAGTACTCCATTTTCAAATACCTCCAAAACAAGACCAATTTCATAAAATTCAGAGCTCATATGTGAAAGTTGGGTTTTGGGCCTCTTTTGCGCATTTGAACTTTTTGCTACTTTTGACTTGAGTTTTTATGTACATAATTAACCTTTTTAATTTTATTTCTTTTTCATTTGTGTTCTTTGATGAAAGTTTTATTAAGCGACGTAAAAATCCAAATCCAGATTAAAACCGAAATCAAAGAAACTGACTGAATCCATGTGTCCATTGTAAGTCTGTCCAAATATTGTGTGTTTCTTACTTTTATTTTATTTTCGTATTTTCTTATTTATTAAAAATCCAAAAAAAATAGATTAATGTGTAATTAATTTTCTTGTATTTTATCATATTTTTTCTATAATTTGTATCCTCTCTAAAACCACCAAAAAAATACAAAACCCTAAAAATTCGGTTTTCTATACACATGGATAACCACCAAAAATACCACTTCTCGCAGGTGATCTCTTTTGCTTCCGAGTCCTTTATGAAAGTTGTAGATCTCATTGAGACGAACAACTTTCGTGAAGAAAATTTTTCGATCTGAGGTCTCTTGCTATTTCTTTTCTAATTTTCTTCATCTTTAGATTTGAAATTTTTTGGGGTGCAACGTGGCAGCTCCAGGGCATGCCACGTAGCACTCCCATCTCCCTCTCTTCTCGCACACGTGCTACGCACGCGCCGCCTGCCCCTTCAGCGAGCACGTGCACAGCACGTGCCGACCCCCTCTCATCCCCTACCTCCAGTCGTTACCCACCCCCCCCCCCCCCCCCGCCGTTCCTCCCTCATAACCACCGCCTCCTCCTCGCCTCCGGCCATTACGAGGCCCTCCTATAAGAACTCCTCCTCGCCAGCCGTTGTCCCCATCCGCCATCTCCCTGAAGAGCCGGTGACAGCGGCAGCATAGGCGTGATCCACGGGGTTGGTCCCTCTACAGCTGCTCCTCCGTGAGCAGCAGAGCTTCAGAGTCTCTGCCGCCTCCTCGAAGCGACCATCGAAGAACTGCTTCTCCTAAGTCCCAGAAAACTCACGCCACCTTTGTGTTACTTTTGTTTCCTTTCTTCTTGTTGCAGGTTCATCGCGACAAAAATTGATCCAACCAACCTCGCTCTGTGCTCCGTGCTTCGCTGACCATCTGACCTCCGTTCGCCCCTCCTTGCTCGGCCACCGACCTCCACCCCAAGCACCCGTGCACGCAGTTGTCGTGCGATGTACGGTCCCCAGGTACCCCAGCTACCGCCGCCTCCGCCGAGCCAATTCTGCCTCCACCGTGCATCGACGCCCTCTGCCACGCAGCATTCGCAGTCGCACCTCCGCCCCAGGCTCGCCTCCTTCGCCTCGCCGCCCGTGCGGTGCCTCCGCTTCGTCCACCCTTCGCCGGTCGTGTGTCAACCGGCCTAGGGCCAGCCGACCGCGTCCCCTCCCTCGCGCCTCGGACGCACAGTGCCACCCTCGACCCTCCAAAGAACAGATGTTGTTGGCACAATCCCTTGATCCAACGGCCGCAGACCTTCCACGTGTCCCAAGCCGAGCCTCGCCCCCGAGCCATCGCCTCGGAACCCGCTTAACCTCAGTCCGAGCCTCGCGCTTCCCCCACCGAGCCTCTAGTTTGGACCCTGAACCTCAGGCCCGGTTCCGAACCTCAGGCTCGGCCACTCCGAGCCTCAGGGTCCACCATCCGAGCCTCCAGTCACTGCCGAACCTAAGCCCCGTCCCTGAGCCTGCGCACGCACGTGCGACACACGTTCTTCGGGGGTAAATTGCACAATACCCCTGGTACTTTCAGAATTTGTAGAAATACCCACGCCAGGGGTAAATTACGTACAGGCCCCTCCGACTTTTATTAATTACAGATAAGTCCTCCTAAGGACCTCTTTGCAAGGAAAACTTTATTTTATTTACATTTTAGTCCTTGAAACTTCATGTTATCATATCTTTTTCATACCAACGCCGTTTTGAGCATATAATATGTCATTTTGAAGCTAATTTCGTGCTCTATCACTTGATATAACTTGTAAACAGATTCGAGGTTGTTTATTGTTAATTATCATTTGAGGTTTTCTTTGATCTTATGCAGGCTCTGTTGACACTTTGTATTGATTAACTTGAGGAAAATTTGAGGTATTGTAGGGGCACGTTCAAGGATAAATGATTGAGTTATTTCCCTGTTATTATCGGTCACTCATTTGAGGATTAAATTACAGGAAAATGAGGGGTCAGATCTCCTTAAAAATTCATTGTTGACCCCTTTATTTGCAGGGTTCTTTAGCTGGTGATTGATCTTTTACTCTACAGATTGGGTCTTCCTTGATAAATATTCCTTGAAATTATTCGACCTGTGATAGTATTTGAGGATTAATTGACTTTATTAATTGATGATTTAAATCGCGAAAAATCACAGATCCTGAGCTGAATTAGTGTTTCCATTTTTTTTCTTTGTACAACATTGTCATCATTGCATTGTATATTCTTCAACACATAAATTAATAAATCATTAATTAATTATTTAATTTGATTTAAGACAACAAAACTAAAAATCATTGTTCCCTGAGTTCGACCTTTGTACACTTGCCAAGTAAAAATACTCCACAACATTCAAAGATTGTGGTATTTTGATCGACCGAAATTCGCCTCCTATACTACAATTCCTCACCTTCAAAAGAGGCAAATTTCGCGCTCATCAAATGGCACCGTTGTCAGGGAATGACAAATTTTTAGGGTTTTGAATCATTTTTTGTAATTAATTTTTGTAAAATTAATTTTTGTGTCATTTTTTTCTGAATTTTATTCTGCATCTCTCTTTTACTGCATATACTAACCGCAATTTCTCTCTTTGCAGACTTCTGGGAGCGGAATTTGGGATATTCATCAAGGATCTACAAGGAAGATTGAATTTTGATTTTTGTGAGAGAGATCTTAGTATAGGTTTAAATTTCTGCATTATTCACAGGGTCCCTCTCTCCTTGTACCCTGTCAATTTGTAATATTCAGGACTGGGCTCTCTGTGGCATGACGTAGAATTTAGGAGCACATACGCTAGATTAGAATGATTTGATTGTGCTCGTAATTTTTAGGCCACACTCTCACTAATATACGCACTAGATCGTTCAACATTAACCAAATTTTTAAATCAATTCTTCCCCCTAATAGAACTATCTACTTAGGGCATTTTCCTCTGTGCATATCATTTAGTGTAATTTATATTCCTTGTCTTGCATCCCGTATGAAGAACGCGAGGAATCACTATAAGTCATTCTCTTAAGCATGCATCATTGATTTACGTTTGCATCGGCTTTTCCGATCCTCCTTTCTCAAAGTTTTACAACTTAGGATTCAAAGGAATTGGGACTGTTCGTTAGGCGTGAATTTTTATGCTCACATAAACTACAGTGATAACCTTAACTTAAAATCGAGACTGATAATCAAGGCGACTGTAAATAAACTGACATAAAATTAACCTGTGTTTGGTGGAGAGAAACCCACTCATTGTTTGTAAGGACCAGAACACACACTTAGGAAAGAGCCCAAAACCGAAGTGGTTCATTCAGACTACTGATTTTAAAAACAATTTGCTACTTTTCAGTGAGGGTCTCAAGTAGCCATTTACGGTCCGACTTCCCTTAGCAGAGTAGGTGGTTTAGAGGACACCGCAGAAGGCTCCGTCCTCAAGTAACACAGGTAGCTGTTTAAACGGTCCGTACTTACACCTATACTGGCTGAAAGTAGGTGCAACTAGTTGTATGAACTTGGGACAGTCTTTGTGAAATATTTCGGCACCTAACAGCTCCGCTTAATTTTTAAGACTGTTTTGTCATTAAATTAAAATTGTAAAGATAAGCAGCCGAACCCTAACGTGCCTTCACCAGTGTTGAGTGGGTGAATCGACGTGTTTGTTTTGTGTTTGATTTGTGTGGGTCAAAGACTTTGCAATTGCAAGCAAATCATGGTTCGTTAATCATTCCATCGTTCTTGACAACATGTCGGCACAGTGGTCTTCTTTTCCAATCTCCACGACCTTGTCCTGATATTCTTCTTCTCACACTCCTTAAGAGAACCTGAGCATCAAAGCAAATTCTCTTCAGCCATCATTCTCTTATCGCCCATACATCCCACCCTATGACCACACTTCTCCGTGGATTAGCACTCTCTCACATTCTGACAATCTTATGGATATGAGAGAGAGACCAGAATCGAGGATGAACAATAGAGTAATCGATATTGACAACAGAACACGATTTCTGGTTACTATGATGTCACAACCTCTTGAACCATCCTCTACTCAGGATGACTATCCTCTTGAGTACAATCAATTTTCCTTCGACAATCCACAAGAAAACCAAAGTCAAGGAAATAGAACTCATGACCAGACCACAATGTTTATGAACAATCAATACTCTACTCGAGGATACATGCCAAAATCACGACACATGGATAATGATTATTCAATCACTAGTCATGAGATGTTTGAGGATGAGATTGCTCGGACTAATCATAGAGTAGACACTTTAACAAACAGAATATATGATCTCATCCAGTCTATGTAAAATTCAGAAGAAGTGAGGCCACCACCATGCGAACCATTACATCAACACAATCAGACACAACCATTGTTGACCTCTGACCCCCCACTGACCATATTACAGAAAATCCCAAAAAAATGAAAAATTCGAAAATTCAAAAAAATTGGACAATTTTGAAATGGAAGCATTTTGCAAGAGTCTGGTCTTAGAGCTTCCATTAATCAAAGCCATAGAATATGTGCCCGATCTTAAGAGATTTGTGAAGAGTCGACTGAACCCCAAAAAGACGGGCAAGAAATCCTGGACTGAATATCATGTCATATCTAGGGCTAGTTCTTTAGTGATGAATCATAAAATCAAAAGCCGCAAAGTCAAGCGGTTGACTAGGATCACATGTGAAATTGAGGATTCAACATTGACTCATGTTCGGTTAGATGAGGACTCCACATTAAACATCCTCCTGAAGTCCGTCTTTAATCAACATAAATTCAGAGAACTCAAAAAGACTAGGGTGATCGTTCAATTTCCCGATCGATCTACCAAACGACCACGGGGGATCGTTTCTGTCATCGTAAATATCCGAGGTAAAGAGCATAAGGTGGACTTTATTGTCCTTGACATTGAGCACCTCAGAAGGATGTCTGAGACTCCTATTATTTTAGGAAAGCCGTTCTTAGCCTTCGCTAAGGCGATCGTCGATTACGAGACTCAGGAAATCAAGTTCCCGAACTCGGATCACAATGAACACAACCCAATGACACATCCTTCTCTGAGGAAAACCAACTTGAAACCAACAGTTATGATCAGGATATAAATATTCCACATTATCAGACATCTCCGCATGATACACTAATACAAACCCAAGGAGAGTCACCTAAAAGACTGACTGTTGGACAAACTTCAGATTCTCACCACCCTATCACTGCTCCTAGGAAAAATCATGATTTTGGAGCTTATGAGAAATTGGACCATATTATTGAAGATCAACACGATTATTTGAGTGGTCCAATCTTTGAGTCGGCAGTAATTCATGAGATACTTGAACCATTTAAGGAACCGACTCCGGAAACGTCCGATAGTACCAAAATTCACGACCATCCGGAAGTGACATCAAAAACCCCAGCCATAAAACACAAAATCACAAGAAATAATCTCACTCGACCGAAGAA
This sequence comes from Ottelia alismoides, assembly GCA_037367405.1. Classification (NCBI taxonomy): domain Eukaryota; kingdom Viridiplantae; phylum Streptophyta; class Magnoliopsida; order Alismatales; family Hydrocharitaceae; genus Ottelia; species Ottelia alismoides. Next base: position 266,435 of record JAZKJV010003751.1, read on the forward strand.
ATGCATGACCCTTCAAGAATTGGTTGACTTTTACGGAGATTCATCTGATGAGGAACTCAAAAATGCCACATCGGTTACTCAAGACAGGGAGATGAAGACTGTCCAACTTCCTCCCAATACTTCTCAAGGAAACAAACCGCCCAAGAAAGTCACCTTTGACCTTAGACATCAGGTGATTTCTGAAGAGTCCTCATCCGGTCCTGATGTGGTTCATCAGATAAGTGCAATAGGTACATCTCTGATCCATGGGCACTTACCTCTGATTGACAAAAGTTGGAGATCCTCTGTAGACGACTACTATTCTCCTGAGGATGACTCCAACGATGGTTGGTCTTCTTCATCGTTTCCCTCTTTATCACACTCCACATCTCCATACTATCTCCCTCCACACTTCCGCAAGAAGGTCCGTCACAAACCTCCTTGATCTTATACATCCGCAAATCTACCCGATTCCCCAACTGTAATTATCCGATTGTACTTAGGCTGACCTGAGCCTAAGTATAGGGGGACCGCTACCATTGTTTATGCATCGCTTCTCTTCTATTGTTTTTATCCCATCTATACTTTGTACGAGCTATGGCTACATTTCACTTTGTGCCATAAGGACATAGCACAAGCTAAGTATAGGGGGGGTGTGTTTGTATATATTTTATCTACTTTATCCATAGCTCGTACTTCAATCATTTTTATCAAACATCGGGGATGGGTACAAGTAGTGTGTATAATACATGTTTTTCAAAAAAAACAAAACAAAAAAAAACAGAAAAAACAGAAAAAAAAACTTTTTGCATTAAAATCATCATCACTCATGGTCTTGCATTTCATCAAGCATTTCATGCATTCCTTGGTTGATATATTCCTGACACATTCACCATCACTAAAGGCTTGAGGATTTTTTAGGACACTTGATTTCTGAGATCTTTAGATTCTGAGTTAGCCTGCCTTAGTCATTAGGGTTTTTAGAACTTAATAATCCACATTTCCCTAGTTTGAAAGATTCGAGCGCTATATTGCTCTCTTCATCTCTACCTTAAAAAAAATTTTTGATCAGCACAATCACTTTCACAACTGCATGATTGATGAGATGAGTTGAGTTATCACTTGAGGAACTAGGACTAGAGATTTGCGTTTAGACCCGATCTAATGATATTCGAGGATGGGATAAAGTTAATGAAGGCTTCAGAAAACCAGAGTGTCAGCAAAAACCTATCCAGTATGTGAACAAGTTCTTATGCTATCTTTTTTGATATTGACCTATGTGCCAGGGTGTGTTGAAACTTAACGAAAATTGTTGATCAGTGTGCGCCAACTTTTGGTAAAAGTAGTGGAGCTAGCCAACAAAAAAAAGAAGAAGAAATAGAAATGCCAAGAAAAGCTCTATCATCCAAAGTCAAATTCTAAATGAGCTTCCACCAATGGCGAGCGCTCCCAAACAATTTCAAAGTATCCACTTGGACCAATCGCTAATTAGGATCAAGGAGTCGGGCTGACACCACAAAAAGGGCTCTGCATTGTAAGATATACAAGTCTGGGTGTCGAAGGTATCTTATATACTCAAAAGAGACACACCCCGGTGTAATCCCAGAAAAATAAGTGCAGACGAATCCAAATTCTCTTGACGGACACATTGATCAATAAAATAAAATATACTTGTGTTAAGTAATAAGTCACTCGAGAGGCACCTTGTTCCAATGTGAGGGAGAGAAAATTAGACACAATCCTATGCCCTCGATCATCTGGCCGTCCATCTACACTTTCAAGTCTGACAAACTAATGAGACGGTTGACTGAAGCAAGAGTAGACTTATTCCCTAGTGTTGAGGATTACGTCTAGAGTAGGACCTTTGGGACTAGAACTTTGAGTGATGCCCCGACTTGACTCTCAATTGTGGTACACTTAAAATCATATTCTTATATTATATGTACAAACAGAGAGTATGAAAATTAGAGAAGTTGGGTTCTTTTTTAATAAATCTTGGTTGAGCCCAGAATTTTAGGATCACTCAAATTAAAGGTCTTCTATTAATTAAGCCTTGAAAATACACATGCACAGTCAGGGATGTAATCAACTAAGTCATTCATTCATGCTCAGGGACGAGCATGGTCTAAGTATAGGGGTATGATGAATCTCGTATTCATCACGCTAAAATTAGTCATTTAGGCTCTGTCCCCCATTATTCTCTTGTAATTAATCATTAATAAAGCATTATTAGCATTCATATATGTGTAAATAATATCTGCATTTCATCATGCATAATTGCATTAAAAATCCCTGGTGTAAATTAGACCAAAAAGCCGCTAACTTCTCACATTTGTAATTAATTCATCCTAACTCTGATTGACCCCAAACTACCTCCATTGTGTAGATATTACTAACCTTATCAAATGAAAAATACCAAAAAATTACTAACTCTAATAAGTGTCAAATATTCCCTAAGTCTAATTTCACATCTGACAGACTAAAAAGAGCATATCTCCCACATACAGTGTCCGATTTTGGTATACTCACTTTTAAAGTACTCCATTTTCAAATACCTTCAAAACTAGACCAATTTCATAAAATTCGGAGTTCATATGTGAAAGTTGGGTTTTGGGCCTCTTTTGCGCATTTTAACTTTTTGCTATTTTTGACTTGAGTTCTTATGTACATAATTAACCTTTTTAATTTTATTTCTTTATTATTTATGTTATTTGATGAAAGTTTTATTAAGTGACGCAAAAATCCAAATCCAGATTAAAATCGAATCAAAGAAACTGACCGAGTCCAAGTGTCTGTTGTAAGTTTGTCCGAATATTGTGCGTTTCTTACTTTTATTTTATTTTCCAATTTTCTTATTTATTAAAAATCCGAAAAAAAATATATTAATATGTAATTAATTTTCTTGTATTTTATCATATTTTTTCTATAATTGTTATCCTCTCTAAAACCACCAAAAAAATACAAAACCCCAAAAATTCGGTTTTCTATACACATGGAGAACCACCAAAAATACCACTTCTCACATGTTATCTCTTTTGCTTCCGAGTCCTTCATGAAAGTTGTAGATCTCGTCAAGATGAACAACTTTTGTGAAGAACATTTTTTGATCCGAGGTCTCCTGCTATTTCTTTTCTAATGTTCTTCATCTTTAATTTTGAAAATTTTTGATGTGCCACGTGGCAGCTCCAGGGCTGCCACATGGCACTCCCATCTCCCTCTCTCCTCGCGCACGTGCTACGTACCTGCCGCCTGCCCCTTCCGCGTGCACGTGCACAGCATGTGCCGACCCCCTCTCATCTCCTACCTCCAGCTATTACCCAACCCCCCCCCCCCCCCGTCGTTCCTCCCTCGTAACCGCCGCCTCCTCGTCGCCTCTGGCCGTTACGAGGCCCTCCTATAAATACTCCTCCTCGCCAGCCGCTGTCCCCATCCGCCATCTCCCTGAAGAGCCGGTGACGGCGGCAGCGTCGGCGTGATCCACGGGGCTGGTCCCTGTGCAGTCGCTCCTCCGTGAGCAGCAAAGCTTCAGAGTCTATGCCGCCTCCTCGAAGCGACCATCGGAGAACTGCTTCTCCTAAGTCCCAGGCAACTCATGCAACCTTCATGTTACTTTTTCTCCTTTCTTCTTGTTGTAGGTTCATCGCCACAAAAATCGATCAGACCAACCTCGCTCCGTGCTCCGCCCTTCGCCGACCATCTGACCTCCGTTCGCCCCTCCTTGCTCGACCACCGACCTCCACCCCGAGCACCCGTGCACGCAGTTGTCACGCGCTGTATGGTCCCCAGGTACGCCAGCTACCGCCGCCTCCGCCGAGCCAATTCCGCCTCCGCCGTGCATCGACCGCCCTCCGCCATGCAGCATTTGCAGCCGCACCTCCACCCCAGGCTCGCCTCCTTCGCCTCGCCGCCCGTGCGACGCCTCCGCTTCGTCCGCCCTTCGCCGATCGTGTGTCGACCGGCCTAGGGCCAGCCGACTGTGCCCCCTCCCTCGCGCCTCGACCGCAAAGTGCTGCCCTCGACCCTCCAAAGCACAGATGCTGTTGGATCAGGGCACAAGCCCTTTATCCAACGGCCGCAGACCTTCCACATGGCCCCAGATGAGCCACGCCCCGAGCCATCGCCTCGGAACCCCTGAAGCACCGCCAAGTCGCTGCGTGGAGGATCGGACCATTCGAGCCTCAGCCTCGGTCCGAGCCTTGCTCCTCCCCCACCGAGCCTCTGGTTCGGGCCCCGAACCTCAGGCCTGAGCCCGAACCTCAAGCTCGGGCACTCCGAGCCTTAGGGTCCACCATCTGAGCCTCCAGTCGCTGCCAAACCTAAGCTCCGTCCCCGAGCCTGCGCATGCACGTGCGATGCACGGTTGCAATAATACCCTTGATACTTTCAAAATTTGCAGAAATACCCCCGCCAGGGGTAAATTATGTCCCATCCCCTCTGACGTTTATTAATTACAGATAAGTCCTCCTAGGGACCTCTTTGCAAGGAAAACTTTATTTTATTTAAATTTTAGTCCTCGAAACTTCATGTTATCATATATTTTTCATACGAACTCCGTTTTGAGCATATAATATGTCATTTTGAAGCTAATTCCGTGCTCTTTCACTTGACATAACTTGTGACCATATTCGAGGTTGTTTATTGTTAATTATCATTTGAGGATTTATCTGATCTATTGAAGGCTCTGTTGACACTTTGTATTGATTAACTTGAGGAAAATTTGAGGTATTGCAGGGGCACGTTCAAGGATAAATGATTGAGTTATTTCCCTATTATTATTGGTCACTCATTTGAGGATTAAATTACAGGAAAATGAGGGGTCAGATCTCCTTAAAAATTCATTGTTGACCCCTTTATTTGCAAGGTTCTTTAGCTGGTGATTGTTCTTTTACTCCACATATTGGGTCTTCCTTAATAAATATTCCTTGAAATTATTCGACCTGTGATAGTATTTGAGGATTAATTGAATTTATTAATTGATGATTTAAATCGTGAAAAATCACATATCCTAAGCTGAATTAGTGTTTCCATCTATTTTCTTTGCACAGCATTGTCATCATTGCATTGTATATTCTTCAACACATAAATTAATTGATCTTTAATTAATTATTTAATTTGATTTAAGACCACTCAACTAAATATCACTGTTCCCTAAGTTCGACCTTGGTACACTTGCCAAGTAAAAATACTCCAAAACATTCAAAGATTGTGGTATTTTGATCGATCGAAATTCACCTCCTATACTACAATTCCTCACTCTTAAAGAGGCGGATTTCACGCTCATCGACGCATCATGAAAGCATGAGGATCACATCGTGTGCGATCGGGAGCAACTAGTCGCATAAGTTGCTCGAGGTAATAGAATTTTAAAAATTTTCAAAAGATGAAACCACATGATCTAAGAACACTTCTCGGATCATTTCATATAAACCACAAATAAGTATTATGTTTACCTTTTGAAGCGTGGTTGCGATCGAGTCTCTAAATGAAGAGACCTCCTGTCTCAAGTCCGATCCAACAGAGGAGACGCTTGCGAGCGCATTAATGAGACGCGTGCTCCTCGCAATCCATGTTGATGATCTAAGCAGTGAATCTCCTGATATTATCACATGAGATCCGACATCTTCTTCACGAGCGAGGCGCACCGAAGGAGATGGAGATCCATGAGCATACAATCTCGTAGCATAATGATGATGCTGCGGTGATGGCGACTCTCTTCTATGGCATCAAGGTGGACGTCCATAAGAGAGAGAGGGAGGGAGACTTGGCATGTAGAGAGAGAAGGAGAGAGCAATTATATGATGTAACTTGAAGAGAAAGAAGCGCCTTTCTTATATAGTATTTTGGGATCCATGTATCTCAATCCATGGAGAACACAAAACCAATGGATGATTTTGATTTGTGTTCCTTTCAATGGTCATTATTTTATTGTAAAAACATAACAACAATTAATTTGATTTTAATCAAATAGATTGAATAATCAATATAAAATAATTTCAAATCAAATAAATTATCTTGGAGATAATTATCTACTAATCAAGGGGGTCAGCCACCTGATCCCATGGGACATTGGTCGTCCACCACCCTTGGTGGATGGTAATCTTTTCCAATGAGATTACATTATTTCATTCCAACATTATCTCACAATAAAATTCTCAATTATCTTGAGAACGTTGCAATCATGCCATTGGAAATTATAAATCATATTAACAACCAAAAATAAAATGTAAATTATATTTTTAATTAATTATCCAATATGAATCCATTCACATCAGTAATTAATCAACAAATATAAATTACAATAGGATCTACCTGATATATTATAAATCATATTTATAATATATATGATTAATATGGATTGTGTTATCCACAATATTCATATCCATGATAAATAAATCACATTTAATCATATTGGATATCTATTCGCATGTGCCCAAATAACATGAATCACATTCACATCTTTGATAATTAAATCACATTTAATAATCTAAGACAACTCTCTTTATAATATGAATCAATCATGATAATTAAATCACATTTAATTATCGATCTTTCTAAATGCTCGTATATATATATATATATATATATATATATATATATTAATAGTGAAATTATCCATGAACTCTTTCAAGGATAAGCGCTTTCTCCGTGGATACTTGGAGATAAGGAGAGGGCCATTGTATTGTTAAACGTATAGTGAGTTGGATATTGAGATTAAATCTCAAATATAGATCTTGCGGACCTCTCATAGATGCTTGATTAATTCAAGACCACAAATCTAATATTTTCATTGTATCTGAATCACATTCATATCAAGGTCCAACATTTAGACTAAGATCAGATTATTTTTCCATGAGAGGAGTCACTAAAATCCAGATTTATTTCATCACTCCCTCGGAATGGAAGCGTCATGGTTATATAATCGTTTATGATCACATCACCCTCTGGTATTCCTAATACTTGTACATCCCGCATACTGGAAGACCCATAGAATAAACTCGAAGTTTTAGATCTCCTCTAAACTCTCTCCTTCAGGGTTTTATCATCAAGTTTCTCATTTGACTATTGGGAGTCGGTATCGATCATTTACTTTCCAAAAGCATATATCATACCCTGGTGTTGAACATATACATTCCAAAAACATATATCAAATCTACAAATTCATTCAAGCTTCAAGTTAGACGACCATGCATGGAATTTGATTCTTCCCAATATCTCATGAGTGAGCTCATGTCTTCCGATTCAGTAAATGAACTTGTATGATCCCTTTAAGAGATCGTATTACTCATATGCCCTTGCATGCACACCAGCGTGCCAGTGTATAGATCTTGGTTAGGTATTCAACCTATTGGTCTGCCAAATGTACATACTCAGACATATAGTAACACATATATCTCCGGTCAAAGGATACGTTCCAATATCGTGACAGCATACGATATAGGTCTTTGGTTATCTCAATCTCGTTAAGTCAACTATTTGACCTAACTAATCTGACACCTCCAAATCTCCATTCCTATGCAGAGGACCTGCATCAATAGGTCAGTCAGATATCAACCTTTAGAGAAAGGATTGTCATCTCTTTCTCGAGATGGAGATTCTCTCTTAATAATTATTGGACGGTGCTTTATAAGTCCAAAATTTAACTCTTTAGATATTCATCAAAGCATCAGTCTCTATAATTCAACAGTTGAATCAACAAATGTATGATCATTAAGATGGCCTTGGTACATAACCCTAATTGTACTAAGGACCTATTATGCAAATTAGTTATTCTTTATTTCATATCAGGGAATGATATTTGTAATAACATTTGTTGCATAATGGCTCACTGTGGGCTCACATGTCCCACACCCTCTGTGCGTAGCCCCCACCGTCGCGTGCCCAACACTGCCAGTACCCATCCGCGGGTCACCCTTCCTCCATGTGCCCACGCCGCGGCTGAGCTCCCTCTTGCGCGACCCTCCTCCCTTCTCCCAGCACACCACTCTCCGACTCCACCTCCACTACGAGGATGCACCGCCATCGCACGCCCCATGGTCATTCGCCACCCCAAGCGGCCATGCGTTGCTGCCCTCATAGAGCCCCAACCATCGACCTTCGAAGGAACGGAGAAGGTTCCTTTGTTTATTTTTTTTATTTTGTAAAAATTTCATATTTTCCTATTAAGTTTTTTTAATTACAAATGAGTCCCTGTGCATATTTTAGTTTTACTCAAGTTAAATTCTTTTTTGCAAGAGCACCCCTATGTTCATGGGTTAATTTGGACATCTTTTTAGCATCATTTATTTTAATGAGAAATGCCATGTTGTTGATAAACTAGTTCTCTATCATTTGGATTTTGGATCTTTGGGTAATTAATTAAAATTGTCTTAGTGAAAACTTGCATATTTTACCCAGTTTGTGGTCTTAATTTCATATTTAATTCATGGTTACTCAAAAAATTCATCAAAAATCATATACGATGACTTGAAATGTGCTTTAATCTCTATCTAAATTTCATCTAAATTGGAGTGTCATGTGCCATAAATAAATTGTAGAGTGATTTTAGTAAATTATTTTTAATTATATCAACACACATATTTTTGTGAAGTTCTAACTCTCATGGATTGCATATCAAAATACCTTATTGAGATAATTCGCACTGTAGCTAAATTGATAATTTGAATTTATTAGGAATTAAATACTCATAGTCACTCTGATTTCTTAAAAAAATTCATAAAAAATCATTTATTGTCAAAAAATTCCAAAAAGTTACGATAGCCTCATTTCATCATGTTTAAGTTTCCATAAAATTTTCGTAATTTTTGCATTATGTTTGTGTGAGAAATTACAGAAAAACCCATAAAAAGTGTGCATTTTCTTTGTTGCATTTTAGCACTTAAAATTACAAAAAATATGTTTTGCATTCATCACTAGATTAGGTTTTTATGAAAAATATAATTTAGCTAAATTGGATTAATTTCATATTAAAAAATAATTTGGCTAAGTTGTGTGTTTTCCTATTAACTTAATTCAACCGCATTTCGCATTCTCATTTATTTTTGCTTAAAAAATTACAAAAAAATGCATTGGAAACCTAGACCTAAGTGTTCTGAATTAACCTAAAGTTGTTCCTCTACCTCCCTGTGTTCGACCCCGAACTTGCCCAGGATATAAATTAAAGATTGAGTCCTCTTCACGGAGATCTTTACTGGATTCTAGTTAATTAGCCCAGTGTCATGCTATAATGAGTATCCAATATACTCACTCAGGCACTTTAGTAAACATCAAGAACCTCCACTGAGTAGTCCACCATCAAAGACACCTTTCTTGATGAGTTCATTCTTTCCATGGATTCCCTCCCTTGCTATGTCGATATTGTGAACTACCTTGTATCTGGTGAGTTCCACGAGATTGGACAAAGATCAGAAAAGGCATGTTCTTGTCCCAAATCCATTTCTACCAATGGGAGGACATGCTCTTATTTAGGTAAGGAGCCGACTACATTTGGCACTGGTGTATCCCTCAGGAGGAGCATCAAAGCATCCTCAATCATTGACACTCGCTTGAATATGGTGGACACCACTCTGGAGATAGAACGTCAACGAAAGTACTGCAGTGTGGCCTCTGGTGGCCTTCACTATTAAAGGATGTTGCAGCTTATGTGAATCACTACATTGAATGTCAAAGAATGGGAGGAACCCATACAGCCAAAGACTCTATGCCCCTGAAATTCATTCAGATTATAGATGTATTCGATGCTTGGGGCACAGATTTCATATGGCCCTTTCCCAACAGTCAAGGATTTGAGAACATCCTTCTTATCATTGATTACATGAGTCGATGGGTTGAATCTATCCCATCTCGATCCATTGATAGCTGCAATGTATGCTGATTTCTGGGAGAGAACATCATTTCACGGTTTCGGATACCAACGATTCTAATATCAGACGAGGGAAGTCACTTATAAAACATGGATGTCAGAAAATTAACGAAGGAGTACGACATTGAACAGCAAATCGCTTCTCCTTATCATCATCAGACCAATGGCATGGCAGAACTATGAAATGGAGAAATCAAGATAATATTGTAGAAGCTTGCGAGGTCGGACAAAATGAACTGGTCCCAACTCTTGGACTCCATCCTTTGGGCATATAGAACCTCTTACAAGTCTCCCTTGGGTATGCTACCCTATCATCTTGTGTATGGAAAGCCGTGCCATCTTCCCATCGAGCAATTTGATAAATCATTATGGGTAATCAACATTTGCAATTTGGACTCACACAAAAGTGGTCAACAAAGAAAAGTTGACCTGAATAGGCTCCTGGAATTCTTAGACTATGCTTATGATAACAACTTGATGTAAAGGAGAAGGTTAAGCACTAGCATGACCGACACATCGGATGGACTACCATCGAGACTAGAAAGAAAGTTTGGTTATTTGACCCAAAGTTGAAGATATTCGTGGGAAAATTAAAGAGTAAATGGATAGGGCAATTCAGAGTGAAAGAAGTGCATGACAACAGAAGCATCTTAATATTAGACTTACGCCTGATGTGCAATCGTTTGTTGTCAATGGTCAGTTGCTGAAGCCTTATATCGATCATGATACATTCTTGACCGTTGTCGACTCAATTCAAGTGGTAGTCAAAGAATAAGCCTCCACAACCACAGCATCATCAAAATATTCAGATAATGCTCCTCTAAACTCTTCTTTAGTTTTCTGCTTTTCTTCTGTTATTTTCTTATGTTCATCTTTTCTTTTTCTTCTTTCTTTCATCCAATTTAGTCATCACCGCTATACTTAGAATATGCTTCATCCTAAGTATGGGTGGGTGAGTGGGTCCCGCTGTTCATTCTTTGATCCCTCTCCTATCTCCTCTCCTATTGATATTATTGTCTATACTTAGGGATATTTTACCCTAAATATAGGGGAGACAGGACAAGTCGTTGATCTGTTCATACCAACCCTCTACCCTCCCTTCATGAAGAATACCGTTTGTTGTACTTAGGATTAGTCGATCCTAAGTGTAGGGAGACAACTGACTTCTCACTGATTCATTCTTTATTCTTCAGTCATTGGAGTATATTCTCTTATTTACTCAGTTCGAGTTATGTCTTCTCTTTTCTCTTTGATCTACGCAGACGTAGCTTTATCTAAGTATTTGGGGTCATATATACATCATATATACTTTAGCCATAACTCATACTTTTGTATTTTCAACAAGTATGGCTAAAATACAATCAATTAATTGTAAAGGACACACTTGTATAAAATTTATCACAATTCTTTGTATAAATTGATTAATAAATTAGTTAAAAATATTTTTGCAAAATGTTTGTAAAATGCTTGGAAAATTTCTTTGAAAATTTTTTTGAAACATGTTTGGAAAATGTTTGTAAAATGTTTTCAACCTTTAAAAAAATGATTAGTTTTTCAAAATTCCTTTTCTTCGTTTGATTTAAAATATTTTGAAAATCTATTTGTAAATAGCTTTGGAAAATGGTTGCAAAAATAGTTTGAAAATCTATACATGTTGTTTGTCAAAACTTTGGAAATGTTTTTTGACTTTTGTTAATGTTTGTAAAAATTATTTGTCTAATTATTTTTAAAAATAAAGTTTTCAAACAGTTTGCAAAAATCTTTTCAACTTATTTTGAAAACCCTGTACATAATCAAGGCAGATAAAACCTTTTACAAACTTTGCACATTAGAATGGAAACAATAATTAAATCTCTGTAAATCCATAGTGTAACTTGTCCACCAAATTCTTATAAATACCAAGATGCACTCCCCTGTATATATCTGCACATATTCACTTTTTAAAAAAACTTGTGTTTTTGAAAAATCACTAGAAATATGTAAAATTCAAAACTACAAAAGCAATTGCAAAATCTTTTCAAAAACTTGAATAAAAAATTGTAATACTTTTTCAAAAATCCATAAAAAGTTCAAGACCATAAAAATAACATCACAAAAATATTTACATTCCATTTTAATTTTTCGTGTTGATATTGATAATTGAACTAGTCTAAGTAAAATCTGACGATTGGACCTTTGTTGGACCTTAATCCACTTAATCACATGAACCTTATTGGAACTGGAATCGAGGCCCTTCTGGTCCGCTAGACTTAATTCTTTGAGACCACTAGACTTTTTCAATGTCATCTTTACTTCCTAGGTAAAATATTTCGGAACACACGCATGACTCTTATTGATAATGACCAATCTTGCACACCTACGCCTTACATTTTGCTCACCTCAGTTGAAGTGGTAGAGGACAGGATTTGTCAACATGAGACACAAGCCAGTGGAAACATCAGAAATCACACATTTTTGGACATTGTACCCCAACCCAATTCAATGGCCATGAGGTTTTATGACAGAAGTTGTGGGTTGCAATAATGCTTTAAAAGTGGGATAGTCTACTGGCTCAAGAGAAAAATGTCTTTATGTAAATGTTGTTATGTATAGTATTCAAAAAAATTAAACAATAAAAAACTCCAAAATGAAAAGATGGTCAAAATTCCAAGAAAAATAAATTTTTGTCACAATATGTATATATTTGTCTAGTCAATAAGCAAGCTTGAGCTCCAAATTAAAAAAAATATTTATCCTGTAGTTGGATGACTTAGCTACACTGATCAAGCTTCCTAGGACAGGTAGCTACAATGGCTACCGTCCATTTTTCTCTCCACCTCCTCTTGTTGAGATGGTTGCACTTGAACTTAGAAGGGAATACCTTGCTTCTCGAGGAAAGAATTGTTGGATTGGGGAATTAGAGTCGCCATGTTGGAGAAGACAGACTTTTACCGCTTCAGTCGAGGAGAGCTACATATCACTGACACAGTGCAAGAGAGACTCATATTCATAAGGGTTTGTGTATGTCCTCAACTTGTTCTGACCTGGCTATTGAGGATACTTTGGGTAGAGTTGTATGGTTCTTGGAGGATATTGTTATTCAAATCCGCTTTCCAATAAGCTTCCGACCAAACTTAATTTCCTAGTGTCTGATTGAGTTTAAACTATGATTTTGTGAAGATAAGTTTAATAATTAAAATCAATCCATTTCTTTTTCTTTTTCTTTTCTTTATTTTTCTTTTATATAGACCTATAAGCATAAGTGTTTGATAGGGACAAGCAAAGGCAAGTACATGGGGGCTGACGAATCTCCGATTCATAACCTTTATTCTTTCATTTTGGCCTTTAAACCCTAGCTAAATACATCTATATACCACTAATTTGTCAGAATAAAAACTCTATAAATTCTACAAAATACATTATTAATTATTATATACATATTGTCCTTATTGCCAAAAAAGAATAAAGAAAATAAAAGAAAAAAAGAGGTGTAAAGGACACTGAATGACCCTAGCCTCAAAGACTTAGTCATCATGATGACTTAGTCGACAAGGAATAAAGTAGGGGGAGATAGTATAGACGAATTGGTACAGAGATCTAATCAATAATCACTTTTTGGCATCTATTTTATACAACTAATTTTGGACATCAAATCAATAAATTTTGATCTTGAAACTTGTAGATAAAAATACAAAAAAATACAAAATTTATTCATACAAAAATAATACACATTACACAATATACACTCAGAATAAAACCCAAAATCCCAACTTCACCGACCTATATATTCTCTATATGGACTCTACTACACCAAAATCACCTTTAATTGTATATAACTTTTATTTAGCTATATGATGAAGGGGGTTCCATTTAATTCGGAGTTAAGACGCAAAAGTTATGTTTTGGACCCCTATTTTACATTATACGTAAATAAAATATTTATTTTATTTATTCTTTGTATTTTTTATTATTTTATATTTTTATATTATTGTCAATATTATTTATAACATATGTTCATAGTTAGAATGAAAGAAAACCATAAAAAATATAATAATATAAATAAGTATATTTCATTACATAGATAAATATACTATACATATATCTATGTAATAAATATTCTTATTTATTTAAGTATACATATTATATCAGAAAAATATAATAGAAATATATTTATGTATCTTTCAATAAGTTATAATTATATAAATTATGTATATAAAATAATAAAATTTAGAATAGAAAAAAGAAATAAAATACCCAATATATAGGTAAATATAACTATAACTATACTTGTAAATAATAACCTAAAATAAATTAATCCATAAAATTAAATAAAAATTGGACGAAAATACAACATAAAATAATCAAGATTTCTTATTTTATAACAAAAAATCAATTAATTTGTTTATATTCTTTTGTTGAATTTACAAACAACTTTATAAGATCTTTATCATGGGTGGTCCATGTGGACAACCCAGGGCCTTTCATTGGTTGACATCAGCTCAGATGTGCCCTTTGGCGACTCTGCTCCATCAGAACCGTCACTTCACCATCTTCTCCCTTTTTTCTTGGATGATCCATCATCCCATTTCAATTAATTTCCCAGGAAAACACTACGTAATTGTGTGCTAATACATGTCTAAGCATTCGACTCCTTGTACATAGCTCTGAATGATCCCAAAATCTATGTTAATAAGCCACCCCCATTTCATCTATAAATAAACCTCCTCTCCACCTTTCTCCATTTGATTCTTCTTCGAGCCCTGAATCCCGTTGCCTTATCTGCGTGTGTGCTTCCGGTGACAGAGAGAGCATCCCCAAGGTGCTAGGCGGAGTAAAGGAGGAAAGGATGTGGTCCAAGGCATCGCTCTGGTGAAGCCTCTGCTTCTTGGTGAAAACCAGGTTTGAGTTGTGCTTTTATTAAATTTTAGAAAGTTTTAATTAGTTTAATTTCATTCCCATAATTTATTTTACAATGAAATCCATAATTTAGAATAAATATCAATTAAATCTATCATCAGAGCTCCCTGCTCCGGTTCTGTTCCGCCATGTTTCCGACTGTATCCAACCCCCATGACAGCCTTCCATCATCCATATACGTATTATCCATCTTCTTGACCCATCAAACCAACTGAATCACCACTGATTCAATCCACCTACGCTCCTCCTCCGCCCATCGTTGGAGCACATATGCATCGCCTCCTTCTTCGACCTTTTTGCCAAATAACAGCCCGAGGACCTTCGCCTGAGCTTCTTCTTTCTAACCATATAGTTCCTTGATGGAATAGGGGCCACTCATGGCCTATTCGACTCTAGGTTGAACCTTCGGGAACATCCGAGGTCCAGGGGCCAATCATTGGCCTCCAGACCCTTTTTAAGCATTTTGGAGATGTGGGGAGACTACAGGAGCAAGAAGCGACCCTCGACGTTTCTCCAGGTGGTCGGAGGCTCGAGCATCATTGAATCCAAACTCACCAGTGGTGAGTTCTTCGCCAATTCTTCCACAACCCGTGTCCACCATCCGATAAAGTAGCAGCCACCAGATTACACATGTGCCATCGGATCAAGCTAGACCGCATCCGTTGTATGCCAACTGTGGGTCTAATCCATACCGTCCGAGCCGAGTGTCATTGCACGTTGTAAAGGTGCCACATGTCATGTGACAGAATCTAAGCCGCTCGATCGACCAAGCCTTTTGTGGGTAATTTTTACATTTGCCCTCACGATTTTGTTTTATTTGTAATTCATTCTAGAATTACTGGATCTAGTTTATTATTTCATGTAAAACGTGCAAGTGAGCCATCAAATTTACTGAATATTATCTTTCAGGCCTAGTTAGGTCACCTCACGTGGACCACCACGCGAGGGGACATTTTGTACATATACCCTTGCGATTTTAGAATTGTAATATAATGTCTAAAGTTTATCTTTCAGTTGTAAATTTTTGGGTTATTTGCAATGAACCCTCGAAATTTTATTTTAATTGCAAAATTCCCTTATCAGTTCAAGTATTTTTTTGCGTGTTTTCAATTTTCTAAAAATATCACCTATTCTCCAAAAATTATAGAAAAATAGGACAATCTATGTAAATACGTGCTCATCAATGAGATATATTTATTTTTGCATTTTGTGCAATTTCCTATTTATTAAAAATCAAATAGAGCATTTATTTACTGTCTAAATATAAAAATACCGAAAAATATCAAAACACTTTGGAAAATTCAAAAGAAACTTAGAGATAGTATATTATTGTATTTTTTAACCTAGGACCAAAAATCCCTGAAAATAGAAAAAAAGAAAATCACAAAATAAAAAGATTCAAAATCCTTATAAAAATTAGAAAAACTCTTAGAAAAACATAAAAATATATGTTCCTATTTTATTTTTTATTTGTACATATTACTGTATATTAAAATTAGTTTTGAGAATTTTTGAACTTATTTAGTATTTTTAAATCTCAAAACAAGCTGACCAATTTATTATGTCCCTGATTTTGTATATTTTGGACTTTAAAAATACATAAAATTATCAAAAATACCTTAAAATCACAAAAATAGAAGAAAAATAAAAAAACTCAAAAACATTTTATTTTATAAATTTTGATTATTTTTTTCTATATTTATAATTATAATACCCCATATTGTCTTATATGCTTATACATATAGTTTATATATAAATACCTTATAAATATTTTTAATACCTTTAAAAACATTAAAAGATTACGCCTTAGGTTATTTTTCTGATTTTGTATATTTATTATATATATTATATATATAAACCTTATATCATATATACATTATCTTATATATATTAAAATACTCATATATATATTATTATTTAATATTAAAAATAAAAGGAAATTAAAAAAAGAAAATAAAAAATTAAAAATTAAAAATTAAAAATCAAATAAAAATATATAAAACCAAAAACCAACACAAAAAGACTAAGTAGACACTTGTGTACATAATTTACTTTGGTTAGAAATAATCATTAGGCTACCATGTTTGATCTATGGTCGTTCGACATCTACATGCTTACCCATTGTGTTTGTTTGTAGAGTGAATAAGTTGTACTTCAATTTTTTTTATTCATTGATTATTCATATATTGTGGGTAGTTGTTGATTAACAGTCTTCTTTAGCGGTCATCTCAGCGACTATAATCTTGTCTTGTGAGGTTGTACAACCCTCTAGCAAGATCACTTCCATCAGACACAAGTGTAAAAGTCCTTTAAATATATGATGGAGTATTTTTCAAATTTATCTGTATAAATACCAATCTACTCAGTTCGACCTGGCTGGACCATATGAGCCAAACCTACAATACAACAGTTTGGTTATTTTTTATTTTTATGAGTTGATGTCATCACCAGTTCAACCATCAATCCCATTGGTCCAACTATAAAAACCCACCAATTTGATTTATAAAACCTTGGTTATTAGAGATGATTTTAGTTTCCATCATCAGTTGGAAATTCGTCAAAGTGGATTGCATGCTCATAAATTGTCTAGTGGACCTTATGATAATTGGAAAGTTTCACTCTTTGTATGTGTGTGTACATACGTGCATGCAAAGAGCACATTTTCACCACTTGTGTTTCGATCTTCAGCAGCGGCACCATTTATTGAACGCCATTTTCACAACTTTAATTGTCGTCTTTTATCGTAGTATAGGTGGTGAAAATGGTTCAACAAAGACCAAATTTTCGAATATGTGGAAATTAATTTTACTTGGTAAGTATACCAAGGTCGAACATAGGGACACGAGCTGCTTCATCTTCTTATCAAATTTTATCGATTAATTAATGAGTGATTATCTCCAACGGCTTAGGTCTTCATACACATGCACAATAAAATGCATTAAAAATGCAGATAATGATGCATGTAATTTTTTTTTATTTTTCAATGTTATTAGGTGAGATGTATGAATGGCATGCACTCAATTGATGCGATGCAAACAAGTATGCAAGACACGATGTACAAATATTTGTTGATTAGCAAATTGTTAAGCAATGGAATAAGGATCAGTTTCATAGTCAATTGTGCAACAATGATAAGTAATGGCTTTTAACATGAAAATTATGAGACACAGAGTACATAAAAATGTAGACTTTTAAATTCACTGTCAAAACATCAAATTCTCTATGCCATTAGAAAGAGGATAAATTAACAACACAATGAACCTGAAATGATGTGATTTGGAGCTAAAATGCTCAAGATATGATCAAAACTATGCAAGGGCATAAATGTAATACAAATGGGAGAGAAATAGCGATAAATATTGCAAATAAGTCCCTGGATGGACATATTTGCAATTTGGAAAAACAAGTGGGGGCTCTTATGTAAATAACCCTTTACACGCAAGGGACCTACCGTAAATATGACAAGCCGACAATGTCTTTTTGTAAAATATCTAGGTGTGCACGTGATGCACACATGCCTAGACCTGAATGTAATTCGGAAAACCCTAGATGGTTTCTACAAATATCCCAGCCCGCACGCATTGGGTACGTGCAGGGCTAGGATCGGTGTGAGGCTCGGGCAGGATAGAGGCTCAGACTTTGGAACAGGTGCCTCGGGCCACGTGGCCGACCCAAGGTGCTTTGGAGATGGCTTGGCTAGGTCGAGCCTCTTGGACTGGGTGAAGCAACCTGGTTCCATCAGGGTTGTTGGATGGCCACCGCGAGGCACCATGCAACGACACATGTGCTTCTCCTCTGTCGGGGGAGCAGTGGCGTAAATGGGCCTCCATCGAGCTTGCCAGAGATCCTCTATGGCCGTAGATCCTTTACAGAGATCAGTGATCTTCTAACAGTGATGGCCGATGGGAGAGGAAGCTGCCAGGGTAGCTGGTGATGGCGTTCAACGTCATCTCATCTCATTGGAGAGATAGATTTAGATTGGATGTGGTGATGGAACTCCGACCATTGACGAGTTTCTCACGTACAAGCGTTACGTATAGCCAAAGCGGTGTCGTGTGTGCAAGGTGAGTGAAATGGTGGTCTGCAGAGGTGGCTTGAGTGGAGGACCATGGTCCTTCCCTTTGGCGAAGCAGAGGTGAAGGTGGCGGAGGTGGACGAGGTCGTGGAGAAGGGAGAGGGGTGAACGGAAAGGTCAGCGAAGACGTAGGTGATGCGGTGAAGCTCATACGGTGGCTGATAAAAGGTGATGTTGGTTGTGAGTGGTGAATTAAATTAGAGAAAGATGACAGATAATTACTTGGATATCAGAGATGCAATTAGGCGGAGGAGGTTGGCTTGGGTTGGGCTTTGGAGGAAGCCTGGATCATCGTACGACTCGCGCAGCCAATGTGAGGTGCTTGGCGGCGCACAGGGGCGACCGCAACATGGTCGGAGGACCATGGGCCTTCGCCAGAGTGGGGGCACCATTATGGCATTCCTCTGACCTCCGTCTGTCACAGGGAGGTGGAGGAATGCTAGGGCTTGAGCTCTTGATTAGTGGACCGGGGGTGAACAGAGGCGGATGGCGAGGTTTTATAGGTGGATGTGGTGGCCTTTATAGGTGGTCATGGTGGGTGTTTGCAACGGTGGTTTGATGGTTGGGAGTAATAGAGGAGAGCTTTGGTAGCCGCACGAGGATGGCAGAGCTATAGGCTACGTGGTGGTGGCATTAGCGAGCGGGAGGTGCAGTGATGGAGATGCTAAAATGGAAAGGGGGTGGGGGTGCGAAGAGTTGTAACGTCTGAGGGAAGGGGGTGCTCAAGGTAGACGATGGTTCGTGGACCATTGGATTTAGTGATCCAGCGGTCATGAAGATGGTGTGTGCGGAAGGCTAAGATTTGATCGATCAGATCATATCTGACGGTGAGGGAAGAAGCAATGACGAACGATTGTGATGGAGTGTGGGTTTCATCGAAGGGTTGATCGAGAAAAGGCTATGTGGAGCATGACGAGCCGCTGGAAGGGGGTTAATTCAGCGGTTGAGGGAAAGGCAGAAGGGGGTGGATGTGATTGAATCTAGGAGCGTGATCTGACGTCTGTGAGCGAAAGGGAGAGAGACGATGAAGATTGAGAGGGGAGAAGGTTATCCAAGGGCGAAGAAGGGTGGCGGGTGGCGAGAGGTGGTGCGGCCACATGGGTGGCCCAGAAGGCGCCACATGGTTGCACCAGAAAATTCGAAAATACAAAAATAAAGAAAAATCCAAAAGAAATATAAGGAAGCAAAATTAGGAAAAAGTCAAAACATGAAAGTTGTAGATCTCGATGAGATCTACAAGTTTCACGTTGGACAAAAAGTCAAAAAGAGGCCATTTATACAAAAGTTTAAATTTGGGAGTATTTTTAATGGGTTAAAAACACAGCTTTTGTGTTTTGAGATTTTTTTTTGTATTTTTTTATCTCTTTTAAATACCAAAACAAATATAGATAATAAGTAATCTAAGATTTATGGGATTTAATAAAATTTAAGAACAAGGAAAATGTTAGTTAATAAAACACAATAAATAGAGTTAGTTAATTAGAGATATTTATAGGTTAAATACACAGTTTATATACAATATAATACAAGTAATTAATAATAATTACAATATTAATTAATTATTAGTGATTTTTATTGATTTTTTTAGCTTGGGGATTAATAATTAGATTTTAGCATGATGAATCTGATATTCATCACATGCATGCATAGTATATATGTATGTTGTATATATGAATTGTGTATTTTGCATGTATATATGTATATGTATGCGTGTGTATGCATGTACGCATATGTGTGGGAAAAAGGAATATGCTCTGTGAGAGCATAAAACTTGCATGCTCCCACCTTCAATTTTTTTATTTTTTGGGAATTAAACTAGGAGTATTTATATTTCCATATGTCACCATGGTTTGATTCTTAATTTATCTTAAGTTGAAACTTCTATCCCATCCATCAAGTCTACCAAATGTTAATAGTCTTAGAATTGTTGAAATTGGCCCCTTCTATATGGACATGTTAGGAATGCTGATTTTATATGATACACACAAACATATACAAAATATACATATATATGCACACATACATGTATACATATACATATATACATACATACATATATACATGTACATACACGTACATGCATCTATCTATTTATAGACACACACATCTATGTACATATGTAGATATCTACATACATACATGCATGCATGTGTGTGTAGAGAGAGAGAGAGAGGTGTGGGGTGATCCTATGAGAGGAAGGATTTATAATAGCATGAGAGAACCTTATCTCAATCATTAACCTTAAAAAGATTTAATGGTTGTGATTGAAAGTCAAAACCCTCTTTTCCTAACACCATTTTTAAATTCCCAATATTCTCCTCCATTTAACACTCTCTCTACCTCCATCAAACATATCCTCTCCACTTCTTTTTCCACCCTCTTCTAGTTTCTCCTCTCTTCTACTGGAATCACGAGCCCGCATTCTTAAACCCAATGTGCTTGTTGCTTGAGATTCTATCGATCAAGATACATTTACGAAATGTAATTGGATTACAAGTGGGTCGATGTTTCAAGGCATATCTGATGAATAATCATTCATCTAACTTTATTCTTCTATTTCTTATTTAAATCCCTAACAAAATACGTATAAATACAACTAACGTGTACAAAATAGCACTCTGTATTCATCTATAATTAGTACATAATTATACATATTTAAATCCAAAATTAAAAACTGTGAATAGAAAGAAAAATAAATGAAGTATCAAAGATGATGAATGATCCTAAACTCCGAGACCGAATCAATAGTGACTTGGTCGACAAGGAATAATGTAGGAAGATATAAGGCTCGATACTATATATTAAAAACACTACTTTGAAACTCTAAAAATACCAATTTTTGCACCATTTTATTATTATTCTCTACAAACCTTAAAAAATAAAGTTTTCAAGATGAAACTTTTACATAAAAATACATAGAAAATTATAAAAATAATGCACAATGCAATTGGGACACACATATGAAAAAGCTGTAAACCGGACTTCACAGATCAATATCTTCACCATATGAACTCAAAATTCACCAAACCACCTCCACTGGATTCTAAATTAAATTATCTATTTAATGAAGGTGATTTCATTAAAAAAATAGAGTCAAGAAACAGAAGCTGGCTTTCTAGGGTCACATTGTATTGTGTATATGTATATTTTATTCTTTACATTTTAGCTCTTCATATATTTTTAAATAAGTGTATATATTTTTTTAAAACATCTTAAATATACATACACAAATTAAAATCATTAAAAATGTAATAAATTAAATAATACCCTAATATATATAGGTATACTATACCTATAATGAATATACAAACAAATATTTAGATATGTAATAAAATTATAAAAATAAAATAAAAATTTATCAATATGTATTTCATTATATTATAAATATATAAAATATGCACATATGATAATAAAAAAATAGAAATTTTAAATAAAAATACCAAATTATATTAAATATGCCTTTAAATAAATATTAACTTCCCACAAATTAGGTTGTAAAAAAAATAAAAATACCTATAAAATAGTTTGAAAATAAGAAAAATTTTTATGTTTTGAGTTTTAATTAATAAAATCATTTATTATTATTTTTAAATTAATAAAATATTTAAATCATGTTTTATCCTCATCTAATCCTACATGAACCAATGATGCGCCTCCTTTCGTTGACTACAAGTCAACTGTACCAACAAGTAGACGAGTCTGTCAGAATGTGTGACCTCCCATTTGCCCCAAGTTTTCATGCCTGATATTGGGCTCGATGCACTTTGATTATCCACACAATCGCCTTTCCTAAGTGTGGTCCATCATGCTCTATCTCTTGTTCTATCAAGCATGCACCAAATTCATCAGAAATTCTTGATCTGTGAGCCCTCTTCATTTGGCTATAAGAGCACCTCTTGCACCTTTGATTCAAGTTTAATCATTCTACAACCACTGTAACCCTTCTGAATTGATTGCTGGAGAGTTCACCATGTGATAGGAAGAGATCCCCACGATTTGGAGGCATGGAGAAGGTGCCTAAGGTCAATTCAATCCCTTACCGGAGTAGCTTCTCGGTGAATCTGCTTCCAGACCTTCAATGTTAGGTGAGTAGTTTCTTTCTATCCATTTTCTTATTTTTAAGTTCCTATTGTAGTCTTGCCTTTAATTCATCTTAGTTTCTTGCTTAATAATCCTATAACCCAAAAAATCATACGTAGGAGCTCTAGAACTATATCCTTCATTCATCGTATCGATGTCCTATTTCATCTCGTTATCCATCATGCATTGTTCCTCTCCGTATTCTCCATCTCTTGGACCACTAGATCCCCTCAATTTTGCAAGGATCGAGTTCCTTGACCTTCATCTTCCACTGCATCATCGGAGGTCTTCGCCACACATCATTTTCCACCATTTCATCTAAGAAAAAGTTGAGGAACATCGCCCTCAAGATGTGATGTTTTATGCATGTCTAGAGTTAGAGGAAGTCCCATCTGAGGGGTGTTCAACTAGGGACTTCACCTTCCAAGCGCCAGACCTCCAGGCATCTACTAGCGAGGCCCGGACAATTTTGATTCCTCCAAGCGATGCGGACCACTTCTAGCAACCTTTAAAGAATTTTAACAGGAGAGATACCACCTCATGGCGGAGAATCGATCGACTGAAGGAACCCACACGTAGTCTTCTTCTTTATTCTTGTAGGGAAGCAGCCACCATCCAATTGAAGGTGCCTCCCCAATCTTGATATGTGCCACAAGATGAAGAGCAACGCCAACTGCTCAGTTTGACCCCATATATGATCTCACCCTTCATCCACTAAGGGGTATCATCTAATCAAGTCCCTCCATCGTTTATCTGAAGTGTTGAGCGTCATTCGATGGTGTGTACTTATTAGGTATATTGCACTTAACCCCTGTCGCCTCTTTTGTATTTTATTTTAGCACTATAATTGTCATAGTAAGAGTAAGAAGGATATGTTACGCTTGGGTGTCTAAGCTTCACGTTATTTGCACATTGGTCCATTGCTAGGTCACCTCACATGTCTCTCTAAGTGAGGCATCTAAGTATTTTGCTAAGGACCCCCTCTTATTTTTTCACTTTAATCGCACATTTTTAAAAGAAGTGTAATATTTTAAGGTAAATTGCATACTTGGACCTGGAACTTTGTAATTTGCATTAATATCCCTGCCAGGCGCTTACTATTTTTAATAGATGGTGATTTAAAGTGTATGCCCCTAGAATTCTCAGACATGTTATTAAATGCAAAGAAGGTTTTCGGTAATTGTAAATAGGTCCATGTATCTGTAGGATTTTCTATTTTATGGTATTTTATGCATTATAAATGTTTTTATTGCTCTAGAAATTGTAAGAAAGTTATTGTAAGTGCTTGATATTTTGTTTATCCACATGATGAATCTGTGATTCATCACATCAAAAGTCAAAAATAGAGCCTTGTTCCCGAGAAAATAGAGGCATATTTCCTTTTATCTTGCATAAATAACACTCATGCATGCATCCATAATTCATGCATTTTAGCAGCTCATCTGCATTTAAATAAGAAGCCAAAAATCCCCTGTAAAATACCTCTTCATCAAATAACTTCTTCTCTATATATATATATATACATTCCTTAATAATAGAGGGAAGAATGCCAAAAAAAAAAATCACCCTTGTAAAATATCCCAAACATCCTGAGAACCCTTGTAAAGCCCTCATACAAGCCCCTAATTAGGTCTACTCACTCCTAGAATACTTCTTATTAAAAGACCTTCAAAATGAGACTAATTTCATTGAAATTGGAGCTTGTTTGAGAAACTTGGGTTTTTGGGTCATTTTGTATACTACATATGCATATTTATGTATCTTTGTATTTATGTATCATATTTGACCTCATTTCCGTCTTTGGTCAACATGAAACTTGTAGATCTCATCAAGATCTACAATTTTCATGTTTTGAGTTTTTCCAAATTCGGCTTCCTCTTCTTCCTACACGTGTTTCTTCCTCCATCCATTCACAGCAGGCCACGTGGCGCCCTCTGATTGCGCCACGCGGCCCGCTGCCCTTCGCCTCGTCCGCCCTCGCCTTCCGCCGTTGGATGGTCGTCCTGATCCAACGGCCTAGCCGCTACCACGTACACCCTTCACATTGACCGTCGGATCAAAGCCCCCGCCTCATATCCATCGTCCGCTCGCGCCTTAATCTCATCACGCCACGTGGCAGCGCGTGCGCCCTTCGATAGCGCCTTCATCTCTTCATCTGCGCTGTTAGCCCCGCAGGCACCTAGACCACCCGATTGAACACCCGACTCCCATCTCAGCCATCCATCAGTACCGAGCCCTTAGCACACCACGTGGCGCTCGCTACGCCCTCGGATCGCCACGGCCAGATCTTCATCCAGCCGCTCATCTCGCTTCGATCACCACCGTTGGATCACAAGATCCAACGGTGGAGACTTCGTCTCCTACCTCGGGTGCCCCTCTCTCCCACGATCTCTGCCTTGCGGGAGGGGCACCCCCTTCCTATTCTTGGCAGCGCTCCTTCCACCGTCGCCGAGATCCACAACCTCCACGATGGCCCCCACTCATCCCTTATCCTCGCCAGCTACTCCGTCAGCCACGCCAACCTCCAGCTCTCTCCCATGAACTCCATAAACCTCGCCCCATCTCCATTCCAGCCGTAACCTTCATCCTTTAAATACCCCCTCTCCGGCCACATTCTTCGCCATCCGCCACTCCAGGGAGGTCCCTCGAGCTCCAAGCTTCCTGTTGGTGACAGCAATTGGTCGATTTGTCGAGCGACGACAGAGATCTAACTCCGGCGAGATCCACGGCTACCTCCGCCGTGCCGCAGCCTCCCTCGAGCAGCTGCTAGAGATCGGGACCTTACCGATCCCTTGAGCGACGACCTGGAGCTCAAAGCTGAGCCCCAATCCCCAGGTAACTCCCTCCATCCATGCTCCAATCTTCTTCTTCTTTTTCTTGGATTTTCTCCGCTTTTATTCGCCGTCATCAGCCATCTTCGCGCCTCCTAATCACTCCGACGAGCTTCGTGTTGAAGCTCTGATCCTCGCGGGCCTCTCTACACCTTCAGACACTCTACTTCACCAGCCATCGACCTTCAGCTTCGCCACCTGGCCGGAGCTCCGTCACCCGACCACCTCCCTTCGCCTCAGGCCTCGCCGATCACTCCACTCTCCTCCACGAACACCTGCACGCTTCGGCTACCTCTTCTAACCCCTGCAGGATCTCATTCCTTCATTGGCCGGAGCTTCACCGGAGACAACTTCGAGCTTCATCGTCATCCATCTCCAGGCGCCCCCCGTGGCTCCTGAGACCATCAGCGCCTCCGCCGCATCGTCACGCTCCTGCTGGGATACCTCCGACAACTCGGAGAGCTTCATCGGCATCTGGAGGATCGGGTGGAGCTAGGCAACCTTCACCGGAGCACCGCCCTCTCCTCCGCAGGTGGCGGAGGACCGTTAGAGAAGAAGAAGCAGCAACCGTTCGATCATCTGATCGAACGGTCCTCGCCTCGCCACGCGTCCCCTCGCCGCCCTTATCCTCGACCGTTAATCACACCTCAGATCGGACGACGCTCCAGCCGCCACGCGTCTTCATCGACATCCCTTGGATCCATCTTGATCCAAGGGCCTTCAGGCCGCCACGTCTCCTTATCCGAGCCTCGGCCTCCAAGCCTAGGCTCGGGTGACCCGAAGCTGCACCGAGGCTAGTCCGAACCTCCAGAGGACCCGAGCCTCACTCCGAGCCTCCGACGCCCTCCGAACCTAGGTCGCCCCACGTGAGGAGCACGTGCGGCCTGGGTTATTTGCACAGACGCCCCTGAAGCTTTCAGAAATTGCAAAAAGGTCCCTGTGAAGCAGACACCACGTGAGGAGCACGTGTCTCGTGGAAAAATTGCATAGAAGTCCTGCATGCTTTCGGTAATTGCATTTTAGTCCCTGTCAGCATATTTAATTGTTGAAATTTTAATTTCCAGTATTGCATTTACACCCTTGTAATTGCACGTGTCCCTAGAGTGCATTTTTCATCATTTTGAGATTCTAAAAATTGCATGTTGTTGGAAATTTTGTCCTCTAGAACACGTGTTTGATTTTTGTTGGCTTGCTTGAATTATTAATAAATTAAATGGTTCATTTGTGACATATTTTGCCCAGTGATGCCTTTTGATTTTTAGTTAATTATCTATGCCTTCAAAAATCACCAAAAATTCACAGTAGCTTAAGGACATCATTTTTAACACTCCATAAAAATTTCATATCATTTGCACGCATAACGAGGCCTAAATAAATAGTTTAGTGATTTTCTTGAATTAATTTTAATTAATTCATTTCACAGTAAATTTAAGTTCTGTTAATTTTCCTAGGTCCCTGATCATTAGACCCTCCTAGGATAATTTTAGTTCTTGGAAACATTGTGATTTGATATTTATTAAAAATTAAACACTGAAAATCACTCTGTCTGTTTATTTAATTCACAGAAAAATTATTTTGAGTCGAAAAATTCCAAAAACATTAGTGTAGGTCATTTTCGTCATACATAATCGTCTGGCCAATTTTCATTATTTTTGGACTTCGTTTGATACATCAATTAAATTTAAAGTTAAATTGGCTAAGATTTGTCTGCATATGTCTGCATAAGAAATAAAAAGACCAAAAAAATTGACCCTCGAGCATCAACACTTGAAAATTGCTGTGATCCACCTAAGGAGACAGTTGCCTCCCTGAGATCGACCTTGGACTCCACCAAGTAAAAAAAATATCACCGCTTAAAATTGACCAAAATCTGTCTTAAGTGGTTTTTGATTAATCTCTCGTATCCGACTGCAACGAACACTTAACATTAATTTGGAACTTTAATGTGCCCGAATTAAGTAAGGGTGCGGGAGGCTTATCAAAATGGCGCCGTTGCCGGGTAGGCACGGCTTAGGTTAATTGTAGCATATTTTTGAAGTGTTTGATTTCTAATCCCCGGGTAGTCTGACCCCCGGTTTTTCTTGTAATTATTTCTCTTATTTGTTTTCTTTTTGCATTATTTTTGTGTCACTCTCTGACCTCTATTTCATTTTTGTGCGAGGACCGCGAGGAGTCGGCGACGCTTCAAGGACTTAGCATTTAAAGTGTGTTGAGAGAAAGAGAGGCATTGTACTTTTTATTTTATTTTTCTTTTGCATTATTTCCAGTGGTTCCCATTTGGGAGCTCGCGCGTGTAAATATAGTGGAAACCGTGTCCCGTGTGCTGTGTGGGTGATTGGTAATTTAGCTTGCACTAGCGGCTCCTCGAGCCAATCTAGGACTTGTTTGTGCTCGTAATCAATAGGACCACACAACACACATAAAAGACGCACCTAGACCGCAGGACTTAGTTCAAATTAAACCATTCTTCACGCTAATAGAACTGCCTGTCTAGGAGCGGCTTTCATCGCCTGCATTTGCATGTAGAATAAAGTTTTCAATTCTGTATTGCATCCTGCATCAACAAGCGAAGGGATCACTGTAAGTACTCTTTACTTAGCATACGCATCATTGATTTCAACTTGCATCGGCTTTTCTCGATTTCCCCCTCTAATTTTTCTCACTTAAATTAAAAAGGAAATTGGGACTGTACGATAGGCGTGCTTTGTGGTAATTAATTACAGTGATAACCTAACTTTAAAACCGGGACTGCTAACAGTATTGACCAATAAAAGAGAATAAAAACTGAAAATTGTTTGCGGGAGACTAATCCCCGACCTTGTTTTCAGGCTGAGTGAGGTTACCTGAGTGTGTGTGAACACCCTAAGGTAGAGCCCAAATCCCCGTCTTCCATATCACGTTCTAACTGATCCTAGCAAATATCACGAGCCGGATATTTTCAGATTCTTTGACTAGTACCAAGTAGCCTCCGCCTGTCTCAGGTAGATAGGGGCGAAATTGCGGTACTTCGCGACAAGCTGCCAGTAACTCCCCGGGGTGAAGTGCCGGCCTTGTCAGCCTCCGCCTGCTTGCAGGTAGATAGGGGCATGGTCACTGAATCCATCGGCTTGGGATAGGAGCGAAGAAAGGAAGGAGCGGCGGTATCTTAGACGACAGGATAAACAAGGAAGACGCATCCGGCTTTGAGCCGACTTCCCTCTAGGCCGCGTAATCCTTGCTAGATTTGCTTGAAAATCACACTTAAAAACTACAAGATAAATTGGACTCAACTTTGAGTCCTTCACTGTGTTGAGTGTGAATCCTGGGTCTTGGATTGATCTTGTGCTTGCTTCAGGTAGGAGTTAGATCCTATCTTCTTCTAGCTTCACCAAGATGAGTGACTGGGGAGATCTCGACGCACAGTTCACTGATCTCTCTATGAGTCCCCCAAGTAACTCGTCTTTCTCGGTCCGAGCGCACCTTGGACCACCCAGGACTCATGACCCTCTTGAGTCCTGGTTCCCTCCTGCTCAGGGTGGTTACTCTCAAACCAACCCTTTTATCTCCTCTGAGATTACCGAGGAAGACCATTGCCTCGGTAATCCCTTCCTTGATTCACCCTCTAACACCGACCTTATTTTCCAATCCCCAGAACTAGAGGGAGAAATGCCGCCAAGGATGCCGCCCGATGAGGACCAGATGAGACAGATTCTTAGACGCCTTGCTGAAGCCGAACAGAAAAATGCTGATCTCACTGCACGAATGGGGCAGATAATAGTAGCTGAAGGGATCGACCGACCAATGGTCGATACCTACAACCCGGCGGAGAACGAGATCCAAAATTGGCTAGCACCTGCAGTTCCCGACCAGGCATTCGAGCTGAAGCTCCACTTCCTTAGCCTGCTGCCGAAGTTTAACGGAAACCTCAATGAAGAGCCTTACACTTTCCTCCGTGACTTCGAACTAGTCTGCAACAATCTTAGCCATCCCAATGTTGGCCAAGATTATATCCGGCTGAAGGCCACCCCGTTTGCCTTAGGAGATAAGGCTGCACATTGGCTGAAAAACCTAGGGGTGGTATGTACTACCTGGATGCAGTTCAAGGACCTCTTCTTGAAGAAGTTCTACCCACTCAGTAGAACCAATCAGATGCGAACAAAGATTGCCAGCTTCGCCCAAGGACCCTGCGAACCGTTCCACGAGGCTTGGGACAGGTTCAATGACTTAGTACAGAAATGCCCATGCCACGGCATTTCTAAGGCGATCCTAGTCCAAACCTTGTTCTGCGGTCTAACCCCAGAGATGCAGGGGTTAGTCAGTGCCGCCTGTGGAGGAAGCTATCTGAACAAGAACGAACACGCCGTGTGGAAAATCCTAGAGCAGATGGCAGAAACCGGCAGGTCACAGGCCACAAGGGCCTATCAGTTGTCTCCCTCGATTCTATCCAATGAGACAACTAGAAGGACTGTTGCAGATCTGACTGAGGACCTCATCCCCAGCATGGGGATGATTGCAGACAAGCTTACCATGGTCGAGCAGATCCACAAGAGAGTCGCGGAGATGGAGTCTCTTTCGAGCCTTCCCAAGAAGGTGGAGGAACTCTCTGAAAAGGTAGCCAAGATTAAGCTACCTACCCCTTCTGCACCACCTGTACCTGTACATCGAGTCCATCTTGTACAGGAACAGACACCGGGGTCTCAGAGCAGCTGGGATCAGACTTACACCCAGCAGAACCATCATGCACCCCCACCAGTGGAGACAGAGTACGAGGAGCCTCCGCCCGTTTACGAGATCAACGGGCTCTGGTATAGCCGTGACCCACTAGTCCGGCAAATCGAGATGGGGAAGGATCAGGCACACCGCCCAACCCCAGTCTACCAGGAGACCAGGCCCGTCACAATCCCGCGATACCAGTCCAGGCCAGAACAGGGGTACCAGCCGCAGCAGCGCACCTACCAGCAGGGGCCAGCACCGCCCCATCAGCAGCAGTATCGGCACGACCAGCAGGGCCAGTTCAGGACCGCATCCACTCAGCAGCCAGCCCAGCCCACCGAATTGGAGTCCCTCACCTTGGCGATCCAGACCCTGTCTGATAGGGTACAGCAGATGCAAAATGACTACCTGGACATGAGAACCGACATCAATCGGGTCTCTCGTGCTCAGGACCAACAAATGGCGCCTAGGACTCCAATTCCCGCACAGGTTCAGGCCAACCCAAACAGCATTCAGCAGGGCCAGAACCGACCCCGAGATCAGGTATACTATTCAGATAATTATCTATCTGAACATGAGATCCTTTCGTATGATAATGTTAACCATATGTCCCTCAGGAGCGGAAGGACCGTGACCATACCTGATCGGGCACGGGCGCAAAAAGAAGGAACCTCCGAAACTCTACCTGAGGAGAATTCGGAGGAAGAAGAGGAGGAGCATCACCACCGTCACCGCCAGCAGAAGAAGAGGACATCTGAGTCCTCGAAGCACCAGCCCCGCAGTCATCCAGAGTCTGACGACACCGATGAGCCCGCACCTCCATCTGAGGAGGACCAGCCAGAAGAAGCGGAAGAAGCATCACCGGTTTCGCCCAAGCATTTTCCTTTTTGTCAGAGTCAGAGTCAGAGTCTGTATAAAAGTCCGAGTCAGAGTCCTGTTCAGAACTCAGTTTCAGCAGCTAATGAAGATATTTCAGTTCCAGAACCTGAGTTAATAATCCCTTTCCCCCAAGCTCTCAAGGGTGGGAAGAAGAAAAACAAAAAAATCCAAAAAGATGACCCTGAGATGGCTGAGTTTTGTAACAAACACATCAAGGTCACAATCCCCTTTGACAAGTTCGTGGAAATGACTCCTGCATTCCAAAAATACCTTAAGGTGAGATGCACACCTACTAGGGTTAGCAGGAAGACCAAAAGCCGTGTTGAGAAACACGTCCTATCAGTAGCCACGACTTGTGCAATAAAGAACTCGTTTCCTCGGAAACGAAGAGACATGGGTGCACACTATGTAGTGAGTCATGTTGATGACATCACGTTTGCACGCACTCTCCTGGACAATGGTTCCTCGATCAATTTGATGCCCACAGCCCTCTATGAGCGGCTCAATCTCGGACCTCTTAGGAAATCTAGAGCTATTCTTCAGTTTGCAGACAAATCCACTAAGAGGTCCCAAGGAGAGTTAAGGAACATTGTGATCAAAGTCGAGGGGCAAGAATACATGGTGGACTTCACTGTCCTCGATATGGAAACCCCTCGTAATTGGAGAGATTCCCAGATCATTTTGGGTAGGCCCTTCCTCAGAACAGCAGGGGCCTTATTCGATTATAAGAATGGGAAAATTCAGTTCCAAACTCCAGGCGGAGATGAGGAACTTGAGATGAAGCAAACAAGATGGCAGAGACCGGACTCCGAATCCAGCACAGAATACTCTTCTCTCGAAACAGACTGGGAGCATGTAGACTTAGTTGGGCCATGGAGACAGAACCCAGCCAGCACCGATATGTCCATCTCCTTTGAAGATGATCCAGTGCATGAGTCAGTCTGCGAGATCCTCAGGAACGAGTACAGCTCTGAGCCTGCATCGCCCTACATCTTCGATGACATAGAGGCCCAGGTGGGCCTGTCAGTCCTTACATCCTTAGGACAATCGGAAGATGAGGATGACGAGTCGGACGAGGCGTTTGCCGATTGCATGGAGACCTTTGACGATCCGACTCCAGAACCAAGCTTGGTGGCAGCCACTACAGAACAGGATCCAGCCACTTCCAACACCGAACCAGATCAGATTGAGCCAGACTTCTTAGACGATCATACCATCCCTGAGCTCAAACCTTTACCCACAACCCTGAAGTATGCCTTCCTTGCGGGCCAAGACAAGAAATTTCCGATCATTATCAGTTCGCAATTGACCGAGGAGCAGGAATCTCGCTTGCTAGAGATCCTGGAGAAGAACCGCAAGGCAATAGGCTGGAGCATTTCCGATCTCCACGGGATAAATCCCGCTCTGTGTTCGCACCATATATATTTGGAGAACGAAGCCAAACCCTCTCGTGAATTCCAACGTCGGTTGAATCCAAATCTACGAGAGGTCGTGAAGAAAGAGATAGAAAAATGGTGCGACGCGGGTTTCATTTACCCAATCTCCGACTCTAAGTGGGTGGCCCCAATCCATGTTGTCCCGAAAAAGTCGGGAATTCAGACGACCACCAACGAGGATGGAGAGGAGATCGTGACAAGAGTACCCACGTCGTGGCGCGTCTGTGTGGATTACAGACGCCTGAATGCTGCGACGAAGAAGGATCATTTCCCCCTACCGTTCATTGATCAGATCCTAAAAAGATTAGCGGGGAAAGAATTCTTCTGCTTCCTTGATGGGTTCTCGGGCTACAATCAAGTAGCCATAGCTCCAGAGGACCAGGAAAAGACCACGTTCACATGCCCCTTTGGTACCTATGCTTTCAGGCGCATGCCTTTTGGGCTATGCAATGCTCCAGGTACTTTTCAAAGGTGCATGATTGCTGTATTCGCCGAAATGGTCGGCGAATTCCTGGAAGTCTTCATGGATGACTTCTCGGTCCATGGCGACTCTTTTGATTCCTGTCTTAGGAATCTGGACCGAGTCCTCAAAAGATGTTGTGAGGTCAATCTGGTGCTCTCCTGGGAGAAAAGTCACTTCATGGTGATGGAGGGCATAGTGTTGGGGCATGTCATCTCCAAGAGAGGAATGGAGGTTGACCCTGCCAAGGTGGACGTGATCAGAGGACTCCAGCCACCAACCAACGTACGGCAGTTGCGGTCGTTCCTCGGGCATGTCGGATTTTATCGAAGATTTATCAAAGATTTCTCTAAGATTGCCCGACCGCTAACTGAGCTTTTAGGCAAAGACGCGGAGTTTATTGTCGATCACAAGTGTCTTGAGGCCTTTAAGCTGTTACAAGGAATGATCATGGACGCACCCATCTTACAAGCCCCAGATTGGTGTCTCCCTTTTGAGATCATGACGGATGCCTCAGATTATGCTGTTGGGGCCGTATTGGGACAAAGAAGAGATGGCGTCCCGTTTGCAATTCACTACGCAAGCAAAGTGCTTGATTCGGCTCAGCGTAACTATACAGTTACCGAAAAGGAAATGCTTGCGGTAGTGTTTGCCTTGGACAAATTCGGATCTCATTTAATCGGATCCAAGGTAACTGTGTTCACAGACCATACGGCACTACGATACTTGATGGAGAAGAAGGACGCGAAGGCGCGTCTTCTTCGTTGGATTTTACTTCTCCAGGAGTTTGATTTGGACATCCGTGATAAACCTGGAAAGAAGAACGTAGTAGCCGACCATCTCTCTCGTCTCGAAAATCTTAATACTTCCGAGGTTTCCCCAATTCGAGACACCTTCCCCGACGAGTCGATTTTTGTTATCGACTCACTCCCATGGTACGCCAATATCGTGAACTATCTTGTCTCCAAGAAAGTTCCCGAGGATTGGCCCAAGAGCCAAATCGACCGACTGAAATCGGACGCTAGACACTACCATTGGGAGGATCCGATCCTTTTCTTTGAAGGACCGGATTGTGTCTGGAGGCGTTGTATTCCTCAGGAGGAATACCAGAGTGTCCTTTCTTTATGCCATAGCTTAGAGGCAGGAGGACACCACTCCGGGAAGAGGACCGCATGGAAGGTACTTCAGTGTGGTTTTTACTGGCCGACTCTGTTTCGCGATGCCACCGCCTTCGCGAAGTCGTGCCCAGTTTGCCAGAGAATGGGAGGAACCGTTGGTTCCAAGGATGAGATGCCAATGCAGCCGGTCATCATTTGTGATGTCTTTGACGCCTGGGGCATCGATTTCATGGGCCCATTTCCTGTCAGCCACGGATTCGAATACATCCTTCTTGCGGTTGACTATCTGTCCAGATGGGTGGAGGCTATCCCGACCCGAGCCACAGAAAGCAGGACTGTCTGTAAATTTATCAGAGAGCACATAATCTCTAGGTTCGGGATCCCCAAAATGATGATATCAGACGGGGGTAGCCACTTTGTGAATCGGGAGGTGAAGAAACTCCTGAAGGACTACGGCATCGAACACCGTGTCGCAAGTCCTTACCACCCACAAACCAATGGTATGGCTGAGGTGTCGAATAGGGAAGTGAAAACCATATTGGAAAAGCTTGTCCGCCCAGACAGGAAGGACTGGTCTCAGATCTTGGATCAAGTCCTCTGGGCGTATAGGACGGCTTACAAGACACCGTTAGGCACCTCCTCATTCTGAATGGTATTCGGAAAGCCGTGCCATTTGCCCGCAGAGTTAGTGCACAAATCAGAATGGGCAATAAAAAAGGTCAACTGGAACACACACCTAGGCCGGAAACAAAGAGACATGGATCTGAATGAGCTTGTGGAAGTCAGAAACCGAGCATACGACAACAGTGTGGTGTACAAGGACAAAGTAAAGCGTTGGCATGATAGATATATCAGAAGAAAGACCTTTGTTCCTGGACAGAAGGTATGGTTGTTCAATGCTAGGCTGAAGATTTTCCAAGGTAAGTTGAAGTCTAAGTGGACGGGACCATTTGTTGTCCGTACGGTGCATGATAGTGGATGTGTCGAGATCTCAGATCTCGCAGATGACGCACCGACATTCCTAGTGAATGGACAGCTGTTGAAACACTTCGTCGAATCCAATGAGAAGTTAGTCCATGTCGAGGAGATTGTATTCATGCGCGAGACAGATACAGCAGATTCACATCAAGCCGCGTATGAGACCTTGCAGCAGTGAATTCCAGCCATCCGCAGCATCTCGAAAGATTCAAACCGACTCATCTGTATATATCATCATTCTTGTACAACCTACCCTTTCTCCCGCGACTTTAGTAACCCATCTCCGCCTCATCAGATCACTATCTTGGACTATACTTAGGATAACCAGATCCTAAGTATAGGGGGAAGGGTCACCTAAGTCGGTTCACTGTACATTCTCCAGATCACATTGGTCCTCATACTCATTTCCTACCTATACTTAGGCTGACCTAAGCCTAAGTATAGGGGGGACCGATGCCCGCATTGTACACTCATCCTCGTCCGCCCCATTTCTATTCTTCTTCTACACTTAAGCTGTCAGAGCCTAAGTTTAGGGGGGCGAGACGACTTCTATACTTTCCATTCCTCTTTGGCTCTTCTACGCTTAGCACGAGCTATGTCTTTTTCTTCGCTCTTCGTGCTCTGAGGACATAGCACACGCTAAGTATAGGGGGGCGTGTATATATTACATATATACTTTACCCATAGCTCGTACTTTCGCGTATTTTTGTATATATTTTACAATAATTACGGGTGGGTAACAAATGAAAAAAAAAATTTAAAAATAGGCTTCTTATTTACTCGTGCATATCATCTCCGCATGGAAAAGTAAAAAGAGTCTTGCATTTTCATAGCATGACATCTCATCTCATCTGCATATCTTTGCATATGCAAAGTGAAAAGCTAGTGGGTTCTGGACCAAGTTATGAGTAGATATTGAGGATGGACTTGATTTGACCTTAATCCACCTAATTTCAGAGGAACCTTACAGGAACTGGAGTTAAGATTTCTCAGGTCAAGTGACTTAATTCTTTGAGTCCGCATGTCTATGTTCACATGTCATCTTGATTAGTCTAAGTAGAATATCTCGTGCGTACGCAGGATTCTTTTAGATAATGACCTAACTTGGACAAGCACTATGCACGCAGGATCAGCCATCCATCAGTACCGAGCCCTTAGCACACCACGTGGCGCTCGCTACTCCCTCGGATCGCCACAGCCAGATCTTCATCCAGCCGCTCATCTCGCTTCGATCACCACCGTTGGATCACAAGATCCAACGGTGGAGACTTCGTCTCCTACCTCGGGTGCCCCTCTCTCCCACGATCTCTGCCTTGCGGGAGGGGCACCCCCTTCCTATTCTTGGCAGCGCTCCTTCCACCGTCGCCGAGATCCACAACCTCCACGATGGCCCCCACTCATCCCTTATCCTCTCCAGCTACTCCGTCAGCCACGTCAACCTCCAGCTCTCTCCCACGAACTCCATAAACCTCGCCCCATCTCCATTCCAGCCGTAACCTTCATCCTTTAAATACCCCCTCTCCGGCCA
Source organism: Ottelia alismoides (assembly GCA_037367405.1). Lineage (NCBI taxonomy): Eukaryota > Viridiplantae > Streptophyta > Magnoliopsida > Alismatales > Hydrocharitaceae > Ottelia > Ottelia alismoides. Next base: position 303,246 of record JAZKJV010003751.1, read on the forward strand.
CATTCTTCGCCATCCGCCACTCCAGGGAGGTCCCTCGAGCTCCAAGCTTCCTGTTGGTGACAACAATTGGTCGATTTGTCGAGCGACGACAGAGATCTAACTCCGGCGAGATCCACGGCTACCTCCGCCGTGCCGCAGCCTCCCTCGAGCAGCTGCTAGAGCTCGGGACCTTACCGATCCCTTGAGCGACGACCTGGAGCTCAAAGCTGAGCCCCAATCCCCAGGTAACTCCCTCCATCCATGCTCCAATCTTCTTCTTCTTCTTCTTGGATTTTCACCGCTTTTATTCGTCGTCATCAGCCATCTTCGCGCCTCCTAATCACTCCGACGAGCTTCGTGTTGAAGCTCTGATCCTCGCGGGCCTCTCTACACCTTCAGACACTCTACTTCACCAGCCATCGACCTTCAGCTCCGCCACCTGGCCGGAGCTCCGTCACCCGACCACCTCCCTTCGCCTCAGGCCTCGCCGATCACTCCACTCTCCTCCACGAACACCTGCACGCTTCGGCTACCTCTTCTAACCCCTGCAGGATCTCATTCCTTCATTGGCCGGAGCTTCACCGGAGACAACTTCGAGCTTCATCGTCATCCATCTCCAGGCGCCCCCCGTGGCTCCTGAGACCATCAGCGCCTCCGCCGCATCGTCACGCTCCTGCTGGGATACCTCCGACAACTCGGAGAGCTTCATCGGCATCTGGAGGATCGGGTGGAGCTAGGCGACCTTCACCGGAGCACCGCCCTCTCCTCCGCAGGTGGCGGAGGACCGTTAGAGAAGAAGAAGCAGCAACCGTTCGATCATCTGATCGAACGGTCCTCGCCTCGCCACGCGTCCCCTCGCCGCCCTTATCCTCGACCGTTAATCACACCTCAGATCGGACAACGCTCCAGCCGCCACGCGTCTTCATCGACATCCCTTGGATCCATCTTGATCCAAGGGCCTTCAGGCCGCCACGTCTCCTTATCCGAGCCTCGGCCTCCAAGCCTAGGCTCGGGTGACCCGAAGCTGCACCGAGGCTAGTCCGAACCTCCAGAGGACCCGAGCCTCACTCCGAGCCTCCGACGCCCTCCGAACCTAGGTCGCCCCACGTGAGGAGCACGTGCGGCCTGGGTTATTTGCACAGACGCCCCTGAAGCTTTCAGAAATTGCAAAAAGGTCCCTGTGAAGCAGACACCACGTGAGGAGCACGTGTCTCGTGGAAAAATTGCATAGAAGTCCTGCATGCTATCGGTAATTGCATTTTAGTCCCTGTCAGCATATTTAATTGTTGAAATTTTAATTTCCAGTATTGCATTTACACCCTTGTGTTTGCACGTGTCCCTAGAGTGCATTTTTTCATCATTTTGAGATTCTAAAAATTGCATGTTGTTGGAAATTTTGTCCTCTAGAACACGTGTTTGATTTTTGTTGGCTTGCTTGAATTATTAATAAATTAAATGGTTCATTTGTGACATATTTTGCCCAGTGATGCCTTTTGATTTTTAGTTAATTATCTGTGCCTTCAAAAATCACCAAAATTCACAGTAGCTTAAGGACATCATTTTTAACACTCCATAAAAATTTCATATCATTTGCACGCATAACGAGGCCTAAATAAATAGTTTAGTGATTTTCTTGAATTAATTTTAATTAATTCATTTCACAGTAAATTTAAGTTCTGTTAATTTTCCTAGGTCCCTGATCATTAGACCCTCCTAGGATAATTTTAGTTCTTGGAAAAATTGTGATTTGATATTTATTAAAAATTAAACACTGAAAATCACTCTGTCTGTTTATTTAATTCACAGAAAAATTATTTTGAGTCGAAAAATTCCAAAAACATTAGTGTAGGTCATTTTCATCATACATAATCGTCTGGCCAATTTTCATTATTTTTGGACTTCGTTTGATACATCAATTAAATTTAAAGTTAAATTGGCTAAGATTTGTCTGCATATGTCTGCATAAGAAATAAAAAGACCAAAAAAATTGACCCTCGAACATCAACACTTGAAAATTGCTGTGATCCACCTAAGGAGACAGTTGCCTCCCTGAGATCGACCTTGGACTCCACCAAGTAAAAAAAATATCACCGCTTAAAATTGACCAAAATCTGTCTTAAGTGGTTTTTGATTAATCTCTCGTATCCGACTGCAACAAACACTTAACATTAATTTGGAACTTTAATGTGCCCGAATTAAGTAAGGGTGCGGGAGGCTTATCACCACACCCATTTTTTTCACATTTTAGTTAATTTTCCTAATTATTAAAAATACAAAAAGATTATTTTCTTCCCTGTTTAAATATTAAAACCCATTAAAATTAGGAAAACACAATCAAAACTCCTAGAAATTATATTATCTTAATTATATTATATTTTGGCACATATCCAAAAATTACAAAAAAATATAAAATATAAAACCTAAAAATAACAATCCTTAAAAACCATATAAAAACTATCAAAATCTAAAGAAAAATAAAAAAACATAAGTTTCAGTTTTTGAATTTTCTATATTATATACACTATATATATTAAAAATACGTTTAGGTTAATTTTGGATTTTTTATATTAGTGAAATCTAAAACAACCTTGGATAATTAATTGTGCACTATTTTGACATATTAAATACTTTAAAATACCTAAAATTTTGTAAATATTCTATAAAATTTGACAAAAATAGAGAAAAATATAGAATCACAAAAATAGTTTATTTCATATATTTTGAATATATTTTGATTATATTTTGATATACTTAAAATCATAATACCCTATATATACTATATATCTTATATATTACTTATATAATCTATAATATCATCATTATTATATATAAGTATATATTTTATTATAAAAATCAAAATAAAAAAGTAGTTAAAATGTGTAAAACTAAGTAGAAAAATTAAATTTAAAAATTTGAAAAATTTAAAAATAAATAATAAATTAAAATTCCATAAAAATTAAATATAACAGAAACTCACAAAAAATATAAAAGAAAAGGACAAAAAGAAAATAAACAATAAATTAAAATTAACTAGTAATACCCAATTTTTTTCAATTTATCCAGTAGCTCCCTATGTTAGACACTCCACAATACTCACCCTATGCACATTTATTGTGGAGTTATAATAAATTTCTAACTTACATCTGATATCTTAATTGGATTAACATTTAATGATGGATTTGTTTGTTGCTTAATTAATAGTTGATCAAGACATCTGTTTCTAGGCTAGCTTGTTAGCCTAGTAGACATGCATTTCGATTAAACAAATGGCGTCGTTGCCAAGGAGCAATAGATTATAGATTGGTTGTTTAGTCTGCTTTGTATATTATCTTCTTTTCATCTTTATTTATTTTTATCTATATTTTGTGAACTGTTCTGACCACTCATGTTTGACTTTTCTACAAGGGCCTGCAGAACGAGGGAGGACTTCTTAGGAGGTCTAGAGAACCCACTTGAAGTGGAGGGCAATTCAGCCTAGCCATCAGGAGAGCAATGAATGCAAATCGGAGACCATGAAGAGCAGTTATAGTATATATTATATTTTTACTTGGTGATAGAGAGAATTAGTTTTGGTCTATAATAATATAAGAGTTGGACTGGACAGTTAAAATTTTGTGAAGTACATTTCATTAGGCGTCTATTCACCTGGGGGACCTCATCTACTTTTTCGTATTTTTTGTAGCCATCTCTTTTATCCTCACTATTTTTCCAATTAATTCATTTTGTTTCTCGTGATTTCTGTGTTTCCTCCTTATTTATATTTTACGTCTTTTCTGATTGAGCCCATAGTTTTCTGATTACTTGATTCAGTAATTAGGTCCACAGCCTAACCATATTCATATTCCTATAGATCATTACACTTGAACTTTATCAAATTAACTAGTGCTTCACGATAATAGCATGTCCTGCTTATGGTGATTTCATTGCATGCATTGCATATAGATTAGTTTAAATTTATCGCAGATCGTTTTGCATGTAGAGTGTTGGAGCAAGGTACATCTTCTATCCCGTGCATGCATTCATAGTTCTCTCTCATCATCTTTTCTGACTTTTTTTCCTATTTTCTTAGATTAAAATAATATATAATAGGAAAATTCATTAGATGTTTGTTTGAATTTTACTCAAATAAGTGATAACAAAAAAGTTAAAAAAAGGAATTGCTATGAAAACCTTGACCAAATTAAAATTGATTAACTAGACTTCATTAGATTGGTTTCATAAATCCCACATTAATTTCATGAACATTCCAGATAGATTGAGGCACGACTCTAGGATTTAGAGCCCAAATCCCAGCTTGGGTACTGCTTTGTGTATTGATTGGATTCACGAAGTATTGGCACTTCTATTGGTGTGTGGGTGAGTAGGGATGAGTGTACCCCTAGACTCAATTTTAAGTACTGAGAATTGGAGAACTACGACGATGGGTCCCTGTCTCATCGTGCCACGTCCGAGTACCCCATAAGAGGGAAGTATTTGTTTCTCCTATCAGTTTACTCCTCTACTTTATTTGGCTGAGTAGTGGATCCAGATCCAATAATAATGATCCTTAATAAAGTACAGGCAACATGTTATAGAGGAAGTAGGAAGTACATGACACTTGTCTTGTAGTACTCACTAAGTTATACAGTTAGCCAATAAGGACATGCTACAAGATTGCCTGAAAAACAACCATAAAAGCTATAAGGTAAAAAGACGAACTCTACGGCTTCACGTGTTGTGTTGGTGAACCCATCCTTATTTTTAGGTTTGCTTGATTAGGTTTGATAAGGTCAAGATCAAAACATCATGCACTTGCACCCTTTCTTCACGTCTTCTTCTATCCTGCTCACTTTTGAGCCATCACACCTATCTTCTCTTCACTCCTTCTTTATTCTCGTATTCCACTCCAATCACCAACACACTTCTTCTTATTCCCGAAGATGTTGAATCTGGGAAGGTTTAGTCTGGACTCCACAGACATCCACTTCGATTCCCCGATACCGACATCTCCAATAATTCGGGGTGACTCTTGAGAGACCGGTTCGGACTTTGCAAACTACTCTTAAGACTCCCTGCTTCTTCTACCTCAAATAAATTAGGATCACTCTTGTCCTAAACTTGCTCCCTTTTGGATGGAGATCTATCTATCTGCATACAACTCCCCCAATCTCATGAAGTTCAGGATTGACCTTAATCTTGAACAATTCAAATCATCTGGTGCCTATTTTTAGTCTAATCAATGTCTATTTCGTCTTGTAGTGGAAAGACCTGATCTAGAAGTAATGTTATATCCATACTCATATATGGCTCGTCAAAAAGGAATGGATCAATAGACTAATCAAAATGAGGTCAAGGCATAGTTTCTAGCCTCCATCCTGACAATTCAGCAGTCGTTGACCGAACATGCACTCCCAAACTACTTTTTAAGACATGCTTAATGACATGAGGTGGGATAAAGAGAATAGTGGAGGAGGAGAGGCGCAACATAGAGGAGATGATCGACAAGTAGGTGGACACCATGAAGGGGATGATGAAGTGAGAGATCAACCTAATCCAACTCTCAAAGAGACATACAATCTGAGATCTAGATAACTGAATGGATCTAGATTCCTCATATCCATGGTCATTTTGAGCTGAAACTCAGCTGCTCTCACTTCTACCCACTTTCCATGGGAACACAAATGAAGAGCCTTGCATTCATCTGCAAAATTTCAACTGCATTTTTGGGACCATGCACTACCACAACATCTTGTTGGAGGTAGTCAAGATGATCGCCTTCCACTTTAGCCTTCAAGATAAGGTGCTCTATTGGATCAATCATTTGGGAAAAGTCGTGACAGAGTGAGAGGCATAGAAGTCTACATTTTTTCACAAATACTATCCCCTTGATTGGTTGAACCGGATGCGAGTATTGATTTCAAACTTCTCACAAATTGTCCAATGGGCCTATCCATGAGGTATGGGAAAGATTTAAAGATCTACAAGAGAAGTACCCCAATCATGACATTCTTAAGACTAGTTTGGTTCATAAAATTTTTAAAGGCTCGAAATAGGAAAACCAGAAGTTGATGGATACAGCCTGTGGAGGATCACATTTTAATAAAGATGAAGACTTCGTAAGGTAGATTTTTGAAGATATGGTCGAAGGCTTGACTGCCCTATCTTCATCCCGAGCTTTCCTGGAGAATCCTCAAATCCCTCCCAAACCTTTCATATGCCAACACTGTATGGAGATGTGAGAGATGAGAGTTCCAACCTAAGCATCACTGGGAACCATCTCTCAAATGTGGACATAATTGAAAAATAATCACAAGACCTAGAAAAATTAAATTTCATCGAACAAAGGACCAAACATATGGACAAGCTTGACCAAATCACCAAGGAGTTGGATCTCTTGGTCAGCACAATAAACTCGTGTCAGTCTGCGAGTTCATCTGCCGAGACATCTGTTTAGCTCAAGGAAGCCCATCCATAACAAATTTCAGGGCAACCACAACTGTTCTAGCATGTATGCTACGTGCAGGCACTCGACCAGGCACCGTCACAACCGTAACAAACACAGATGGTAGTGTACCATCCTGAGCTCTAGTTAGCTGTTGAGACATTATTTCCACCACCTCCAAAAATACAAGAGGTGAACGACATCAAGAGAAGTGATCAGCGATTGGCCCATCCCGATGGAAAATTATATGGTCAGTCATCGACTATACCCCCATTTTACCAATGGCAAGGTGGAAGACCATACCAACACCAACCCTCACATCACCAGTCTCCACAAAATTCTAACAACTGGAGATTGAATTTCTAGCCAATATCTTCTCTCCAACCATCATATCATAAGCAACAGCCAGCTACTCATTATCAGTAGTATTACCCCCTTTGACAACACTATTAGTAGTACCCTCCTCATCACTATCAGAGCTATTAATCTCAGCCTCCGCATAATTATTAGAGTAAGTACGCGCAACCCACTGAGCAGATTGAGGCATCCCTAGTGAATCCAACAGTTGATTGTTTGGCACAATTGGTGAAGAGTTTAAGTGAAATGAGCCAGAAGCTAGATGATATGACCGTTGTAAAAACCCTTATTCCAGTATAGGTCGACGCCAATGAGAAAAACTTCTAGCGTAAGGAGCAGGTAGCAAGTAGTGTCCAATCTGAGCTTGAGTAAGGTATGAATACATCTGTTATGTTATCTAAGGCTCTAACTCTCATGAGCAGTAGGACATTACAACCATCTACCATTGCGAAAGAAAAGAATTAAAGCTTCGTAAGCCAAATCTTCATCAGTAGTGCCCACATCAAGCACATGAGGAGAAGAAGAAAGAACAACACCATATGAAGAAAAAGACAAAAAATAAAGAAAACTGAAAATCAAATATCAACAATAACAAATCAAGAACGAGCTGATGCAACAAAGGAGGTGGCAACACCAATAGTGGATCTCGTACAAGCTGTCAAATCCTGATTTCCTCTTTTCATTTCCCCTTCTATTTTGAGTGATTGTATCCCTTTTAGTCATTCAAATCTAAAAGATGATTCACATGTTAAAAAGGACAATGTTTTTTATTATGTAAATATCCCTTTTTCCTGATGCAATGAACAATGTTAAAAAAATGGAAAATTGAAATATTTTTGTCTATTTCAAGCATCATTGAAATATTGCAAAATATCATGCTTGAAATGACTTTTACTCAAAGTCAAGGAGTACATGTCAAATATGAAGAAAGGATTAAGAGGCATGTACAACAAAGCATCAACCATATAGGAGCAGATGCAATAGAGCTGAAAAACACGTTCTTACCATGGCTACTTTGAATGACATCAATAATCTCCCAAGCAAGAAGTACAAGGGATCTGGAAGCTATTGGACCTCACCTACAGCTACAGCTTGGTCCCCATAAGCTTTTGGGCTGATCAACATCGAGAACGGACGCTTGAAGCAGGAAATAGGGATAATTAAAGCAAGACCAAGAGCTCGTTCTTACAAGTTCCTTCAGGTCATATGAGCACCATCCGATGAAGGATGTATCCATATCTAATATAGGTCGTTCAAGCTAGATGAAGCGGTACTCATCTCAGGCCATCCTATCGAGCTTACGCGATTGATGTGGCGCACACAACGTCATTGGACAAAGCTCCTTATTAGGTAAATATCAGAGAAAACCCATTATCTTTTTGTATTTATTTAGTAGTGTTGTAAATATATCAGTAAGTGTAATATTTTAGGCAATATTTGCAAAGACCCCCTGAACCTTATTGTTATTACAAGTAGGTCCTAGTAACGTTGAAACTTTTTCATAAAATTTACATTGATACCCTTAATGTTTATTGACTAATTATTGAAAGGATTGCAACTTTCTATAAATTATGTTTAGGTCCTTACCAGTTCAGAATTCAACTTTTATATATATCTACCTTATTAAATATTTTTACTTTTGTTAAAATAATAGGAAAATTACCGAAGGCGTCTGCATTTTATGTTATTTTCCTATTTATAAAAATAAAAAACAAGCTTTTTGTTCCATATTTGCTTATAAAAAACCAAAAAAATATAAAATCAATTTTAAAAATTCCACACAATTAGAGTAGCTATATTATTATATAATCAACCTTCAGACCAAAAATCACAGAACAATATAAAGAGGAAACCACAAAAATCACAAAACCCTAAAAACACTATAAAAAATAGAAAAATTTCACTAAGTATCAAAAAATATTTTTTATTCTATATTTTTCTTTATTATATATAGTATATATGTAACATAGTTTTGGGAATTTATTAACCTATTATCCAATTTTAAAAGCCCAAAATAATTCAGCATATTTATTTTCTCATTGTAATGTATATTTTAACACATTAAAAATACATAGAAATTAGTAAAAAATATATAAAATGCCAAAAAATGGAGAAAAATATTAAACCACGAAAATATTCTATTATATGAAATTCTACTATATTTATATATATTTAATAATATAAATCCATATATATACTATAAATGTATATATATTACTTATACAATACCTAGTTTTATTATCATATATAAGTATATATTATATTTAAAAAATGAAAAAAATAAATGTTTTAAAAAATTGTAAAAATATAAAATATTAGTAATATATAAAAATTAGATATAATTAAAAACCCGTAAAAAATTAGAAAAATATAAAATACACAAAAATATTCTTATTAATTGATAATAAATATACATATCTTCGGTTTGCTCTCAATAGTTCGACCCCTACACTTGCCGGCTATAGACATCTTTTTTAGAGTATAATGACATTCACCTCACTTGTTCTTCATTGCATATACATATTGTGGGTTGATTGTTGTTTTGATTGATTGATTCGAGTTCCCAGAGCCAAGAGAGGCGTCGATACAATGATTGCCGCATACGACTTGGCGAATACTGCAAGCCCTCCGAGACAGGACGTTCGAAATCTAATCCCGAACTGTATTGACGCCTCTCTCGGCTCATGGAACTTGAATCAATCAAATCAACAATCAACCCACAATATGTAAATGCAATGAAGAACAAGTGACGTGAAATTTATTATACCCTAAAAAGGATGTGTGTAACACAACACATAAGTGTAGGGATCAAACCACTAAGAGAAAATCGAGGATAGGTACAATTATTATCAATTAATAATAACTATTTTTTGTGTATTTTCTGCATTCTCTATTTTTTTGGGATTATCAATATATTTAATTTTTACATATTTTTAATCATTTTATATTTTTAAAATTTAAAAATTTATTTCTTTTAATATTTCAAACTTTTAGTTTCTTTTTTAATTTTAAAATACTATATATATATATATGATAACAATATTAGGTATTACATAATTAATATAGAGATATAGTATGTATAGGGTTTTATATTTTTCAATATATAGAAATATAGTAGAAATTCAGAAAATAAAATATTTTATGTTTTTATTTTTTCTCTATTTATGGTACCTTTTATATAATTTTTAGTAATTTTTATATATTTTTAAAGTATTGAGATGTATAAAATAGTGAGAAAATAGATAAGCCAATTTGTTTTGGGGTTTTAAAATATATAATAGGTTGAAAATTTCATAAAACTATTTTTAATATATATTATATTTGATAAAGAAAAAATATAGAATATAAAATAAAAATTGGATTTTTAATGAAAGTGTTATGGTTTTTATAGTGTTTTTAGGGTTTTGTGATTTTTATGGCTTTCTCTTTATATTTTTTGTGATATTTTGTATGAAGGTTTATTATAAAATAATATAGCTATTCTATTTGTTTTTGAAGTTTTAAAAGTGGTTTTACAATTTTTTGGATTTTTATATGCAAACAAGGGAATAAAAATCATGCTTTTTGTTTTTTTACAAATAGGAAAATAACTTAAAATGTCATGTAGAAATTATATGTAAAAAATATATGTAGTAGGCACCTTAGGTAATCTTCTTATAATTTTAGCAAAAGTAAAAATATTTAATAATGCAAATATACACAAAATTTAAATATTGACCTGACATGGTCCTAAACGTATTTTATAGGATGTTACAATCCTTTTATTAACAATAAAATGTTAAGGACATCAATGAAAATTTTACAAAATAGTTTGTCACTTGGGCATCCACGTGAGGTGATGCGGCTAGGACATGTTTGCAATAACAATAAGGTTCAAAGGTTTTTATTAATTTTATGTAAAATATTACACTTAGTACTATATTTACAAGGCTACTAAATAAATACAGAAATGTGATGAGGATTCTCTGATATTTACCCAATAAGCGCTTTATCCAATGACAATACACACACCACGTCAATCACTAAAGCATGTTCGGAAGGCCTGAGGCTAGTATAACTTCATTTTGCTTGAACGACCCCGATTAGATATGGGTTGTGTTCTTCATCGGACACCTGGAAGAATTCCCAAGAACGATCTCTTGGTATTGCTTTGATAACCTCTATATCAAGATTCATGCGTCCGTTCTAGATGCTAATCAGCCTGTAAGATTAATGGGGGCTACATCGCAGATATAGGTGAGGTCCAATGGCTTTTAGATCTTGTTGAGGGGGACCTGGAAGGTACTGGAGATCGGTGACCTGGGAAGGGTGTTCCTCTTTCACTTCCACTCTAGGTGCATCTCCAAAAGCCAACTCCTACGCAAAGCTACTCATGGGCTTGAGCCAAATGTCCTCGACCCAAGAATGAAGATGGAATGCATGCAAAATGGAGGGACAGATGAGCTCCGACAAGGGGAGAGGGTTGAAGCACAATCACTCTTATTTGTGCAATATCAGAGGGGAAAAGGTGGTTCATATGTGAAGAAACAAAGGGGCAAGAAGATGAGGGCAAGATGGCGTCGAAATAAAAGTGATTTCACGATGAATCAGGGTCGGAACTCAAAGCTCTAACAAACTAAAATCTCTAAACATGGAAAAGGAGGAAAGGGGGTGATCGACTGCGTGCAAGGTGAAGTGAGTTTGTGGGAGATAGATGACTAGCGAGATGGAGGGAAGTATGGAGTAGGGGTTTCGTGAAGGAGCCGAGGTGATCAAAAGCATAATTCGAGCACCAAAAATTGAGGAAGATGGGTGATGAATCATCATTTATCACCTTTATTCTTTCATTTTGGCCTTAAATCCCTAGCTAAATGCATGTATCTATTAACAATTTTTCAAAACAAGTACTATATAAATCATATAAAATATTGTATAAATATTATATTTAATTCTAAAATAAATGAATAGAGGAAAGAAAAGAAAAGAATAAGTGTCAAAGACACTGAGTGACCCTAGACCCCGAGACCCAATTATCATGATGATTTGGTCGACAAGAGATAAAGTAGGGAGAGATAGGGGCAAAGAACAATATAGAAAATGTTGGACATGCGAGTGCATGAAGAGCCATTATGCAATAAATGTTATTGCAAATATCATTCCCTGATATGAAATGAAGAATAACCAATTTGCATAATAGGCTTGTTAGTACAATTAGGGATATATACCATGGCCATCTTAATAATCACACAGTTGTTGATTCAATTGTTGAATCATAGAGGTTGGTACTTGGATGAATATCTAAAGAGTTAGATTTAGGACTCATCAAGCATCGTCAAATGATTATTAAGAGATGATATACAACCTTAGTAGGAGATGGCAATCCTTTATCTTTTGATTGATATCTGACCGACCTCTTGATGCAGGTCCTCTATATAGGAATAGAGATTCAGAGGTGTCAGATTAGTTATGTCAATTAGATTAGCTCTTTGACCTAACTAATCCTTTGATCGGAGACAGATGTGTTACTATATGTATAAGTGTGTACATTTGGCAGACGGATAAGTTGATAGCCTAATCAAGGTCTATACACCGGCATGCTGGTGTGTATAGAAGGGCATATGAGTAATACGATCTCTCAAAGGGATCATACATGTCCATTTATTGAATCGGAAGACATGAGCACACTCATGATATATTGGGAATGAAATTCCATGCACGGTCGTCTCGCTTTAGAAGCTTGACTGAATTTGAAGTTTGATATATACTTTTGGAAAGTATATGATCAATACCTAGGTATGATATATGCTTTTGGAAAGTATATGATCGATATTGACTCCCAGTGATCGACTGATAAACTAAATGATAAAACCATGAAGGAGACAATCTAAATAGATCTAAAATGTTGGGTTTATTCTAGGTCTTCCAGTATGCAGGATGTACATGTATTAAGAATACGTGAGGGTGATGTGATCATAAACGACTGTATAACCATGACACTTCCATTCCTAGAGAGTGATGAAACGATTTTGGATTTTAGTGACTCCTCTCAATAGAGAAGTGATATGATCTTGGTCTAAATGTTTGACAGTGGTTTGAATGTGATTCAGAAGCAATTAAAAGATTAGATTTACTGTTTTGATTTAATTAAACATCTATGGGAGGCCTACAAGATCTAGATTTGAGATTTGATCTCAATATCCATGTCACTATACGTGGAATGTACAATCGCCCCATCCTTATCTCCAAGTATCCACAGAGAAAGAGCATTTTCCTTAGAGGAGTTCAAGGATAATTTCATTGTTGATAATATATCCGAGCATTGAGGAAAAATGATAATTAAATGTGATTTTAATTATCATGAATAATACGAATTGGATTCATATTATTTGGACATATAAACAGAGTTATCTAAGATAATTAATTGTGATTTGATTATCAAAGATGTGGATAACATGAATGTGATTCATATTATTTGAGCACATGAGAATACACATCCAAGAAGATTATATGTGATTTAATTATCATGGATATGAATAATGTCGATAGCATTATCCATATTAATAATATATATATATTATAAATGTGCTTTATAAAATATAAGAGAGAGTTGTTTGTAAATATCATTCACAATTTTAATGTTGATGTGAATTGGTTCACATAGGACAATTAATTAAATATTCAATTTACATTTTATTTTGGGTTGTGAATGTGATTCACAAATTTCTAATGGCATAATTGCAATGTTCACAAAATAAGTTGGATTTATTTTCGTGAAATAATTTACTATAAAAGTTATTGTAAATATTGGAGATTTTTCATGGGATAATGCAATCGCATGGACTATGAGGAGATAGCCAACTTCCTTAAATGAAGGGTCAATGAGCACCAACTCCTATTAGGAATGGGTGGTCGTCCCCCAATTTATGGAGGCTAATCTCCATCTTATTATCTCCATGGATAATTTATTTAATTTGAAATTAATTTATACTGATTATTCAATATATATTAAATTTAAATTTAACTAATTATTGTTGTGTCTTTACAACAAAATCATAGCCATTGAAAGAAACTCAAATCAATCCCATCCATTGATTTTGTGTTGTCCATAGATTGGGATCCATGAACTCCCAAAATATTATATAAGAAGAGGTAACCCTAGCTCTTCTTGAGACGATGGAAAATATGTTCTCTCCCTCTCTTTCTACATGCGAAGTCTCTATCTCTCATTGTGGCCGTCCACCATGAAGCCCTGGAGAGAGTCATCATCGTCATCGCATCACCGTTGTACTGCCAGATCATTTTCTTCTGGATCTTTGTCTCCATCGACGTGCCTCGCTTGTGAAGAAGACAAAGGATCTCGTGTGACGTGATCAGGAGATTTGCCGCTTGGATCATCAACATGAGGCTCACGTGTTTCATCAATGCACTCGCAACATCTCTTCCATCAAATCGGACTTGAGGTAGGAGGTCTCTTTGTTTAGAGACTTGATCACAACCATGCTTCAAGTGGTAAACATAATACTTGTTTGCGATTTATATGAAATGATCCAAGAAGTGTTCTTGGATCATGTAGTTTCATCGTTAAAATTTTTTAAATTACGCTACCCCAAGCAACTAGAACGATTAGTTGCTCCTGATCGTACATGATGCGATTCTCATGATTTTGTGATGTTCTTAAGGATTTTTCCATATCCTTCAAGTTGTATCAGAGCCATAGGTCGGAGGTTTTGGATAACTATCCATAAACCTAAGACCACATTCCCGCAACCCTTTTTTGTGTTATTTTTTTGCCATGTTTAAAAGTACTTAACACGAAGTTATCACTTGGATAATGTTTCCCATTCAATAAGGAAATAGTGAGACTTGAGTTTGTGTTTTTTGGAATCTGATTGCTCAAGTTTTGGTCATTTTAATGAACATGTATCCACTGTTTTGGTGATGGAGAATCTTGACGTAATTAAAGAGTTAATTGCATACTTTAAAATGCCTTGAAATGTGTGAATATCACTTGGTTCTTTTATGAATCAAATGAGTAAAATTTGGAAACATATTTTGCATAATTTGGATTTTAATTCATTGAGATAGGCTACTTTTAGTAAGTAGGGGTCATTGTTGAAAATTACTTTCCCAATCAAGAACTATGTGATTGTCATTTAATTTTAGTCAAAATTAATGGTTATTTTACTGAAATAATTTTTGATGAATTTTTTCAAATATTTACGACGATTATTTCCTTAAAAGACATTACCTTAACCCAACTTGATTTGATATGCTAGATCACAATTAGTTACATCAATCCCAATAAACATAGTTGCTTGAATAGGATTGGGGATTTGTTTAGCAAATCTCTTCATAATATTAATCAAAATAGTTTTGATAAATATTATATGGTATAACTTTGGTTGAAAGATCGGTCATCATCTCAAATACATATGATCAAATCGTATTATCATGACCTGAGGTGGATATGGTGTCTAGTCGGGGAGCGTTGGGGTGGCAGGTTGCTCCTTGAGCGGTCTTTCCCACTCCTGTCAGTACTGGCGATGACAACAGATAAAGAAAAGATAATCCTTGAAGCAATAACAATGTATTTTTATAATTATTAAAATTTGAATAAAACGTATTTTGAGATTATACCATGCTTAAAGTAGTAATCAAAATTTTTTTGTTGGTTGATAAATTGGACTGATAGTTTATTTAATATGATTGGATTAATTATATCCAATCTAAACACTCTATTATGAATAGATTTTCTATTTCCATTGGAAGAATTAATCATGTGAATATGATTAATAATGATTAATTAAAATTTGAATGGGATATGGAGGATCATATAAGTGACATCCATGGTCTCCTGTCAAGGCGAAGGGTTCTGTCATCAGGGATTGTATGTAGGATATGCCTATTTGAAGTGACAACTCCTACATACAAGCGCATCTGGATCGGGCTCTTCTATTATCGAAAGAGTAAGGTCGTATGTGTAGTGACCCCAATATCGAGTCCTCATATTATTGCGGTGATATTAGATTGAGCATAGAGAGTTCTAATCATGTTGACGGTTGGTTCAATTAAGGATGGGTCAACATCACCTTAGGGGTGGTGGGCTCGGGAGTTAAAGATCGAATTGGGAATGCAAGTTGGACTTGTAAGGCGGAATGTGTTCCCACTTCTTTCTATCCTAGTTGCAAGTTATCATATTATTGAGATGTAACAAAGATAAGAAAGGAGATCCCAAATCTTGCTTGGGATATAATGGTAACTATATCGCTTACATTGAAAGTGATTAAGGGAATGAGCTTTCAGTGTTGACAAGGCAAGACAACTTTGATATAAAAATTGATAAATCAAAGTAAAATATGTATATTTTTGCAAATTTCTTATGTCATATAATCATCAATAAACTCACTCTATACTATACTCAATAACAACCAGTAAAATGTCATGGATTGGATCCATGATCAAGATATTGTACATGTAGTTGGACACATAATGTATGTGTTTGCAATGTGTAAGTTTCCTCATAATAATGAGGAATGATAATTAAATAGGCAATAGACAACAACCTAGGGTTTGTATGTCTCCATAGTCTTGATTTCTCATCGAGTGTGCTTTGGAAGTATCATGTCAATGATGGTTGTAATTGTCAAATAATCGTTATAAAATCTAAGAAGACATTTTTGGCATACATATGTGCTCTCAACATTTAGTCTTGAATGACTTGGTTTACTGCATTTGCAGAATGGTTGCTCGATAAGAGATAATGTACTCAAAATGTTTAAGTACCTGCCTGAACCAAAGTTTTAGAGTTTAGATGGGTGTAGATACGATGTCATCATTCTATTATCTATATTCAAGTCTTTCATGATGCTTCATAATATTCATATTGTATGAATTGGATGAAGCATTTATAAATGTTGAAGTACTCTTATATTGAAGTCCCTTGTGGACATGTTCAATGTAAGAGATCGTTTATCTTAGGAAATGGTTGTTTATAGATGAAGGAAGCACACTGGAAGCATGGTCTGACCCATGCAAGAAAGAAAGTCAAAGAGTTGACTATAATTGTATGGTTTCCATACATATGACATCCAAAGAGTTGGATGAATGCCAATACTGCAATAAGCCGACGTATTGATAGTAGGACTATACATACTATCAATAATCCTTAGAGAAGGACTCAGATAGTGCATCGGAATTAGATACATAACATCATTGAAATTGACTTACTCATTAAATAAGATCAAAGGCTGATAATTGTATCTCAGTCTTGTAATAACATTTGCAAATAGTTACATATTCTTTAGAAGACTAGAAAATTTGATCTTAAGGATTAATAGTCATCCATAAGGATGTTTATGAAATTGTTGCAACAATCTCTATTGGATAGATAGACTTTATATTTTCAGTAGCAGAGCCCTTAGTCTTAGAGAATTTCTCTATGACCTAGTCTTTAGAATACATCCATTTTTTAAATGTTGGAAATAAACATAAATTCTGAAATAGACCTATCATAAAGACTTATGATAGATATATTTCACATAGTAATATGACATATGGAGGACTCTACTAAATTAGAAAATCAATGAATGGTTCATTAACATTTCTATTACTGAAAATTAAACCTTGAAATATCAAAAGGACGATGAAGATCATTTGACAATGATCTGGCTACAGGACTTGGACATTTGTCTATTGATGAGATCAATAGACTTGTAAGAGATGAAACTCTATATTGTCTGAAATTTAAGATATTACATAGAAGTAAAAAATGTCTAATACACCCTTCTTTGGGAATGGTGTAAGATGCCAAGGTATTCAAGATCTCATACATATTGATGTATGTGGACCATCTGTAACATAATAAATATTAATGATATATGATATCATTTGATGATTATTTGTGATATGAGATTTCTTCCCTTCACCTTAGAAAACATTGAATGTTCAAAGATTTCACAATTTTGGTTTAGAACCAAAGTTTGATGGAAGATGAAATGAATTTTATTTAACCTAGGTAGCAAGTACCAAGGTGATGAATTTGAGGAATACCTTATGGAGATGTGAATATCATTCATATCTCACTCCTTCTGATACGTCTAAACTCAATAGAGTTATAGGGAGATGCAATTGGATCATGTGTGATACGATTTGATCAACCTCTTAGTTTCCAGGTATATATGTAGTAGAGACTACAATATATATCCCTAATAAGGTTCCATGTAGGTAAGCTGGAATATTGCACTTGAGAGTGCGACTTCATTAGGAAAATAAAGGATTGTATTGGATACCTACTTTATGATGAGATTCTTAAAAGATTTCATCTTTAAGGATATGTTATTCTTAGAGGATGGCTCTCTTGAGAATCAAGATGAAAATGAAGTGAAGGAACTAATTTAATCTAGAGAAGATAACGAGGCTCCTGAAATCGAAAACTATAATGAAAACTAAAGATGAAACACTCATATCTCTTCAAATGAGATTAAGGATGGATTCCATGTATCAATTAGTCTGACAATGATCTTACTTTCATATGATGAAGCTTCCAAGGATCATGACATGGAAAGATGGATGTTAGCAATAAAGTCTAAAGTAGACTTCATATTCTAATCTTGTATATTGACCTTCGAGGATCCACCTATAAGGGTAAAACCTATTAGGTGTATATGGATCTTCAAGAGAAAGTGGGAACTTGATGAGAAGGTAGAGACTCTCGAAGCACGGTTCGTGTCCACAAGATACACAAGAATAGAAGACATTGCTTTCGATGAAACTTGTTCTCATGTGACCATGCTTAAACTCATATGATTATTGCTAACTATAGCTACAGTACTTGACTATGACATCTTTAAGATGGAAGTCAAGATTGCATTCCTCATCGAGGATATTCATATGAAGTAGCCCCATTGCTTTATGGTTGAGGAATGCAAGGTGTGCAAGCTTAAGAAACTCCATCTATGGACTCAAATAAGCTTTTGGTAGTTGGAACATTATATTTGATGAAATAATAAATGTTATGATTTCAGATAGAATCTTGATGAACCATGTGAAGCATAGTGGGAGTACCATTGTGTTTGACGTGCTAAATCTAGATGATATCCTAATCATTTGGAATGATATAAGGATAATAATAAGTGTTTTATAGTCTAGAAATTCCATACCTTGAGGTATGATCTTAAGGATTCCTCTTAGATATTCGTTCAGAAGTTGTTCAGAAGCAAAAAAAAAGAAGGTATAGGGACCCTCACATTAGTAGTACACCTTGGACATGTTCCATTTTCTGGAAAATTCCAAGAAAGTCTTCTTTCTCTTAAGATATGGTACTAACCTATCTGAAAGAGTCGAGGAAGTGAATGATAAAATTGCTTGCCCTTGTGCATCAATTACGAGAAGACAGGTGTATGCTAGTTGTGTACAAAAGTAAGATGTCTGCAATGCAGTGGGAGAAGTAAACTACTTCCAGTCCTACAATAGAGATATAACACTTGATTGCACGAAATTAAGACTTCATAGATAGTGATCTAAAAATTTTAATTACAGATGCCTTATAAGACTAGGTATTAGTCTTAGGAGATAGAGATCTCTAGGAATAGAGGTATTCTTATAAGGTTAATAGAAATTACATATTGGTTATAACGATTATTGAGTTGTAGTGTCAAAGACACTGTAACTACTTTAACAAGATTGAGTATTGGCTGCATAAGATGCAACATTTGCATTGGTTCTGAGCACTATTGATGGGGGATATGCAAGTACCGTAAAAGGACTTGGCATAGTCTCTCAGGAACAGAGTGATTGATCAGCTTAGCTAGCTATTTTTCTAAGTAGCCTATGATTGCCACATGAGTATGGGTTTAATGATTAGCCCATTAATGGCTTTTTGGGCTAGTGGGAGATTGTTGGACATGTGAGCCCACAACGAGCCATTATGCAATAAATATTACAGAAAATATCATAATCTGATCTGAAATGAAGAATAACTAATTTGCGTAATAGGTCCCTTAGTACGATTACAGTTATGTACCATGGCCATCTTAATGATCATACATCTATCGATTCAATTGTTGAATCATAGAGGTTCGTGCTCGGATGAATATCTAAAGAGTTATATTGAGGACTCATCAAGCACTGTCAAATGATTATTAAGAGATGATATCTAACCCGAGTAGGAGATGGCAATCCTTTCTCTTTTGGTTGATATCTTTCCGACCTCTTGGTGTAGGTCCTCTACATAGAAAGAAAGATTTGGAGGTGTTAGATTAGTTAGGTTAAAGAGTTGACTTAACGAGATCGAGATAATTCCAAATAACTATGTCGTATGCTATCATTTTATAGGCATGCATCCTCTGACCATAGACAAATGTGTTACTATATGTATGAGTGTGTACATTTGGCAGACTGATAGGGAGATGGCCTAATCAAGATCTATACACCGACGCGCTGGTGCGCATACAAGGGCATATGTGTAATATGATCTCTCAAAGGGATCATACATGTTCATTTACTGAATCAAAATACATCAGCTCACTCATGAGATATTGGGAATCGAATTCCGTGCACGGTCGTCTCGCTTTGAGAGCTTGACTAAATTTGTAGATTTGATATATACTTTTGGAAAGTATATGATCAATACCTAGGTATCATATATGCTTTTGGAAAGTATATGATCGATACCGGATACCAATGATCGAATGAGAAACTTATTGATAAAACCATGAAGGAGACAATCTAAATAGATCTAAAACTTTAGGTTTATTCTAGGACTTACAGTATGTAGGATGTACAAGTATTAGGAATACCTGAGGGTGATGTTATCATAAACGATGGTATAACCATAACACTTCCATTCCTAGGGAGTGATGAAACGAGCTTTGATTTTAGTGACTCCTCTCAATAGAGAAGTGATTCTTGGTCCAAATATTGGGCAGTGATCTGGATGTGACTCGCATGGAATGTTAGATTTACGGTTTTGATTTAATCAAACACCGCAAGATCTGGATTTGAGATTTGAATTCAATATACAAGTCACGAAGCGTGGAACGTACAATCACCCTTTCCTTATCTCCAAATATCCCCGGAGAAAGCGCATTATCCTTGAAGGAGTTCAATGATAATTTAATTATTGATAATATATCCGAGCATTGAGAGAAAATGATAATTAAATGCGACTTAATTATCATGAAAAATATGAATTGGATTCATATTATTTTGACATATAAAGAGAGTTATCTAAGATAATTCAATGTGATTTAATTATCAAAGATGTGATTAATGTGAATGTGATTCATATTATTTGGGCACATGAGAATATAGATCCAAGATGATTAAATGTGATTTAATTATCATAAATATGAATAATGTCGATAGCACTATCTATATTAATAATATATATTATAAATGTGATTTATAGTATATAAGAGAGATCTATTTGTAAATAACATCCACAATTTAATGGTGATGTGAATTAGATTCACATTAGACAATTAATTAAAAATATAATTTACATTTTATTTTGAGTTGTGAATGTGATTCATAAATTTCTAGTGGCATGATTGCAATGTTCACAAAATAAATTAGATTTATTTTTATGAATAATTTACAATAAATGTTGTTGTAAATATTCGAGATTTTCATGGGATAATGCAATCTCATGGATTATGAGGATATAACCACCTTCATTAATCGAAGGGTGGATGACCACCAACTCCTATTAGGAATGGGAGGCTAATCTCCTTCCTATTATCTCCATGGATAATTGATTTAATTTGAAACTCCCAAATTATTATATAATAAGAGGCAACCCCAGCACTTCTTGAGACAATGGAGAATATGCTCTCCCCCTCTCTCTACATGCCAAGTCTCTCTCTCTCTCTCTCTCTCTCTCTCTCTCTTATTGTGACCATCCACCATAGGGCCCTAGAGAGAGATGCCATCGCCACTGCATCGTTGTTATGCTGCTGGATTATTTTCTCATCGATCTTTGTCTCCTTCGTTACACCTCGCTAGTGAAGAAGATGTCGGATCTCGTGTGACGAGATTAAGAGATTCGTCGCTTAGATCATCAACAGGGATTAAGAGGAGCATGCATTTTATCAATGCACTCGCAAGCTTCTCCTCCATCGGATCAGACTTGAAACTGGAGGTCTCTTCTTTCAGAGACTCAATCACAACCATGCTTCAAGAGGTAAACCTAATACTTATTTGTGGTTTAGATAAAACGATCCGAGAAGTGTTCTTGGATCATGTGGTTTCATCATTACAAATTTTTTTGAATTCCGCTGCCCTAAGCCACTAGTACGAGTAGTCTCTCCCGGTCGCACATGATGCGATTCTCATGCTTCTGTGATGCACATAAGGATTTTACCATATACTTCAGGAAATCCATAAAAATCATGCAAAAACCCTAATTTATTTTTCTAATAATTACATTTTTGGATCAATTTTATTTTATTATTTTTATACCTCAAATAATAAAATCCTCAAAATGAATATTGTACATAAAAATGTAAAGAAAAATATAAAATTGATTTCACTGAAAGTTAATACACAATGTCCCCGGGACACACAAAATAAAAAGCTACAAAGAAAATATTTTAGAATTGTATCTTATCCCTATAGATTCAACGTTGACCAAACTCACCATTATTGTTCATAAAATTTAATATCATCTTAATGGAGATGGTTTCATTCAATTTGAAGTTAAGATGCAAAAATTACGTTTTCGGCCCTCATTATGCAGTATACATGTATATTTTTTCTTTATATTTTTCACTTTATTTTATTTTTATAAAATTGTAAATATTATTCAAAGCACATGTACATAATTAAAATAATATAAAACCATTAGAAAATAAAATAAATAATGTATTCTGATACATAGATGAACTATATATACCAATATAATATTCCTACATAATTAATTAGGTGTGTAACCATAATAAAAAAATATAATAAAATTACACAAATATGTAATTAAATAAATTAAAAATATATAAAATACATATATAAAATAAGAAAATATAAAATACAAATTAAAATAAAATAAGAAAAATAAAAGTATATTTACCTATATTTATACTTGTAAATATTAACATATAATAAATAGCCTTCAAATAAATTCAAATGGTCATACAATACTACAATAAATTAGAAAAAAGTGTATTTTAATCAAAAATTAATTAAGTCATATTGATTTTTGGTTGGTCGATGTGGACCTACTGGAGGACTTCAAATGTTGACTTAGGTCAACTATCCTACCTTGCCAGCCACCCTTGTCAGAATCAAGGGGCACCATATTTTCTCCCAATTGTCACTCAACATCCACACTATCCTTCACCTCGAGTCGTTCATCCCTATGATCCTCGTACCTCTGCCGCCCATGCTGATACATCCTCTTCCTCCTTTCACCAACGCCCTTAATGCTACCTTGCCTCGAAATAAACCAAACTTCTCTATAAAACTCCAGCCATCTCCGTCTTTTTATAGTTTGGACACTCGTTACCCATTCATAGCCCTCAAACCCATTCGATTGTCCTTGATTTGGTGAAAGCATGCCAGTGGGTGGGTTTGCAGCGAGGAGGAGCGGAGGAGACCGATCCACCATCGCTGACAAACATCATCGGAGGTTCAGCTTCCTTGTCCTCTCAACCAAGTTGCAACATTTTTTTCCTTTTCTAGGTAATATTTAGGTTTTATTTTCAATTACTGCATTTAATTTAATCTTTAATCGCTTAATTAGATTTAATTATAAAAAACTCTAATTTGACCTGGAGCTCGAACTCCATGCTAAATATTCCATCCTCCGCTAGTGAATTGCATTGAATACACTCTCATTTCACACCCCTACGTATGTTATACGATTCCCCTCATCGACTTAGCCCTGGTCTATCATGGATATGGGAGTCGAACTTCGCTCTATCGCCCATCGCATGAAGCTCGCCACCATCCTGATTTCCTTAGCTTCCATTTTCACCAGCTGGCCAAGGAGAAAGCCCTCAAGCTATAGGACCATTTTTGGTGCAGGATCTGGCTGTGAAGACCCACCAGGAGCCGAGGTTGTGAAGACCCACCAGAAAATGATGATTTAAGTGAGACCAAACTTTGTCCGTCCATCATTCATCCCGACCCCTCCATCGTCGTTGGATTAAGAACAAAATCCAGATTTAATCTGGGCCACCCAATATATTCTAAGCGTCTCTATCTGAGCCATCAGATCTGCTACACGTCCGCAGGAGAACGACCAGATGAATGGTGCTTAAGTTGGGTAAATTACAAAACCCCCCTCCATCATATTTTTATTTAATTAGTAGTATTGTAAATAATTAGTAAAGTGTAAACAGTTAGAAAATGGCAAGGAAGCCCTTGTATCTTTTGGATATTGCATGTTGGTCCACTGCTCGCTCAGCTCCCGTGGCCCCCACGTTAGTTGGAAAAATATCACTTGTACCTGTCTCGGTTTCTGAATTTCAATTTAGTATTGAAAACTTTAATTTTAGTTCAAAATTTATAGTGTTTTTTCATGTGCCCCTCGCATTTATTTATTATAGCATATACCCCTAATAGCTTGATTATTTTTTGTATGCTTTTTCATTTTCTATAAATAGTTCCCTAGTTCCAAAATTTGTGTAAAAATAGGGTTAAATGCATGATTTGATGATCTATCTAGCCATATATTTTATTAGGATTTTATATGCGTTTCCATTTATTAAAAATAAAAAATAGCACTTTTATTTCTTGGTTCACTTAAAAATACAAAAATTATAAAAATTCTTTTAAAAATAAAAAAAGCTAATACTTATTATTATATCTTACACTACAGACAAAATATCACAAAAAAATATCAAAAGAACACCAAAAAATAAAAAAACTCTTTCTATCCCTAAAAAAATTATAAACTATTTTCAATAACATAAAAAATTAGTTTTCTGACCTATATTTTTATATTTACAAATAATGATAATAGAGATAGTTTTGAGAAATTTTGGACCTATTTAATATTATTAATTGTCAAAACAATTTGACATATTTATTTATTCCCTGATTTGGGATATTTTGCATTATAAAAATACATAAAAATGAGTAAAAATTAACAAAAATAGGATAATATATAAAAAACACTGATGAATCTACAATTCTGATTCTTTATTCTTTTATTTTAGCTCTCTCTTTTAGCAAAAACATCGATAAATATGTGTAAATATAATAAATTACCATTGTTCATATCACTCTTAATATTGAATAATTAACATATGTTTTCTAAAATAAAAGAATAAAGAGAAATGAAAAAGAAAATAAGGACGTAATTATGTAATAGGTACAGACTGACCCAAACTCCTAGAGAAGTCAATAAGTGACCTTATCGACAAGGAAGAAAGTAGGGGGAGATAGGGTCCTTGTAGAGCTACTTGGCATGTATACCCATAAATATTTATATTTAATCTATACTTTATACATATTATATTTTTAAACCTTTGTACATATCTTTAAAGATAAAAAATTTTAATAAAATTAGAAAACACAAAATAAAATAAAAATAAAATCCAAAGATCATTGTACAAAACACACTTGTGTACATTATATACAATACATGTTTATACCTTCTTTTAATTTATAGAAAATAAACAAAAATCTTTTTTATTTCTCATATTTTCTTTTAAATAAATAAAATAGAAAATAAATGATTTTGGTATAAAAATAATATAATAAAAATACATATAAAGGTATACTACATGTATTTATAATACACTATACTATATATTCTGTATGTATGATGTCATAAAAAAATTAAAGTTCACAGAACAATCATTTGTAAACTAATAAACAATTTTCATTTAATTCATTTTTAATTTTTAATTAATTTGTTACTTTTTATACAACATACTTTCATTTTATAAAATCCTAATTTCCTATTGGTCCTCCTTGGAATGTTGATTGCGGTCAACCTTCCCCCTCTTCAAACCCGACCCGACAGACCCATCACCGGACCCGATTTCTTCACATTTTCCCGGTCTGATCCCACCTCTGATTGCTTGGTTTTTGCACCCAAATCTTCTCCTAGGATCTGTGATCCTCACAGATCCCTAGGCACAACCAGACCTTCCTAGGGTTTTACGCAAGCCTTCGATCTTTTTGGACCCTAAAGATCCCATATAAATCATCTCCTCCGCCTCCCGAGCTTGGCAGCTTGTGCCTCGCTGCTTCCTCCCTCCTTAGATACCTCTACTAGAGTGACTGGTTGTCTGAGATCCCATTGGAGTGAAGTTTGGTGGCTCTTTGTCCGCAGCTCAAGAATGTGGCTAGAGCATCACTACATACAGCCTCCTAGCACTCCTGCACTCGGGTTGAGGCCATTACCTTAGTCTCCACCCCCTCCTTGCATAGATGAGCACATCAGCACCCCCAGGTACCCTCCATTCTGCCTACACTTTCAATTTCATTCTGATTTCGTCCTTCTACTCTGCTGCAGTTTATCAGCTCTGGCCATCGGGTTGGAGCTCCATCTTACACATCTTGCTGCACCGATTCGCACACAACTCCACCTTCCACCTTCCCTCTTGACTTGACCACCTTAGGCTCGATATTTCCATTGAGATTTAGATCTGATCTCCCTCTCCCATGTACGTTGGATGTCAAGCTCATCCCTCGTCACTTCTCTTCACTATTCCAAGCAATAACCAGATCGAAGAGAAGCCTCCAAGTCTGATTACCCTTTGTAGGAACATGTACACGCAAGGAGACCCAACCAGGGCCCCTACCGCTCAAGCAGAGTTGCTCTAGGAGGTGGAGCACCACCACGCCTATCCGATCGTCCACCACCTCGTCGGACTCTTCCACTCGACGCGGAGCTTTCCTACGAAGGTGTTGGACTCCTTCACGAGTCGATTAGCCATCGGAATCACCGTATATCATCGATTGAAACTCGCCTAAGCTTTGTTCTTCCAACATCTTCTAGAGTCGTTAGATGAGCTCTGTCGCCCATATTTGATCTAGACCATTTCTCCTTGCTTAACTAATAATGATCTGATTAGGACCCCACCTGATCTTCACCGTACTTCAGCGTAGCATTATAGAACCATTGATCAGCCCCTGATGCGTCCGATCTGAGCCGCACAGCTCCGACGTCCTCTAGCTGTCAAATCTTTTAATAGGAGCACATTAGAGCCATCAGAGATCCCATGTGCATGCCCCATGCCTCAAGGGTATACTTCTTTTTTTCCCACATGTCTTTTTATTTCGCTTTAATCTAATAAATAGAAAATGTAGTTAAGACTTTTTGCAAAAAGGCCCATGTAGTTTTTATATGTGCAGTTTAGTCCATCTGAGTTGTAGTCACGTGCACCGCACGCGTTTTTGTGGTGATTTTGCATATTTTCTCCGGAACTTCTCATATGTTATGAAATGGATGTTATGTTCTGACAATTTGCATTTATACCCCTCTAAGTGTTGTTTAAGTGCGACACGTGTATTTTATGGACAAATTTCATAGGGCCACCCTACAGTTCCTAGTTTTGTAATTCCAAAGGCCCAAAACTTAAAATAATTACATATAGACCCCCTGCATACTGTTTTTAATTACTTGTCATTTAGTTAGTAAAATAAATATTTAATCGACTCTAAAAATTACCTAAAAATTACATGTAGTCCCTGTTTGTATGTTTTATTTATGGTAGTTTTTGCTTGTTGATTTTCTTACATTTTCTTTACTAGAAAATTAAAAACACCATAAAAGTCCCTATTTGTTTTGGAAAATACATAAAAATTCGAAAATCACTCAAAGATTATATAAAAATTACTGTAGTTAGTTTTCATTGCTTTTTAGATTCACCAAAATTTTGTTGAAAATTTCCTTATAAAAACCTAAAAATTCGAAAAAATACTTGAAAACTTCTAAAAATTATATAAAATCAATAAAAAATCCAAAAATTGTGATCTCAGTTCCTGCTTGTTGATATTTTGCTCTAGTTGATCTTAGAAATATATCCAAGATTTTTTAGCTTTTTGTGTATTTTTAAAGTACAAACGATCCTTGTTGTCCACTCTTTATTGTTTTTATCATTGCTTGATTTTTAGAAAATCATAACAACATTTGAAAAATATATAAAAATTACCAAAAACACTATAAAATACACAAAACACAAAAATTATTTTTATTACATTTTTCTGATTATTTTTTACCCCTTTAAAAATTCAAAAAAAGTGTTTGTGTGTGTATCTTACTTGTTTTATTACATTGGAAAATTAAAAATTCGAAAAATTAAAAGCAACTAAAAAGTGTTTTATTTATAAAATCTCATTACTTACTGTATAATGTGCTCCTTGAGTTCGACCCTGGTCGCTATTCCAGGTTAATAAAAATAGTAAAATCGCTTGATTTGCTTGCTTAATATCTTTGTGGTTTATTTTCTCGATTGATTGATGTGATTGATTTGGGTCACAATGACATTTGCTTAATTAAATAACTTAAACCTAGTTTGTCAGGCGGTAATCAGAATGACGTCGTTGCTGGGGAGCACGGCTAAGTAGTGGGATTTCATTTATTTTTTCTATTTTTGCTTTATAATTGTTTTTGACGATCTTTTGTTTTGCTTTTTGTGGGAGGTGTTGTTTTGTGGAAGACTTAGTCTGCTCGGGAAGGACCCATGCCTTAAGGAGTATAGGAGCAGAAGAAGTTGTTATATTAGATAGAATTTAGTCTCATTTTTTAAGTAAATATTGGTGTACTAATTTAGACTTGTGAACACTCTTGGACTAGAACATTATTCGGGGTTTGTTTCACTGTGCGCCGGTGCACTTGGTGGACATCACTGAGTTTTTTACGTTTTTTGGCTTTTATTTTTATTTATTTCATGAGGTTTTATCCCCTAGACTTAGGTTTTATTCTAGTTGAGCTCGGTAGCAACTAAAGTCCAAAAACCATAATAGACTATCTGTTACTATAGATCACATTTTAGATTTAGTCAAATAAAAAAAACTAATTAAATTGGACTAGAGATCATGCACCGAGAGATGTTGTATACAACGCTTGTAGGACCCACATTGTGGGCACCAATCGACATCTAAGATTGGACTCAGGTCTCTTTTCTGATTAGTTAAGCACCAGTTCTTCCCGTATTAGAAGCTATCACCTAAGGATGTTTTCCTCGTGCATCATTTATATTAGTTTAATTTCTGTCTTTAAATTCTGCACAGATCATTTTGCATGTAGACTGTTGGAGCAAGGTACACATTTCTTACTCTGCATGCATCATTGATTTCATCGCGCATCGATTTTTCAGTTTCCTCCCATGTTTTCTTAGACTTAAATTAAAAAGGGAAAGTAGAAATTCGCTAGACATTGTCTTTATTCAAAAAAATACCTAAAAAGAGACAACGAATAAAATCATGACTATTAAAGCATACTTGACGTAAAATCAAACTTCACCCAAAAATTTTGTTTTGGGGAAAGTAACCCTCTCCTTGTCTGATTTTACTGTTTAGAGTTGAGCGACCCATACACTAGGATAGAGCCACACCTGAACATTCTTCAGACTACTGGTTCTAACGAAAACAATTAATTATTCGCCAGTGAAGACTTTCTGGTAGCTAGTAAAGGATCCGAACTTCCTTAGCATAGTGGGTGGTTTAGAGGACATTGCATATGGCTCTGTCCTCAAGTAAATTGGGTAGTTGAAAACGGTCTGTACTTATACCCATACTGGCTGGAAATAGACGTAACTAGTCGTAAGAATCCATGCCAGTCTGAAGGGAGAATCGAGCTCCTAATAGCTCGCTATCCTACTCTATAAGATTGGATTATCACCTAATAAAATGTGACAAGATAAACGACCAAGCTTTCACAATCATCACACTGTGTTGAGTAGGTGAATCAGGGGTTTGTTTTACGAGCCTGCTTTCAATGAAGATCAAATCTTCATAAATCCCCAAGATCAAGATGATGGGCAGGAGGTCTCTTAGGCTAGCTCTAGCAGCACCGCTTTCCAGCACTCCTCCCCATTCATCTAGGGCAGCTTCAGAAAGCTCTGACCTGCTCTCTGAACATGAATTTGTCTCCACCCAGTTCCCCCTCGATCACCCTTCTTCCACTCCTGAGGTACAATCAGACAGGCTAGTACAACTATACATTTACTTGACATCACTTGAGTTAGGGTCTTTTGCCTTTGCAGAGATTAGAGAGATGGCCAGTGATGACCAAATAGATGCGCAGCCTTAGGCTTCATCATTAGTATTGGACCATGCAACCATCAATAACACGCTGCTAGCTTCCTTGAAGACCATGCAAAGACAAATCAGGGACCAAGGGATATTCATGGAAGAGGTGAGGAGAGAGCTAACACAGATGCGAGCCAGGAGAGAAGAACTAAAGAGACCAGCCGGTGGTGGAGAAATACCACGCTGGGAGGGTCGAGTAGATGACAGATGCCAGGAAGAGCCGCACGATCCAGCTAGATCACTCCGCACCATGAGGTAGTTGCACAACCATGGTGTGACCCTCACGCACAGATGGATTCAGCTGCTAGCCATCCTGGGTGACTTCAAGCTTTGCCCCCAGATGATCTAGCTTCTACCCAAGTTCCATGGGCATGCCACTGAAGAGCCCCTCCAACTGGAAGAATGTGAGATGATCTGCAGCACCTTCCAGGACAGATTGGTGGACGAGGATACTATCAAGTTGATCGCCTTCCCTGTTCTCCTTGTTTGATCGAGCAAACTACTGGTTGAAACATATGAGGAGGGTGGTCACTACTTGGGAGCATCTCCGAACCGAGTACTTGAACAAGTATTATCCACTCGACCAGACCAACACAGTCAGATCCATGATCACCAACTTCACTATTATCCCCCAATGAACAATTCCATGAAGTGTAGGATCGCTTTAGAGAGCTCATCGACAGGTGTTCCCACCATGAGATTAGCAAGCCCAACCTTGACTAGAGTTTCTTATGTGGGCTAACACCTGAGCTATAGGGGCTAGTGAATGCCTCATGTGGAGGTCCCTACTTCGCCAAGGATGAGGACCATGTATGGGCCATTTATGAGGAGGTGGCCGAAAACTACACCGTGATGTCCCAGACTCGGGTCTATACTGAAGGAAAGCATCCCCCGCGGGCGATTTCATACTAGAGGATAGCACACATTGAGGTCGATCCTTCTATCTCTTCTACGACAGCAACATTAGCAGAGTCTTCAACTACCGATATGGGCATCATTAACCAGAACTTGGATCGGTTAGAGATCATTAAGAAGAAGGTGCGCCAGTGCCTTGACAAGCTCAATAAATTTGACGAGCTGGACCAAACTCTTAGTGGCCTAAACACCCAGGTCATGTGTCTCCAAGAGGCATAGATGGATTCTTAGCCCCATTCCAGGTCACGGTCAGCAGGAGTCGTTGATGGAAGTCAACGTGATCTGGTACTCCCAATACCAACTGCAGCTCAGGATCCGTCGTGACCACCCAGGCTTCCAATGGTCTACTGGAGGCATATCATCCCAACAGCAGCCTCCGGCACAGGCAGGGCATGGTGCCCACGCAAAATAGCCCTAGTACTCCCAGCAACAGCAGCACGGTCCTCCACCCCAGTATTAGGGGAAATAGTGGAGGCAGCAACAACCTCATCAACAGTATCCCCAGTGTCCTCCTCCTCACTACCAGAAGCAGACTCATCCTCATTTCCAATGAGGCAACCCGTCTGATTCTCATACACACTCGTATGAGAACCCAGCCCTTGACGATCTCGCCTACATGTTGTCCAAGCAGCAGGTGACCTTCTAGCGAGAGATGGAGGAGTTCCAGTAGGAAATGAGGGAAATAGTCAAGGCATGTCCACCATACCCACTCATATTGAACCTAAACTGAACAATATGAAGAGAAAGTCTAAGTAGGTACAGTTGACAAGACTGACCCTCCTTACGATATTCTGGATGACATTCATTATTAATCTGATGCTGATTTTGTGACACTAAGGAGTGGTAGGAAGACAACTGACGACGACTCTTCTAGGAGACATCTCATTGTATATTCTAGGGTGCAATATGGAGTTAGGAGTGCTGTTGATGCCTCAAACCATGATGATGATGGTGGTACTGATGCCACCAAGGACGGTGATCTAGACGATGGTGCTCATGCCATCATATCTCCAGCTACAGATGATGGTGCTGACACCACCAACGTACTAGATAATAGGCTAGAGAGTGGCCCAATTTGTCCACACCTGCTTGCGCAGGCGCTTAGCGAGTGTTCATAAGGGAGGACTGAGGCAGGTGGGATATCTTGGGTTCTGCTTCAGGATGGCACATGCACAAACTTTGCTTTTTAGTAGATCGTGGAGGATGACTTTTTGCTAAATTCTTCGGCACTATGGTATCACAGCCTTGTTCTGGGGGGTACTAGTAGAAATAAAATGCTGTTTCGAGTGGAAGGACGTCACGCTTGGAGGAAGAAGGGGGAGGTAGCGCGCAAATGAGCCACAATTTCAGATATTGTTAGAGGTATTGATGATATAAAGAGTCTTACAATTGTTTTGTCCTCTCCTGTACCTAAGTATATTTATAGAAAAACTCCAAAAATGGAAAAAACTTCAAAAAAAACAAAAAATATGAATAAAGGAAAGGTTTTTGTATCTCTTTTGGATCCATTTGTGATGATCGATGATACTTGCTTGGATTCCATCATTGTGCATGCTTAGAAACAAACTCCCAACCCTCATTCTTCTGAGGAGGGCTACTCTATCCCCTTCCCTCAAGCATTCCACATAGGAAAGGGCCAAAAAGAGGAAAATCCCAAAAAGAGACCACACACAGAGTTCAGTGAGCAGTTGATAGATAGATTCCAGATTTAGCTGACTCTTCAGGAAGTACTTGAGCACATCCCTCTATTCCAGAAGAACCTCAGAGAGAAGACCACCATCCGTAGGAAGAAGACGAGAAACCATAATGCAGAAATCCATGTGCTCATGATGATGTATCGAGCGACTCGGGTTAGGAAATCAAATAATCTAAGGGTCGTTGCGACCCAAATCACAAGGCTTAGTCAACAAGAAAGAGAAAGAACCACTCAAACAGATAGATAAAACAATCAAAGCATGCAAAATTGTAAGCGGTCTTCACTATTTATTTTTACCTGGTATAGCAACCAGGGTCGAACACAAGGAGCACAAGTAAACCTAAGAAGTAGTCGAAATTCAGGAAAGGGAAAACTTATTTTTGTTGGTTTTAATTTTTCAATTTTTTAATAAAATTTTAATTACATGACAAAATAGGCAAATAAGAAAATAAAGCAAACAACAAGCCTTTTTGAATTTTTATTTAAGACTAAAATGCTAAAAAAATTAAGATAAAAATATGTTTGGGTTTTTATAAACATAAAGTATTTTTGGCAATTTTCTGGGAGTTCTCTACGGTTTTTGTGATTTTATAAAAATCAAACAAGGGCCAAAAATGCAAACAGTGTATAGCTAGGACAATATTGCAAGTTAATAATAATTAAAATACCCTAAAGTCCTGGCTATGAATTTTATATAAACAAACCTACAAACAATATTTGAAATGATAATTTTTCGATTTTTCTAGAATTTTATATGTTTTTATAAGTTTTTAGGTCTTTAGCAATAGGGTTTTATAAGAGTTTTTCAAATAAAAATGCTACTACAAACAAAGCATACGAGAATTTTCGTAGAATTTTTAAGGTGATTTTCAAAATTTTATGTATTTTTCAAAATAGTAAGAACATTTTTCAGGGGTTTTTAATTTTTAGAAAATACTAAATTTATCCCAAAAAATCACAACAAATGTTATGTGTCAACAGGAGCTAACAGTAATTTTTGTAGAATTTTTAGAGTCAATTTGTTATTTATTAAATTCAATACAAAACAGACAGTTCAAAGGGACTCACTTGTAATTAAAGTAAAGTTCAGGGCCAAATCATAACACATGCAGAATGCTTAGGGCCTAACTTGCAAATTATCTAAGAAAACACGTGCGCCACACGTGAGTTAGGCAAATAGTGGTATAAATGCAAATATCAAAAACTAGCCATTCAAATCATAACATCAAGAGTACAAGGTATATCATGCAAATATCCCCAAAAAGCACGTAGGACTACACGTGAGTTCACACAAACTAGACTAGAATGCAAATACTGAAAACAACAAGGATCTAACTACAAAATATCCAAAATAAAAATAATTGTGACAAATATTCACCAGACTTGGAAATAAAAGCAAAACATGTAAGGGCCTAAGTGCAAATTAACCTTTGTTAGGCACAATCCAACAGACAAGGAAGTTCAACTAACGTATGGACAGTGGCGATCTGTGGGTACCCCTTCAGTGATGGACACCTGTTGGTGAATCCTTAGATAAATCCTATGGTCGAGGGCTCCTCGAGATCGGACGGTAACGATCAGACTTGGAAGAGGCCTCGATCGGACGGCGGAGAAGATGCCTGGAAGAACCGATGAAGAACTTGACTCCGACGAGTTTCAATCGGTGAAAGCGCACGGTCAAGGTGTTGCCAGGAGCTATTAGAGTGGGGGAACTATCGTCGACAATGGTCCGCAGCAACTGGTGGGCTTAGGATGGTCCAGAACAAAGGAGATGGTCCAGGAGCACAGTTGTCGCCTGAAGCTCCTCTGGGTGCTCAATAGGCCTCCAGATGAGGCCATCATGATCTCTTCCTTGTAGGAGAAATGGTACGCTCGAGGATGATGCTCTGGAGAGGGGTTAGAGCTCAAATAATATCAAAAGCGAAGGCGGGCGGTGAGCGGGATAGGTCTCTAGCGAATGGGGGATTCGACCTTTTACTTGACCCAAACCCAGTGGTTGGATGCAAGAGAGGGATTGCATAACATGCGTAAAAGCAAAAAAGCAAAGGAAGGTCAGAGCGAGGCGTGTAAAGGATGGCAGGGATAGGTCGTGGCTATGGTCGTCATAGTTATGATAGGGGTGGATGAGGGATCGATTTGAACAGAAATAAAAGGGGAAATGAAATACCTATGGTGAAGGAGATCGCATGGGGGTGGTGTACATCGTCCACTGGGGTGATTGCCGCAATGGCCGACGGATCCAGAGGTTGTGGCTCCTTGTAGCGGAGCTGAGAAAAATCTCGCCTGACCTGGGTCTACTACCCTCCAAATGATGCATGTTGCCTCTCCCTCTCGTGCTGTCACTTGGAAAAGCAAAGGCATGCGCAACCAAAGAGGTGGAGCAGCCGAAGGTGGTGAAAGGGGAGAGGGGGTGCAGGCTATATAATGGTTTCAGGTCTGAGAAGGTGGGGGTGAAACCCACGAACCGAGGTGCAGATCGACTAGGAGAAGCTCAGGCATTGATTAGGGATCACACCTCATAATCAAGGCTAGAAATCTGAGGGAAAGGTGGTTGGATCGGGTTAGGATAAATAGGCAAAGATCAGCAAGAACTCCATTTGGGTGAAAAGGAGAGATGGGAACCGGTTGATTGGAGTCAACGAATCTGAGGTGGGAGCGGCCTAGGATGCAGATAAAATAGGCTACAGGACAAAACTTTTAGAAAAATAAATATAAATGAATTAAAAATATTAAATGAATCTAAATTAAAAAGTGTATAAAATAAAGAAATGTTTATTATTTCCATATTATTTTCTATGATTTTTAATTTTATTTATGAAAAATAAATTAGTGTACATACTATATATAGTATTATATACAAGTATAATATACCTATGTATTATGTACAAGTATTTTTATTTTATTATTTTTACAGAAATAACCTAATTTTATGTTCTATCTTTTTATAACATATTTTTATGAATACAAAATAAATTTTATTTTATTTTATAAATTATTTAAAGGTATACAATAAATATGTGATGTAATACATGTACATGTGTTTTGTTCAATGAATGGAAGATTTTATTTTTATTTTATTTTTCTGATTTTTATTTTATTTTTATTTTATTCCAAGAAATATATGCAAGGAAATAAAATTAAGAATAAATTAATTATATTTTGTATAAATAATATACACTAATCTAGACACTATGTACAATACAAAGTGTGCCCTATCTCTTTCTACATATTTTATTTTGCGATTAGGTCAATGCTTGACTTCTCTTGGGGTTTGAGTCACTCTGTATTTATTCTAAATACTTCCTTCCTTTTTCTTTTTCTTTCATTCTTTTATTTTTGCAAAAAAAACATGTTAATTATGCAATGTTAACAAATGCATGAAATTTACTAATTTATTATATTTACAACTATTTACATGATGCTTTTCTAAGAAAAATAGCTAAAATAAAAGAATAAAGAGTGAGAATCAGTGATTCATCACCCCCTATACTTTACCTTTGCTAGTCCCTTAGCAAACACTTATTTGAAAAAGAAGTTAAAAGGAAGAGGAAAGAAAGAGAAAAGAAAAAGGAAGAGAATCAAGGATTATTATTAAACTTATCTTCATTAAATTGAAGTATGGAGCTCGGTCAGACCTTTGGACTATTAGTTTGTCGGAACCTTATTGGGAAATAGGTTTAAAACTCAACAACCTCTATGTTCCACCATTCTATGGTCAAGACTCCTCAATAATCAAGATCAGAACAAGTCTACATACACAAACTCTAATGACTACTCATCTTTCATTGTACTGTGTAAGTGATATGTAGCTCCCCACCTCAGAAATGACAAAGAACAACCTCCCTCGACAAGGTAACTCTAATTCCTTAATATAACATCTCTTTCCTCGAGGAGCGGGGTATTCCCTTCTAAGTTCAAGTGCAACTGGCCGAAGAAGAGGGGAAAGAAGAGAATGGACCATGGACAGTATAGCCATGTATCCACGGGAGCCTCACCAGTGTAGCTAAGTCTCCCGCTGCAAGCTTCCTGAGATGAGAAGGTGTAATACATAAGCTTTGCTTTATTCGCTATATACACTCCGGCATGCATTTAGTTTTAATCGTGTGTGTCCACTTTTTTGGAGTTTTTCTTGATTTTGCAAAAAACAATTGACGTGCATATGTACAACATATCTACATGGTGAGCATATACATGAGGACCTTATCTTCCTGAGCGAGTAGACTATCCCTATTTTGAAGCATTATTAAAACTTACAACTCCTGTCTTTAGACCTCAATGCTACTAGACCAAGTTGAGACGCACATCCCTCCCTAAAGGAAGAGGAGAGGTTCCACATAGAAGTACTACCCTCGTATGCTACTCCAAGCCAAATAAAACTGCATCATCATCACCCGATCCGTGTAGAGCTATGTGTAAGGTGAAAGTCCAAGTAAAGCCACTGTCTCTGAGAGTCATGCGTGTGTTGTTAAGTGTTCTACTTAGGCTCATCAAGATGACATGTGGACATAGCCTAGTGGACTCAAAGAATTAAGTCAATAATGGACCTGAAAAGTCTTAACCCCAAATCCTATTAGCTTCCTCTGAGAGTTAGGTGGATTAAGGCCTCAACCAAGCTCTATTTTCCAATTTAATTCCAGACTAGTTTAAATGTCAACTACGATTCAGAAGAATATACAAAAATATGTGCAAATCTCTTTTTCATGCAGTTTTCAAACTATGATTTTTTTTTGAAAATGTTTGAATGAAGGAAGAAGAGAAAACTTTTACAAACTATTTACAAACACTTACAAATGGGTTTTTGCATTCTTTCTACAAACTATTTACAAACATTTACAAACGGGTGTTTGCAAACTTTTTATTTTTCAAACATTTTTAAAAAAATTTGTACTATTTACATAATTATAATACCAAAATATTTACAAAAATTTTCACACAAAACATTTTTACAAGCATTTGTACAAAAAAATTTTTACAAATAGCTATTTACATACATGTATGTATAAGAAAGAAATTTATATACGGGAAAATTTTTTATAAATTTTGTGATTTTTAGCCATTTTATTTATAAAAACACTCCCATGATGTACAAGTTATGGCTAAAGTATATATACAATATATACGACACCCCCTATACTTAGCTCGAACGATATCTTGAGAGTGATCAGAGAGCGATGAAGAAGACATAACTCGCGCTGAGTATTAGAAAGTGGAAAGAAAGGCTATACTGCAACGACGAATGAATGAATATAATAAATAAAGGTTGGTGATCCCTCTATACTTAGTATCAAGTAATCCTAAGTACAACATTTGTATACAAGGGGAAAACTGAGGGTTAGAATGTATAGGGTCTACCTCCCCTATACTTAGGGTAAAATATCCCTAAGCATAGGCAACAAAACAGAGGTAAAAGAATCAAAAGAATAATAAAAAAATTGACACCTCCCCTATACTTAGGGTAAAGTACACCATAATTATAGCATGAACAGAAGATGAAGGTGAGGTGTTAAACCAAAGAATGTACGATATGGACAACTAGATCTACACAACTGTGGGAGAGTGTGATAATCCGGCATGAGATGCAAATGATGTGAGTCAAAGACCACATCTCATGCTAAATGAATAGGGGCAACGTCAACGATCATAGGATCATGATCTAGATATGGCTTCAGGCGCTAACCGTTAAATTGACAGGTGGACTCCGACGATATCTCAGATAAGTAAATGCTGCCATTGTCGTGCACCTTTCGGACCAAGTATGGTCCCCTCCACTTGCTCTGCAACTTCCCTGGAAATAATCTCAACCTGGCATCGAATAGCTATACTCGTTGGTTCAGCTCAAACTGCTTATGGCTGTTATAAGAATCATGCCATATCTTCGCTCGCTCCTTACACTACAGGATACTCGAAAAGGTTGTATCTCTAAGATCCTCCAAGGCTGCCAACTCTGCCTTCCTTTGATCTCCTATACTCTCTAGATCCAATAATATCTCACTGACGGCCCATAGTGACTTGTGCTTTATCTCCACAGGTAAATGGCACGGCTTGCCATAAACGAGATGAAAGGGAGACGTACCCAAAGGTGTCTTGAAGGAAGTCTTATATGCCCATTAGACTAAGTGCAAAAGTTGTGACCAATCCTTTCAGTCTGCGCAGACTACCTT
Source organism: Ottelia alismoides (assembly GCA_037367405.1). Classification (NCBI taxonomy): domain Eukaryota; kingdom Viridiplantae; phylum Streptophyta; class Magnoliopsida; order Alismatales; family Hydrocharitaceae; genus Ottelia; species Ottelia alismoides. The sequence continues at coordinate 341,959 of JAZKJV010003751.1, forward strand.
CTGCAATATTGTCTTGATCTCCTTGTTCGATACTTCAGCAAGACCATTGGTCTAGGGGTGATATGGAGTGGCAACTTGATGATCTATGTTGAACTCATTAGCAATGGCCTTTACCTTATCGTTTAAAAAATGAGACCCCCTCGTCAGATATCAAAACTCTAGGCACCCCGAATCGTGAAATGATTTTTTCCCTTAAAAATCGACAAACCGTCTTAGCATTTGCGGTTCGAGCTAGAATGGCCTCAACACAACAACTCACATAATAAATAGCCAATAGAATGTACTCAAATCTCTAACTCTTAGGATGCCCCATTCATCAAAAACCTCACATAAGTGAATGAGATGCATCAGCATCATGTCATGCTATCCAAAAGTACCCCTCCTCTGACAGTCAATACACCTCTTCACGAATTCATCAGAATCCTTGAAGAGGGTAGGCCACCATAGGCCAGATTGCAGTAGCTTCTATGATGTTCTCCTCCCAGAATGATGTCCTCCTACCTTAAGCTTGTGGCAGTATGTGAGGACGCTATGGTGCTCCTCCTGAGGAATGGACTGACGCTAGACGCTATCCCTCCTTCATGATAAAGAATGGGATCCTCCCAATGGTACGACTTGGCCTTCGCAAGGAAGGTCACAAGTCAATGTATGGGAAAACCTTGCGGAACTTTCTTGGTGATAAGATAGTTCACTATGTCGGCGAACCATGGAACTGAGGCGATAGCAAGGAGCGCCTCATCTAGGAAGGTCTCTGTAATAGGTGTTGTATGCTCTGAATCCTCAAGATTTTCCAATCGGGAGAGATTATCTGCCACCACATTCTTGACTACGGGATTATCCTTAATCTCAATATCAAACTCCTGGAGTAGAAGGATCCATCTGGTCAATCTCTCTTTAGCATCCTTCTTTGCCATGATGTACCTGATGGCGGTATGATCAGTGAAAATCGTCACTCTAGATCCAAGAATATAAGATCTGAATTTATACAAGGCAAAGACTATGGCTAGAAAATCTTTCTCTGTTACAATGTAGTTCCACTAGGTGGTATCCAAAGTATGGCTAGCATAGTGAGTGGAATAAGGCAATCCATCCCTCCTCTATCCTAGCAAAACCCCTATGGCAAAATCATAAGCATCCGTCATGATCTCGAATGGGAGAGATCAATCAGGCAGCTGAAGGACATGAGCCTCGACAACCAATCTCTTGAGAGTCTCGAAGGACGCAAGACACTTATCATCTACAATGAAGTCAGTGTCTTTTGTCAGTAGATCAGTAAGCGGTAGGGCAATCCTGCTAAAATCTTGAATGAATCGTCAGTAGAAACCGACATGCCCCAGAAAAGACCATAACTGCTGCAAATTGGATGGTGGATTGAGTTTCCTAATGATATCCACCTTGGTCAGATCAAACTTCATGCCCCTGTTGGAGATGATATAATAAATCACCATCCTTTGAGTCACCATGAAGTGACTCTTCTCCCAAGATAAGATGAGATGGAGCTCGATACATCACTGAAGTACGCGGTCTAGGCAGTCAAGACAAGCATTAAACTTGTTGTCGTAGATCGAGAAATCATCCATGAAGACCTCTAAGTAATCACCCACAATTTTCAAGAAGATGGACAACTTGCACCTTTGGAATGTCACCGGGGTGTTACGTAGACCAAAGGGCATCGTCTGAAAGCATAAGTCCCAAACGGACAGGTGAATGTCATTTTGTCTTGGTCTTCGGGTGTTATGGCCATCTGATTATATCAGGAGTAAGTACCCTTCAAGAAAGCAATAATGACTCTTCTCGGCTAGCATCTCAATGATCTGATCAGAAATAGCAGTGGGAAATGATCCTTCTTGTTGGCCTGGTTCTATCATCTATAGTCCACACAAACCCTTCATGAAGTGGGAACTCGGGTAGTGATCTCCTCTCCAGACTCACTCACAACTGTAGTGATGTCCGTCTTCTTGGCAACCACATGCAATGGACTAACCCACTTGGATTCAGAGATGGGGTAGATAAAATTGGTACTCCACCATTTTGATATTTCATTCATGACCACGTATCGAAGGTTTAGGTTCAGTCGTTGATGGAACTCACGCGAGAGCTTAGCGTCCTCTTCGATATAAATATGGTGGGAGCACAGGGCCGGACTTATCCATTTGAGATCAGCTATGCTCCATCCAATCGCCTTGCGGTTCCTTTCAAGAACCTCCATCAAACGAGATTCTTATCTACAGTCAAATCTGTTGAGATAATGACTGGGTACATCTCATGCTAGTCGGCAAGGAATCCGTACTTCAGTGACTGTGGCAAGGGCTTCAACTCTTGGCAACTGCGAGCTGGCAAATCTGACTTCTGGAATGTCTACGTGAAAGCAACCAAATCTGCATGGGATAACTCTTGTTGTGGATGAAACTCTAGTGAAGATGGCCCTGCTGGTATGTCTATAATCCGTGCTGGCTCAATCTCCACGCTAGTTGTAGGCTCTGTGGGAATTAGATAAGGTAAAAACTCATCAAACTCTGCCCAATCAATGTCTGAATCCGAGGGATCTGAATCAAAAGAGCAAGAAATGAAATCTGCTTCGCTATCCAAACCACGATCGTCAGCCTCAACGGTGTCCTCGGTCACGAGTGTGCTATCCGGACTCTCATCTGCTGGAAGCTGTGAATCTGTAGTGTCTGAAGGAGAGATAATAGCTCGTGAGACAGAATCGACCCAAACTACTTCATCATCTGCGATCACGAAGTCGCACTCCTGATGGAAGTCTCACTCTGTCATCTGCTCTGCATCGTTGAACTTCTTTGAGAAATCTGAGTCTCGTGCTCTGGTATCATCGATCATCTCAATTGTACACTTTCTCCCTCAACGCAAAAGTATACCTTCTCGCTATCATGGTCAAACACCACCTTTGTTGTGGTCAAGAATGTACGTCACAATATGATGGGGGTATCTGTCATAGACTCAGGATCTCCATGTCCATTACAACAAAGTCCATGGGGAATTACAGCCCTTGAATTGTGACAACAATGTCCTTCAACAACCCCTTCAGCCTCTTGACAGATCTATCAGCAAATTGAAGGACTGTCCTACTCTGTTGAAGAGGGTCAAACTCAAATCGGTCGAGTAAGGCTGCCGGAAGAAGGTCAACGGAAGAGCCGCTTTCTAATAGAGTCTGATCGAACCACTGCTCATGAATATGGCATCTGAGATAAGGAGCTCATGCATCTGCCCTCTTGGCTGGCAAACGATTCTAAATCGCGAAGCATGTGGCACGAGTGAGCACATGGATCTCTGCTTTGTGGTTCCTTCTCTTCCTGCGGATGGTGGTCTTCTCTCTCAAGTTCTTCTGGAAGAGAGGAATGTGCTCCAGTGCCTCTTGTATAGTAAACTGAGTCTGAAATCTATCGATCATCTACTGGCTGACTCTAACTATTGTGCTTTGTTTGGATTTTCTATTTTCCTCCCCTTTGCCAAGCAGAGTGCCCAAGGGAAGGGGATAGCTGACCCTCCTCAGGTAGAGGGCTAGGAAGAAGTTCCTGTGCCTATGAGGGAATGGAGTCCATACCAAGACCATCATGTAATACATGCGGGCTAGAAGAAGATAAAGAAACCTTTCCTTTATTCAAATTTTTGGTATTTTTAAAACTGTTTCAAGATACAATAACATAAGGAAACACAACTGAATGAAAACTGGTGGCTTCAGCACCACCCACTATCGGCTGGAGCATCATCCTTGGTGGCTTCAGGACCACTGTCATCATCATCATTAGAGGCATTATCACCGCTATCCTCCTCAGATGGTGCTCATGGATCCTCACGTGGTCATCGCTTAGACGAGGTGCCACCATCTGGCATCCTACCGCTCCTAAGTATCACAAAATCAGCATCAAATATATATGAAGAAATATTACCCAAGGAGTCACTAGGAGTGGTGGTCTCTATGAACTATACCTGCTTAGACTTCCTCTTCATATTGTTTGGATTGGGCTCAATCTGAGTCGGTATGACGACCTTGACCTTTATGATGTCCCTCATCTCCTGCTGGAATTTTTCCATCTATTGCCGAAAGGATGGCTGCTGGTCTGAAAGTAGACAAGCGAGATCGTCAAGGGTTGGGTTCTCATAGACGGGTCCTTGAGAATCAGACGGGTTGCCTCGCTAGAAATGAGTCTGGATTTGCTGGTACTGGTGTGGTGGGGGCTGAGTGTACTACTGAGGTTGATGTTGCTGCATCCACTTTTGTCCTTGATGGTAGGGACGAGGACCCTGCTGGAAGTGATGTTGTGGCTAGAAGTACTGAGGCCGCTGCTGCTAGCTACTCTATCTGCCCTATGCTAGAGGCTGCTATTGGGATGAGGCGCCTACAGTAGACCACGTGAATCCAGGATGATCACATCGGATCCCAAGCTGCTGCCAGTCATACCAAATCCAGTTGACATCCATCAACGGCTCCTGCTCGTAGGGGGGAGGAGGAAGAACTTCCATGGTCTAATCAGACTGATACACTACCATCTGAGTGTCCTCATACGGTGGTGGCTGAGTGTAATGTTGCAACTACTGAACCAGCTCTGCCTAGATGTGGTGAACCTGGCGGTACTGGGCAGATGGCTGGGAAGAGCTGTTGTTGCTGTGATCAGCCCGTGACCTAAGACGGGGTTGAGAAGCCATCTGTGCCTCCTGGAGATACATGATCTGGGTCTTCAAGTCACTGAGAGTATGCGCCAACTGGTCTATCTATGTCATGCCCTGGCACTGCTTCTTCTCTATGATCTCTATACGGTCCAACTTCTCACTAATAATCCCTGTGTCAGCTACTAATGACTCTGCCTGTACTGTTGCTCACAGAGTAGATGGACCTGCATCAACCCGTGTTATCCTCTGATAGGACATGGCATGTGGAAGGGGCTTCTCTTGTGTGTAGACACGGGTTTGGGACATCACTGTATAATTCTCTACCAACTCCTCATAGATGACCCAAACTTGGTCCTCATCCTTGGTGAAATAGGACCCTCCACATGAGGCATTGACAAGCCCCTACAGTTCCAGTGTCAACCCACAAAAGAAACTCTGAACTAGATAGCACTTGGATATCTCATGGTATGGACACCGGTCGATGAGCTCTCTAAAGCGATCCCACACCTCATGAAACTGCTCGTTGAGGATCATCGTGAAGTTGTTGATCAGTGCTCTAGCTGCATTGGTCTGGTCGAGTGGATAGTATTTCTTCAAGTACTCGATCCACTGCTGCTCCCAAGAAGAAACATATCTCCTCAAATGCTTCCTCCAGTAGGCTGCCTTGTCGATCAAGGAGAAAGGGAATGCCATCATCTTGATGGTGTCCTCATCCATAAATCTATCGTGGATTGTACTGTAGATCATCTCAAATTCTTGTAGATACAGATGCGGCTCCTCGGTGGCTAGCTCATGGAACTAGGGCAGTAACTACATCGTCTGGGGGCCAAGCTTGAAGTCGCCCATAATGTCCTGAAGCTGGATCCAGTGATGGGTGAGGGTTGCACCAGGGTTGTGCAACTGCCTCATCATCCGTATAGGTCTGGCTGGCTCCTACAGTTCTTTTTGTCATTCGTCTGCGCCTCCTCCAGCTGCTAGTATATCTCCACCAGCTGGTCGCTGCGACTCTCCTCTCTCAGCTTGCATCTGCACAAATTCACATCGCACCTCTGCTATAAATGCTCCCTGATCTCTAACCTGTCTCCGCATCGTCTCCAGGGAGGCTAGGAGTGTGTTGTTGATGACGCCTTGATCAAGAACACAAGTAGAACCCTGGGGCTGCTCGTCGGTACGTCCCTCACTGCTGGCCATCTCACGGGTCTCTGCAAAAGCAAAAGACCCAAACTCAGGTGCCATCAAATGTACAAATAACTGCGATGGTCTCTCCTCTGTCACCTCAAGACTGGTGGAAAAAGGGTGGTCGATGGGGAACGTGGTGGTAGCAAATTCAGTTCTAGATAGTGGGTATGGGCTCTCTGAATTGCCCTAGATGAATGGAAAGGAGTGCTCGATAGTGGTGCTGTCAAAGGCAGCCTAAGGTACGTCCTTCCCATCGTTGTGATGTAGGGATGAATGCATATGAGATATGGAATTCAAACAAGATCATAAGTCAAACTCCCAATTCACCTACGCAACTCTAGAGCCAATGACCGTAAGGGTTTGGTTGTTAATCTTGTCAATTTTATTTTAGGCGATCAGACAGTCTATAAGAGTGATTAAGCGAGCTGGTAGGAACCCAATGCTCCAAAGAGACTGGCCCAATCCCACAGTTAGATCTTTCCAAGCCAGTATGGATTGCGGACTATTTACTGGCTACGTGATCTATCCAATCTGCAAAGGAAGTCCTGGAACGCTTACCGGCTATCCGGAGAAATCCTCACTAGATAATGACTAACCACAAGACCAGTAGTCTGAAGGAATTTCAGGTATGTCTCTATCCTAGGGTGTGGGTCACTCTCTCGCTACATACAAACCAACCAATGAGGGGGTCACTCTCCCCAAAAAAAATATTTTTTGATTAGGCGAATTTTAGGGTCATGCTTGCATTAGCAGTCCCAATTTTATTGCTTTCACTTTGTTAGGTATTTTTCAAATGCAAACAACGCCTAATGATTTTTTCGATCTTCTGGGTTATTTTGAGTCCAATAACAGGGGGAGGAAGTTGAAAAAGACGATGCGCGATCAAACACTATGATGCATGCAGAGATAGAAATGCGTACATGTCTCCAGCACTCTCCATGCAGGGTGATCCGCGCATAAAATTAAAGACAGAAAAGAAACTAACTATATGATGCAGAAATAAATCGGCCTTAGAAGAGCAATTTCTAATGTTCGTGAAGAACGATAGCTAACTGATCAAAGAGAGAGAAAGAGAGCGAAGTCCGGTCTCGGATGTCGATCGGTGTCTGCTACAACAGATCCTGCAAATGCAGTATATGACCTCTAGCGGCAATTGACCTCTAAACCTATCAAGTTAGCTTTTTATTAATTATTTCTAGCCACGTCCAATTACGATCTATAGGCACAGGTAAGCAATTAAGGTTTGGGCCTTACTATTTACGTCACAATCACCAAAAATCCTATGTCTAGGGGCCAAATTTGTAGAAAGTAAAATCGATCAAACCAAAACTGCGAGAAATCTAGTGAGGTCCCTCGAGAACATCGGTGCTCGACGAACTAGACCCTGATAAGTCTAAGTGAAACAAGATTCCATGTGTCTAAATATTACAATAATCAAGTTTTTTTCTGAAAAATAAACTAATCTATTCTAAATGCTATAACTAATTCCTGCTCCTCCTCTGCTCCTCCTCTGATGCGGGTACTCCAACAGAAAGCTGCAATGTCCTTGGGCGGTTCCTCGCACAAAAAGTGAAATAGAGAGAGTGTCAGAAAACAGTTATATCAAATGGAAATAATAATAGGCAAAAATTTAAAAAAGAGACTACTAAGTTGTGCTCCCTGACAACGGTGCCATTCTGATGACGCACCGAGCGACTCAGGTTAGGAAATCAAATAATCAATGGGTCGTTGCGACCCGAATCACAAGGCTAAGTTTAGAAGAAAGAGAAAAAACCACTCAAACATATAGATAAAATAATCAAAGCATGCAAAAATGTAAGCGGTCTTCGTTATTTATTTCTACCTGGTAAACCAGGGATGAACACAAGAGCACGAGTAAACCTACGAAGTAGTTGAAATTCAGGTAAGAGAAAGCTAATTTTTGATAGTTTTAATTTTGCGAATTTTTATAATTTTTTAATTAGGGGACAAAATTGGCAAACAAGAAAATAAAGCCAACAACAGGCCTTTTTTAATTTTTATTTAAGGCTAAAATGCTCAAAAATTAAGATAACAATATTTTTGGGTTTCTAAATGCTTAAAGTGTTTTTGATAATTTTATGGGAGTTTTCTGATGTTTTTATGATTTTCTAAAAATCAAATAGGGCCAAATTGCAAACAGTGCATAACCATGACAATATTGCAAGTTAAATAATAGAGCTACAGGAACTGAAATGACAATTTTTTTCTATAATTTTATATGATTTCTATAATTTTTTAGGTCTTTTGCAATTTTTAGAGTTTTTAAAAGAGTTTTTCAAAAAAAAATGCTATTGCAAATAAAGCATACAAAAACACACACATAATAACTTTTGTAGAATTGTTAAGTGATTTTTTAAATTTTTATTATTTTTCAAAATAGATAGAACACTTTCCAGGACTTTTTATTGTTAGAAAATAATAAACAAAACTAAATTAATCCCCAAAAAGCACATCGAATATTATGTGTCAACAGGAGCTAACATTAATTTTTGGAGAATTTTTGGAGTTAATTTGTATTTATTGAATTCAATACAAGACAAACATTTCACAAGAAATCACTTGCAATTAAAGTAAAGTTCAGGGCCATATCATAACACATCGAAATCTTAGGGTCTAACATGCAAATTATCCAGGAAAACACGTGCAACACACGTGAGTCAAGCCAACAGGGTATAAATTCAAATATTAGAAACTAGACATTCAAATCATAACATCTAGAGTACAGGGTATATCATGCAAATATCCCTGAAAAGCACGTGGGACTACATGTGAGTTCACATAAATTGGACTAGAATGCAAATGCTGAAAACATCAAGGATCTAGCTGCAAAATATCCAAAATAAAAATAATTGTGACAAATATTTACAGGACTTGGAAATAAAAGCAAAGCGGGTAATGGTATATGTGCAAATTACCCTTTGTTAAGCGCAATCCAACGGACGAGGAATATCCACTAACAGATGGACAGTGGAGATCTATGGCTACCCCTTTGGCAATGGACGGCAGCTCGAGATTGGACTGCGACGATTTGACCTAGAAGAGGCCTCGATCAGACGGCGGAGGAGATGCTTGGAAGAACCGATGAAGAACTCGCCTCCAAGGAGTTCCAATCCGTGAAAGCACGGGGTCATGGCGTCTCCAGAAGCATCTGGTGTAGGGGAACTATCATCGGTGATGGTTCATAGCTACTGGTGGGCTCAGAAAGGTTTAGGACCAAGGAGGAGGTTTTGGAGCATAGTGGTCGCCCGGAGCTCCTCTGCCTCCAGATGAGACCTTCCCGGGCTTTTTCCTGCAAGAGAAATGGTATGCTTGGGGATGATGCTCCGACGAGGGTTTAGAGCTTGAATAATATCGAAAGCGAAGGTGGACAGTGAGCGGGACAGGTCTATGGAGAATGGGGGATTCGACCTGTTACTTTACCCTAACTCGGTGTTTGGATGCAAGAGGGGGATTACGGAGCGTGCGTAGAAGCTAAGGAAGGTTGGAGCGAGGTGTGTGAAGGTTGGAACGCGGTGGGGATAAGTCGTGGCTATGGTCGTCGGAGTTCTGATAAGGGGCAGATGACTGATCGATTTGAATGGAAATAAAAGGGGAAATGAAGTACCTACGGTAAATTAGGTCCCCTGGGGTGGTGGACGTCGTCTACTAGGGTGATAGCCTCAATGGTTGGCAGGTCCAGAGGTTGCAGCTCCTTACGGTGGAGCTGAGAAAAATCTCGCTGGACCTGGGTCTTATATGCTCCCAATGATACATGTTGCCTCTCCCTCTGGTGTTGTCACTTTTGGAAAAGCAAAGGAAGGCGTAACCGAAGAGGTGGAGCAACCGAAGGTGGTGAAAAAGGGGAGAGGGGGTGCAGGCTATATAGTGGTTCCAAGTCCGAGAAGGTGGGGGTGCAGCCTGCGAACCGAGGTGCGGATCGACTTGGAGAAGCTCGGTCGTGGATTAGGGACCCGTGCTTCGTTATCGGGGTTAGAAATCAGAGGGAAAGGTGGTCGGCTTGGGTCATGATAAATAAGCAAAGATCAGCAAGAACTCGATTTGGGCAAAAAGGAGAGGTGGGGACTAGTTGACCGAAGTCAACAAATCTGAGGTGGGCAAATCAGGAGGGACCTAGGATGTGGTCAAAATAGGAAACATGACAAAATTGTTAGAAAAATAAAGATAAAGGAATTAAAAAAATGAATTTAAATTAAAAAGTGGATAAATAAAAATGTTTATTATTTTTCATACTTTTGTTTTTGTGATTTTTAATTATTTTTATGAAAAATAAATTAGTGTATATACTATATATAGTATTATATATAGGTATAAGATACCTATGTATTATGTACATGTATTTTTATTTTATTATTTGTACACAAATAACCTAATTGTATGTTTTATCTATTTACAACATATTTTTATGAATAGAAAATAATTTTTATTTTATTTTTATAAATTATTTAAAGGGTTATTATAATTAAGGGATGTAATACATGTATATGTGTTTTGTACAATGAATGGAAGATTTTATTTATTTTTATTTCATTTTTTTGATTTTTATTTTATTTTTATAATATTTCAAGAAATATATACAAGGGAATAAAAATAAGAATAAATTAATTTTATTTTGTATAAATAATATACACAAATCTAGACACTATGTACAATACATAGTGAGCCCTATCGCTCTCTACATATATTATTTTGCAATCAGGTTAAGGCCTGACCTTCTCTTGGGGTTTGAGTCACTATGTATTTATTCTAAATACTTCCTTCCTTTTTCTTTTTCCTTTATTTTTTTATTTTTGCACAAAAACATGCTAATTAAGCAATGTTAACAAATGCATGCAATTTACTAATTTATTGTATTTACAAGTATTTACATGATGTTTTGACCAAGAAAAATAGCTAAAATAAAAGAGTAAAGAGGGAGAACTAGGGATTCATCAGCTCACTCCTGCTACTTGCTTCGCCATACAAAACCAATTGCCAGCCAAGAAACTCGATGTAGGAACTCCGTATGTTGGATGCCATATTCATGAGCAGCAATTTGATCAGACTCTAATAGACAGTCGTTCCTCCATTAACCTCCTCCCGGTTGCCTTACTCGACCGATTCGAGTTTGGCCCTCTTAGACAGAGCAGGACCATTCTTCAGTTTGCAGATATATATGTTAAGAGACTGAAGGGGTTATTAAAGGACGTTGTCGTCACCATTCCTGTAGACTTTGTCGTGTTGGGCATGAAGATCCCTGAGTGTGTGACCGATAACCCCATCACTTTAGGATGACCATTCTTGGCCACAGCCAAGGCGGTGTCCGATCATGATAGCGGGAAGGTATATTTTTGCGTCGAGGGTGAGAGTATACAAATAGAGACGATTGTGGAATTCAGAGCCAGAGATTCAGCTTGCTCCGGATAGGGATGAGAGCTCCAACCTGAGCATTGGATCCACTTGTCCAAAGTGGACATCATTGAGAAATGATGACATGACCATGAAAAATTTGTTGTGATAGAACAAATGACCTAGAACATGGATAACTTGGATCAAATCACCAAGCATTTGGAGCTACTGGTGAGTACAATTAGCTCCTACTAGTCGATATTTGCATAACCTATAACTCCTACCAAGACGAAGGAGCCTTCATCGCATCAAACCCCTCAATGGAGTCCAGTGCAACCGGAGGTCCAACACATATATTATGTGCATGCCCTCGAGCCAACATCACCCTAACTACTACAACAATAATTAGTTGTATACCATCCCAATCTTCAGATTTTATCTAATCTATGTTCTCCACTTCCATCAATCATTCAGGAGGTGAATGTTGTATGGTCCAACGATGTAGAGCTGGTCCATCCAGGCGGACATCAGCAAGGCTAGTCTTCAAGTAGCCATCCATTTCCTCAGCATCAAGGAGGGAGATTTGTCCATAACAACTAGCCTCAGCACCAGTAGTCTCCACCATACCATAACAAGAGACAGAATTCCTACAAGCAACCTCAATACCGTCAACGCCAACCATATATGTAGTATGTAGTTGTTCCTTATCAACAACGCCCTCTTAAGAACTATCAATATCAGCCTTCCCCTCAATATAATTCTCATTACTCCTACGAGCATCCTCCACACCATTCTCAGTCTCAGCATGGACAACACACTGAATCATTCGAGGTTTCTCCTGTGAACCCCACCTTGGGCTGCTTGGCTTAGTTTGTGAAGAGCCTGGAAAATATGAGATAGAAGCTAGATGACCTCACCACCACTAAAACTAGTATTCCGGCATAGGTGGTGGTCAAACCTAATAATTTCAAGAAGAGAGAGCCTGTAGTTTGTAATGTTCCGTCTAATCTAATAGAGTCATATATGCTTGATATGTTTTTATCTAATGTTGTAACTCTTAGGAGCGGTAGGACCTTGCAACCTTCTGCCACAATGAAGGGGAAAAACAAAGCTTCACCCGGCGAATGATCATCTTCTACATTAGTCGATCCATCAACCGGGCCGTGTGAGGAAGAAAAAAATGGAGGAGAAGCACCAGCAACAAAAATTCAAAAAAATAAGAAAAATCAAAAATACCAAAAAGACAAAACAACCGAAGCGACATCGCACTTGCAAAGGAGAGGACCGTACGAGCAGCTGATCTGGTACAAAACCATGGAGCCCAAACAACCATTTTTGGATGCCCACCTCCTATGGATGATTGCACTCCATTTTGTCATCCATTTGTACAACATGATATGGACATTAATTCTGATGTAAATAAGAACACAACTTTTTCTTTTGATTCTGTACATATTCCTTTTCCTGATGCAATGCAAAAATAAAAAAATTAAATATGAAAACAACCTTATCTGACCCTAATGTGGTCAATCTTGTTCTTTAAATACCTCTGCTCAAAGCCATCAAGTACATGCCGAGCATTAAGAAAGGACTAAAGGAGGCATGTACTTAGAAGAGACAACCACAAAGAGTCTGAGAAAGAAATGTGAAACATATTCTGACTGCGACCACAATCAATGCAATCATAAATCTCCTAAGCAAAAGGAAGGACATGAGAGCTCCTTTTGTCTGATGCCAGATGTTCGACCAAAAGTTCGATTGAACACTTCTTGTTAGAGTATCATCAATCAATCTGATGCATACTTCACTGCTATGAAATTAGGTTGGGACCTCTCAAGTCTTTTAGAATAATTTTGCAATTCGCAAAAAACTTTCATTAAACGACCCCGGGGCATTATGTAGGATGCCATAGTCATAATTCAAGGCATGAAATTTCTAGTGGACTTCATTATATTGGATAAGGACACCTTAGCTACTTTACTGCATACCATAATTTTCCTTGGACGGTCATTCCTTCGAACAATCGAAGTATTGGTGGACTATAGCGTCGGACAGAACAGCTTTCATTCCAGTATCAGCAAGATTCCCATTGAGATGATCCAAGTGCCAAAACTGTCAGATTTTGCATTAGATGAGCGCGAGTCTGCACAACAAAGAACATAAGACTGTGACTTTCTTGTTGAAATCTGTGATACAAATCTATTCATGGATGATATTGAGACCCATAAATTCCTCTCCACTAAGGATGGAGTGGACAACATAGTTGAATTTCCCTTTGTCTTTGAAGACAAGATCTTTGGCCACTTGTCCTTGGAAGAGAAAGAGGAAATCATTGAAAATTGTTGTGAACAAGATGATATTATTGTATATGTCTGTGCAACATTGAAGTTAGAGCGTGAGTTGCCAATAGTGCACAATTCACAGTTGATGGATCCGTCACCACCACCATGCACAATAGCTGAAGTTTCTATTGAAATGATTCAGAAAACACCTGAGTTCAAACCACTTCCAGTAAACATGAAGTATGCCTTTCTCACGGGTGCGCAGAACATGTTCCTGATAATCATAAATTCATAATTAACCAAGGAACAAGAATCACGTCTGCTCAAGATTCAAAAAAATAAATAGCAAGACAATAGGCTGGAAAAGTTCAAATCTCCATGGGATCAATCCTTCAATGTGTTCCCGTCACATCTACCTCGAAGAAGACATCAAATCATCCAGAGAATCTCAGCATAGATTGAACCCCGTTTTTGAGGAGGTTGTGATGAATGAAATTACCAATTTTGTGATGTGGGATTTATATGTTCCATATCCGACTCAAAATGGGTGAGTCCCTTGCGCGTAGTGCCAAAGAAGTCAAGCCTCACCATTGTGAAGAATGACAAAGGAGAGGAGATCCCAACAAATGATCCAACTTCTTGGTGTGTTTGTGTGGATTACAGACGCATGAATCTAGTGACAAAGAAGGATTATTTTTCCGCTCCTTTTCTTCGATCAGAAATTCGAAAGACTGGTCACGAAGGAGCATTTCTATTTCTTGGACAGATACTCTAGTTATAACCAAGTTACCATTGCTCTTGAAGATCAAGGGAAGACCACCTATATCTTTCCATTCATGACATATGCCTTTTGGAAAATGTCATTCGGATTTTACAATGCTCTGGTGACATTCCAACGATGCATGTTGGTTGTATTCACAGATATGGTTGGCAGTTTTCTCGAGGTTTTAATGGTCGACATATCGATCTACAGAGATAGCTTTGGTCAGTGCCTTGCATATTTAGACTGAGTCTTGTAAAGATGTTGCGAGGTGAACCTGGTTCTCTCATGGGAGGAGTCACTTCATGGTGACCGAAGGTAATGTGTTAGGTTGTGTCATATCTAAGCTTGGCATGGAGGTTGATAATTCGAAGGTGGATGTCATTTCCAAAATCGAGCCACCTTTAAATTTGAAGCAAGTATGATCATTCCTTGGGCATGTGAATTTTATCGAAGATTTATAAACGACTTCAGCAAAATTATCTGATCGTTGATTGAGCTTCTAGGAAAGGAGGAAGATTTCATTGTTGATGCTAGAGTCCTCCAGGCCTTTAATCAGCTAAAAGATTTAATCACTCATGCGCATGTCCTTCAACCACTAGATTGGTCTCTACCATTTGAGATCATTACAAATGCTTCAGATTATGCCATTGGAGAGGTTTTGGGACAGAGGAGAGATGGTTTACCATTTGCTATTCACTATGATAGCAAAACCCTTGATGAAGCTTAGAAGATCTATAGAATCATTGAAAAAGAGCTGCTAGCAGTTGTCTTCGCCTTGGAGAAATTCAGATCGCATTTGCTTGGATCCAAAGTCATTGTGTATAGAAACCCTTCTTCTATCAAGTACTTGCAAAGTATGAAGGACGTCAAATTGAGATTCATCAGATGGATTCTTCTACTCTAAGAATTTTATCTTGAAATCAGAGACAACCCTAGAATAAAAAATGTGGTGGCAGATCACCTCTCAATAATACCAGAGCCAAACACTACTGAGTAGAGCATGATATTGATTATAGAAACATTTCCAGATGAAGCTATTCTATCGGTTACCTTGCTTCCCTGGTTGTTGATTTTTTGAATTATCTTGTTTCTAAGAGAACTCTGCAAGATTGGCCAAAGCTAAAAATTGACATGTTTTTGTCAGATATCTATTTCTACGAGTGGGAGGATCCATATTTATTTTGAGAGGGGGCAGATTGCATTTGAAAAAGGTGCATTCCTTAGGAGGAAGTTCACAGGGTCCTCGAACATTGTCACAATCGAGAATCAGGAGGACACAAACTCTGGGAAACGAACGACAGTGGAAGTTCTCTGATGTAGCCTCTGGTGGCCGACTCTCCTCAAAGATGCAGAAGAATTTGTGAAACATTGCACTGACTATCAGAAAATGGATGGAACTATTGGAAAGAGAGAAAACATTCCCTAGAAGTACATTTAGATTTCGAACGTATTAGATGTTTGGGCATTGACTTCATGGGCCCATTCCCCAATAGTCAGGGTTTTGATTATATTCTGCTCGTTATCGACTATGTTGGTCGTTGGGTGAAGGTTATACCAACCTGAGCCACCTACACTCGAGCCGTTTATCGATTTCTGAAAGAACACATCAACGCAAGGTTCATGATTCCAAAGATTCTGATATCCGATGGTGGTAGCCATTTTATCAATAGAGAAGTGAGAAGTTGACCCAAGATTATTGTATTGAAAATTGTGTCGCTTCTCCATGCCACCCACAATACAATGGCCTGACATAATGTTAAAATAGGGAAGCTTGTATATCCTAATAGGAAGAACTAGTCACAATTACTCGATTCAGTTCTTTGGGCCTATCGGACTGCATACAAGTCACCTTTGGGAATGTCTCCCTACTGCCAAGTTAATGGTAAGCCATGCCATTTACATGTGGAATTAATTCATAAATATTTATGGGCAATAAATTTATGTTATTTGGATCTCAAGAAGGCCGGTGAGAACTGAAAGCTTGATCTGAAAAAATTATTGGAATTTAGAGACTATGCATATGACAACATCCTGATGTACAAGGAGAAAGTCAAGAAGTGGCACAACAAGCATATCTACAGAAAGACTTTTCAGCATGGTCAGAAGGTTTGGTTGTTCGATGCAAAGTTGAAACTTTTCCCAGGGAAGCTTAAAAGCAAATGGACATGCTCTTCTGTAGTGAAGCATGTGTGTGGCAATGGAAGTATTGTGATATCTGGTTTGTGAGCTAACACATAACCCTTCATGATCAATGGACAGCTACTGAAGCCATATCTCTAGTACAGTACATTCATATCGATGGTTGATTCAATACAGGTGGTCTATCATGATGAACTTCAAGACGCAACATCAACAGATTCAGATGATGCTTCATTATTCAACCGTTGCTTCTCGAAATAGAGAGGGCATGTCAGTCAACAGATGGTTGTAGTATAGACATTCCTATACTTGGTACGAGTTATGACTTCATTTTTCTCTCTGACCTATGAGGATATAGTTCAAGCTAAGTATAGAGGGGTCGTATATATGTTGTATATACTTTAGCCATAACTCGTACTTTTGTATTTTTAATAATATGGCTAACTAAAAAACACACAAAATTCTTTGTAAATGTGGTTAATAAACCAGTTAAAAATATTTTGCAAAATGTTTGAAAAATAGTTGGAATTTTTTTTAAAAAACTTTGGAAAACAGTTTGAAAAATATATATTGTGAAATGTTTTCAAGCCTTTGTAAAATGTTTGATAGAAAAAAATTCTTTTATTTATTTGATTAAAATGTTTTGAAAATCTATATGCAGATGGTTTGGAAAATGGTTGCATAAATAATTTAAAAAATCTATACATAATGTTTGAAAAATATCTGCAGAATGATTTTCAAATTTGTAAATATTTGAATAATGTTTGTCAATTATTTTCAAAATAACGTTTTCAAAATATTTGTCAAAATATTTTCAAATTATTTTGAAAATCATATACATAATTGAAACAAAAAATTTCTATATAAACATCTTATACAAAAACCTGTAAATAACCACTAATATGATCCCTGTAAATACTCAGTGTAAAATCTTTCAACCAGTTCTTGTAAATATTGATGCATTCCCGTATAAATATCTGCACATAATTAATTCACTAACCTTGTTATTTTTTAAAAACCACTAAAAATTTGCAAAGCCAAAAATCCATAAAAATTTACAAGATGTTTCAAAACTTGCATAAAAATTTTGCAAAAACTTTTTCCAAAATCTATAAAAAGTTCAAAATCATTAAATTGCTTCACAAAAATATTTTCTTAGATTGTATATAGCATCTGCATTTTTTAGAATAATCCAGACAATTGAACAAGTCTATGTAAAGTCTAAAGACTAGAGCTTGGTACACACCTGAACATGTCTATGTAAAGTCTGAAGATTAGATCTTGGTACATACCTTAATACACCTAATTTTAGAGGAACTCACTGAGGACTGGAATTGGGATACTTCAGGTCAACTTTACTTAATTCTTTAGGTTCCATGAGACTTTGTTCATGAGTCGATGCAATGTGTCTAACTAGAACCCTTCATATCATCTATAAGACTCTTGAAATAGTGACTTGATTACAAACCCCACACTTTATACTTAGCTCAACCCAGATGGATTGTGAAAAATCTTGGAGTCTAAGTTGGGACGATGCTCGGCTGCTTCATCAAGGTTGGCTCAAGAACCATTCTTGGGGATTGCCTAAATCGGTACACTAACCCACTTCTTTTGGTAACAATGATATCTAAAGACTGGAGAATGGATTAAGACAATGCTTCAGATGAGGAATGGTCTCCTGGCGCAACTTTTTCAAGACCCTATAACAGGGGCAAACCAAAAAGACTCTATATCTGTCGGGCCATAAGCAAGAATGCAGAACAACGTAATGTCAAAGAAATTATACAAAGAAGAAGCCTATACCAAAAGTTCCACCAAAAATTTTAGCTTTAGAAAAATCATGCTTCTTGGTGCAGAGTCGATTATACAGGTCAGGCTTCACAAGGGAATGAAGACCACATTGGTCTATTCCCACATCTTTTCCCATTTCTTCTAGCTTCTCCCCCCTTTCGGTTATAAAGACCAACAATGCCTGATCTTATAAGGAAATATCTGTCTCTACGAGGATGACTTACCCATGGAGCAGACTCTTTTTCTAGTTTAATGGTTTGTCTAGGTAGAGCTGAAAAATTTACATGCATGGTTCTATCATCTTAAGGTAGTAAGAGTATGCGATTGGGAGTATGGTTCTTATCAGACAATGAATAGAAGGAGATGATAGGATTATGGAACCTAAGGGTTGTTGTGTCAAACTTCCTATCCTTAACGGGGTTCCGAACATACAATAATCTAAAGGTTTTAACAGAGCTCCAAACTTTGACTTTATTAGAAGAAGTTTAAAAGTCTAAAATTATTCCAAATTATTTTTTCTTTTCATCATTTTCTTTTATGCACTAATAGGCATAATGTGTTTTCTAGGGACTAGCAAAAGCAAGTATAGGGGGTGATGAATCCTCATTTCATCACCTTTATTCTTTCATTTTGGCCTTAAATCCCTAGCTAAATGCATATATCTTTAATTATTTTTCAAACTTAATACTCTATAAATCATATAAAAATTATATAAATATTGTATTTAATTTCAAAATAAAATAATACTGGAAAGAAAAATATGAATAATTGTCAAAGACACTGATTGTTCCTAGACCTGAAGACCCAGTCATCATGATGACTTGGTCGACAAGGAAGAAAGTAGGGGGAGATGGGGAGAAGAACTGTACATAAAATACATAGAAAATCACACAAAAACCCTAATTTATTTTGTCCAAAAATTGCATTTTGGGACCTATTTTAATATATTATTTTTACCTCAAATAATAAAACCCTCAAAATGAATAATATACATAAAAATATATAAAAAAAATATAAAATTTATTTCACTGAAAAATATTGCACTGTGTATCCAGGACACACAAATTAAAAATCTTTAAAGAAAACTTTGCCAACCTGTATCTTCTCCAATGTGATTCAAAATTGACAAAACTCACATTAATTGTTCATAAAATTAAACAAGCTATTTGATGAAGGCATATTAATTCAATTTAGACATAAGATGAAAAAAATTAGGTCCAGGCCCTCATTATGCAGTACACTTGTAAATTATATTTAATATATTTATTCTTTATGTTTTTCACTTTATTTTATTTTTTATAAAATTGTAAATGTCATTTTAAACACATGTACATAATTAAAATAAAATAAAAACATAAAAAGAAATTAAATAAATAATGTATTCCATTATAGAGATGAATTATATATATACATATATAATATAGCTACATAAATGATTGGGTATGTAAATAAAATCAGAAAAATGTAATAAACAAATATAAATATGTAATTAAATAAATTTAAAAAAATATAAAATACATGTATATAGTAATAAAATGTAAAATAAAAACTAAAAATAAAATAAGCAAGATACATTATATTTACCTATATTTATCATGCCAATATTAACCTATAATAGATAACATTGAAAAAATAATTAAAAATAGGTATAAAGCATTACATTAAATTTCAAACATTTTTTATGTTTTAATCAAAAAAATATTATTTATTAATTTATATTTATTTTCCAAGTCATTTTGGCCATGGAATTTTTTGATTGGTCCACGTTGACCAACCAAAGGCCTTCTAATGTTGTCTTAGGTCAGTTGTCCTACCTAGCTAGCCACCCTTGTCAGAATCACAGGGCATCTTCTTTTTTCCCAATTTTCACTCTCCATCCTTACTATCCTTTTCCTTGAGCCTCCATCCCTCTGATCCTCACACCTCTCCAACCCATACCGATCCATCTTCTTCCACATACCACTAACGCTCTGCATGCTACCTAGCTTCAAATCTATCAATCTTCTTATATAAAACTCCAACCATCTCCTCCCTTTTTCCATTTGATCTATCTTTAGTCATTCTCAGTCCCTCAGACCCCTTTGATTGTGCTTCACTTGGTGACAGCAACTAAATGGACAGGTTTGCAATAAGGAGGAGCAGTGGAGGAGCCCTATCCAACCATCATCGGCCACCATCACCAGAAGTTCAGCTTCCATAGCCTCCCCGCCAAGTCGAGGCATTTGACTTGCCTTTCCAGATAATCTTTAGTTATGTTTTCAATTCCTACATTTATTTCATCTTTAATCCTTAATTAGTTTTAATTTTAAAAAGCCCTAACTTGACCTGGAGCTCGAAATCGAGGCGTAATGCTCTGTACTCCGCTAGTGAATCACCCTGAATCCACTCTCATTTCACACCCCTGCGTATTCTCTATGATTACCCTCATCGACTCAACCCAGGTCCATCATGGATTTGGGAATCGAGATTCACTTTGTTTCACATCGCTTGAAGTTCACCACCCTCTCGATTCCCTTAGATTCAAACTTCATTGACTAGCTGAGGTGAAATCCCTCGAGACATAGGACCGTTTTGGTTCAGGACCAAGTGGTGAAGACCCATCTGGAGTAGAGGATCGCTCCAGGAGCTGCTCTTGGTAACCTAGAGCCAAGGGAGCTCGATATTCTCCACTCAACCACCTGGAGCTCATCGGAGCATACCTACACATGCAGAGGACCGCCAGGAGTATGTAGATGTCGTCGGAGCGAGGAAATACCGCTGGAGCAAGGAGAAAATGATGATTGAAGAGATCCCAGGCTGTGTTCTTCCGCTATTCATCCAGACCCCTCCATCACCGTAGGATCAAGAACACAACCCAAATCTAATCTGGCCATCCAATCTATTCCATGCATCATCATCTCAAAGCCATTGGATCTGCTACGAGTCTGCAGGAGAGTGAACCGATGAAAGGGGCTTAAGTGGGGTAAATTACAAAACTCCCCTCTGCATTGTTTGTATTTAATTAAAGTATTGTAACCGAAAAAATTGCAATGAAGCCCTTGTATTTTTTGGACATTGTAAGTAGGTCCACTACCAACCCAACGTGGCCCCCACATGAGTTGGGAAAATATCACTTGTTCCCCTCTAGGTTTCTGTATTACAATTTAGTATTAAAAAAAATAGTTCAAAATTTATGTTATTTTTTACATGTGCCCCTCACATTTATTTATTATTGCATAAATGCCCATGCGAGCTTGATTATTTTTGTGCATGCATTTTCAGTTACTATAAATAGTTCCCATGCTCCAAAAATTATGCAAAATTAGGGATAAATGCCTTTGATGCTATTTCACGCCATTATTTTATTTGGAATTTTATCTCCATTTCTATTTATTAAAATAAAAAAGAGCACTTTTATTCCCTATTTCTCTTAAAAATACAAAATAATTATAAAAACTTCTTTTAAAAATTCCAAAAACTTATCTACTTTTTATTATTGTATCGTATATCTACATACCAAAAATCACAAAACATATTAAAAGAAAATCAAAAATAGAAAACCTTTCCTAACCCCAAAAAATATAAATTATTTTAAATAGCACGAGAAAACTAGTTTTCTATCATATATTTTTATATACATATTACTACATATTAAAAGTAGTTTTGAGAAATTTTGGACCTATTTAATATTTTTTATTCTCGAAACAATTCGCTCTATTTATTCCCAAATTAGGGATATTTTGAATTTTAAAATACATAAAAATTAGTAAAAATAACCAAAATAATTAATAAAAAATGAAGAATATATAAATAAAAACACCAAAATATTTTATTTTACATTTTTTTACTATAGATAGATATATTTATAAATAGAATACACTATGTAGTATATATAGACATATATATAGCTATATATATTTATTAATAATTTTAGTTTTTTTAAATCCTATATATATATATATTTTTTAGATCCTTTAAAAAATAAAAGGGATATTTTTATTTGTATTAAAGAATTTTATAAATTTATTATGTATTATGCATATATAATCTATATTATATATATTATTGCATATATAGTGATATATCTATAGACTTATTATCTATTAAAAAGAAAAGGAAAATAAAAATCAAAAATATAAAAAAATTATAAAATTAAAAATAAAAAAATAAAAACAAAAAATTCAAAATTAAATAATTAAAAAACCCACAGAAATACTAAGAAAAACACTGTGCAGCTATATACACACACACACACACACTTACTTACATTATTCAGCAATAAATAATACGCTACACCCCATTGTTCCTTGTGTTTGACACCCTACACATACTTACATACTATACACAATTCATTGGTTGTGTTTATAATAATTTTTGACTCCACACTACATTTCATCTTTTGATTATTACTTGTGGGCTAATTGTTATCTGAATTAGTCGGCTCTCGTGATTGGTCACTTCAACAACTGAGGTCTGCCTTGTGAGACCTCATGACTGCTCTCAATGTTCGACTGTTTCAACAATGGGCCACCCTTGAGTTTTTACATAATAGGTGGGGAAGACTGTGCAGTTGACGTAGGTCACCTCACGAAGGCTCTCGATTGGTCCACATGGACCAATCAAGGAAAATCAAAAAATAAATATAAAATTAAATAATTTAAAAATAGTAAACCATTTTATTAATTAAAGTCAAAACATGAAAAGTAATAATTTTTTATGTACAATTTTATGGGTATTTTTATTTTTTACAAGCTTTTTATTAGGCACTAATATTTACCTATATAAATTTACCTATATTTGAGGTATTTTGTTTTTATTTTGTATTATGTATTCTATTATTATGTACACATATTTTATATATTTAAAATACATTTAAATATATATATATATATATATTTACATATATTTATTATATTTTTATGATTTTTTAACACTAAAAATATAAAGGTATATATAACATAAGTATAGTATACCTATATATTTTAGTGTATTATTTATTTAAATGTATTTTTCATGATTTTATTTTGTGTTTTTATATTAATTATATTTCAAATAATATTCACAAGTATTTATAAATATAAGAAAGCTAAAAAATAAATAATGAATATAATGAATAAAATAAATATGTATATAGTACAATATTGACCCAAAAAACCAACTTTCACATCCTAGCTCTATTTTAAATGAAACCACCTTCATTAGATAAATAATTTAGTTTTATGAATATAAAGGTGAGTTTGGTCAATTTTGAGTTTGTATGGAAGATTTACTAGTCTGTGAAGTTTTATTTGTGGCTTTTTCTTCTATATGTCCTAGTTACACTATGTATTACTTTTATGTGCAGATATTTTCGTATTTTTTTATACATTTCTATGTAGAAGTTAAATGTTGAGGGTTTTACTATTTGAGATATATATATAATGCAAAATAAAATAGGTGAAAAATATCTATTTATAGGTGCATTACATTAAGGTTTTTATGTATTTCTATATAATTAGGTGCCCTATATCCCCCTACTTCATTCCTGATCAACCAAGTCAATATTGACTTGGTCTCGAGGTCCAGGTTCATTCAGTATCGTTGATACTTTATGTCCTTTTCTTTTCTTCCCTTTATTCTTTTATGTTGGGATTGAAGACATATTTATACATAATTTTTAGTTCAAATAATGAATGTTATTTTGTACAAATTAATGATGTTTGCATGCATTTATCTAGGGATTTAAAGCCAAAATGTAGGTAATAAAGGTGATGAAATGGAGATTCATCAGAGGAATGTAGAATAAAGCGTCAACCACGTAAGAGTAGACACAAGGGAGCTGAAAAAATGCATTCTTGTCATGGTTATTGTCAATGCCATCAACAATCTCCCAAGTAAGAAGGTTACTCTTCCGAAATCATAGCTTATTGTAGTGATGGTAGACATCCATCTTAATGGGGGTATATGTGTTGAAGCTTTAGAGGATTGATCAACAGTTTGACCTTTTTTCATCTCTTGGATCAAACCCTTCCAAGATACACACTTCCTCTCGTACTTCCCTTTAACCTATGCAGCCATTGCACCACTAGAGGGAAATTCGTTCTTCATAATATCATCAGTGGATTTTAATGTAGAAAGAGTGCAATTCACATCACCATACATCTCCTTCATATTCAAGAGGTTGTCATGAGCAAATTCAATGTCTATAAGTTGCTTCTGAAGTACATTAGACAATGATCCAAGAATGTAGCAATGAGCGATCGAGTGATCCTCATCCCACTTCTTGTTGAACTACATGCATCCTTTATCTGAGGGATCTCATACTTCGCAGACAAGAGCACATACGCTTTGTGTTTTGTCTCAAGTACAAGTTGCAGATTATGTATCCAATCAGAATAATTCGGCATGGTCAACTTATTAACTCAAGCAGATAGTTAAGTGGGTTGAGAGATTTCATCTGAAATAAAAGAAAAAGTAGAATGCACATTAATATCTTTATTATGGAAATTAAACAATTACTTTTTTGATCAAGAGTTCTCATATTTTTTGTACTTTGAAAAGCTTTCACTTTTAAGCTTCCAAAGCATGAGGCAGGCTAACCAAAGGCCTCACTACGAGATATGGATCTCCTTTCCATTTTCATTGCACCCCAATAATATGAGGAAATGCTACTACGATGAAAGAAGTGGGAACTCTTTCCACCTTACAAGTCCAACTTGTATTCTTAGTTCGGTCTTCAACACCCACACCTCCACGTATATGGAATTAGCATGTTGTCGATTAAACCAACCGTCAACGAGCGAAGATCAATTTAAGCTATGCATGATCCAATGCCACCTCAATAATATGGGGAACAACATTGGGGTCACTATGCATACGTGCATCTCTTTTGAGAAATGAAGAATCTGATCCATGTGAATCAGTATTCTGGTGTCATGACTACGCATGAGTTTCTCCAAAAATACAACCCATGGCGATGGAGTTCTCTACAATGACGGAAGATCATGGATGTCATCATATGACTTAGTCCATATCATGTTTAACTTAATGACTAACCAATTCGAATAATATTCTCATGATTAATCTATGGGTTAGAGTCAGAACACATGCTTATGGTCTTAGTTTTAATCTAATTAAAACAATGACACAAGTTGTTCCAACAAGGGTTTGATCAATGTTACCATATAGCATTACACCCTCACTTTGTACAATTTAATGTTCCAATTTTAATTGTTAAAGTACACCTGACTCCTCAGGCCACCTTTCATCAAAATGGCTCCAACCAGGCAGGATAGACAGTGCTAACAGGGAGTACTTCCATTGCAAATGCGAATCAGGTGCCAATTAAGTAACCCATTAGCATCTACACGGCTAGACACCTTCTCCGAATCAATTCAAGACAACACATTAGTACATATTGTACCAAGGAGGTTTTGTCGATCATTCGACCGTATATGATACTATATAGTAACTCTTAGATATTTTAGGAATTTAAAACTCTTTTTAATTTCCCAAAAGAACTAGTGCGACAATCTAGATACTTCATGAATTACAAAACCCCCTTTTTTAGTTTCAAAGGGTCTGCAACAATGTAGATAATTATTTAAATTAAAATAATTTCAATTGCGAAAGACATCTAGTGCAAAAATCTAGACAATTCAGGAAATTAATCAAATTAATTCTAGAATTTCTAATTGAATTGTAAACATTCAGGTGCACAATTAATCAGGAAATATGAAATAAAAAGACATTATATTTTATTGCATATTTCCAAAATAAACAAACAATGATTTCATATTCTAATTTTGCAAGCTGTGACCATCGCACTTCAATTTAGGAAGCATCATATAACTTGGTGTTAAAATTCATCGCTACCCCTGATATTTCTAAAATATTAGGCCCAAGTCCTGATGTAAATATATAAAATTTATTTCCATCAATTTTGAGTCTCAAAAATACGAGAAACAAGTTAATAAGATGATCTAGTTCTCTTCCAACTTCGCCTATGGAGAAAACCAATTTCTCAAGGTCGCACGATCGAGATTGTGCAAAAAGTTTTTTGCATTGATTGGGGACTTGATTTATGACTTATTATTCAGTTTTTTTTCATATTATATGACAAAGACAGTAGCTAAAAATTTATAACTTTAATGCTACGATCTTGGGACGAAATCAGAGTTTGTGATCGCTTTTAACATCTGAATCTTCTCTCAAATGTCACCAACAATTGGTGCATCATTTGGGTATTAGTACAGACCTTCTAGAACTCATATATATCCGAAAATTATTTTCAAAAATAGGTTAGAATTGTAGCAAATTCGTCATCATATCATTCGAATCATTAAAACTATCGCAAGATAATGTACCCTATGATCAGGATGATCTAGCCAATAGTTCATCGAACTTGGATGCAATCTAAATCCTATAAACTATGGCTTTGATACCAATTGAAAGGAATTTAATAAAAAAAATTATTTACTATGCATCATGGAAACTTGGAATAATTAGCAAATATTTTGCCAAAACAATGTTAGTTCATCGTATGAACAAGAAAATGTAGCACAACAATTTGTTCATCTAGAAATTATAAGTTCTAAGGAAATATTTTCCAAAAAAAATGTTTGATATTCATAATGAATATAAAGAATAATAAGGGTTACCTCTTTAAGCATGGGTCTTTAAGTTAAGAGGCCTCCCGAATCAAGTCTTATATGGGCTTGTCTCTCTCTTGGACACGATGATGAGTTATGTTGCATCCCATGAACCCGGAGGTCGTCTAGGGCAATAAGAAGAGTATTATGAGAGAAGGAGACTCTCAAAACTCTTCTATATCTCAAGCTACAAAATTCTAAGGACTATTTCTCCCCAAAATTAAAGTATCTAAAAGAGAGAGTCTTACTCGTGTTTTATACACATTATACACGCCTATTGAAGATTTTTCCCTTCAAGTAGGTGTGTGTATTGATAGACCTTGAACTATTGATAAAGGACTTAAGACTAAGTCCTTGTTCAATAATATAATTATCTCCTTTTATCTCCAAAAAATATGATTAACAAATCAAGCAGCAAATCAATAAAGAATTCTTCTCAAGGACTCTTTGCAGTGGCATCATGCGTTAGACTCTTTGTAGTGGCACCATGTGTCATCACACAAGGCCAACCAATTCCATATATGGAGCATATTTGTTTCTAATTTATTAATTAATTAATCAATCAATAATGCAAAAATACATAGTCTTATTATAAATAAGACAAGCATATGGCATCATGTGTATTCAATACACACCCCCACATTAACTAGATATAGTCAACGTTCTTACATTTTATTTATCAATTAATTAACCTGATAATCACATTACCAATATTGGATAAATTATTGTGATAATCCGTATTGCTTACGAATCATATTCACGAGAAGGAAATTAAATGTAAATCACATATACATCTACAAAATTAATGTGAATCAAAATCACACAATTTCATGCCTTGGAAATATTATGTAAATCATATTTACATAAATATTTATATCAATCATAACCTTATAAATATTAATTATTGTGAATCTCTATTCACATTAATTAATGAGATATATATATTTGGGAATCTTATTCACAAATCTTCCTTAAAAATAATTTAATAAGAACTATTATTATTACAATATTGTCATCAATAGGTATAAGTCTAATACAATTAGGACTCATGAGATACAAATGCACATACTTGGAGATATTGTCGAGGAGATCATACTATCCATGTATAGTGACTTCAAATGTGGATAACTATCCAATTTCAGGGTTTATACTATTTTTGCAAATATATATCACTTATGAATGTTGAGCTTGAGTTGTAACACTTTACACTCTCAGTGAGCTCAATGAAACGCATCACACTCTCCATGTGATGGACAAAGCGTCGGTGAGCTGAATCCAGCTTCCTTGACCATTTCTAATCATATTCCAAACCATTTGGAATTAATAAATGAGCTCAAGGAGCTTGTATATTTCCATTTCCAAGACCATTTATGTTTCTAACATTTGGACATTGAAATTGGAATTGGAAATTGGATTTAAATGAATTGTGATTTAACCTAATTAATTCACAAATCATCTATCTAAATGGAGACACTATAATCTATGTCGTTTCATCACTCCCTTGGAATGGAAGTGTCATGGTAGATGATCCACAACAACAGATGTAACCCGGAAAATTCCCAATACTCATCCATCCTTAACACTAGAATACTTTGCTAAATATGAACTTTAAACACTGGTTTGACTATCTTCTTTGAAATGTATCAATAGATTTCTCATTTGCTAATTGAGCGATAATATTAATCATATACTTTCCAAAAATATATTTTAATATCTCAAATTCGTGTCTTATTTCATATACAAGACATCTATGCATGGAATTCATTTTGACCCCAAAATATCTCATGATTGAGATCTGTCTCCTGGTTCATCCACTATGAACTTGTATGATTCCTTCGATAGATCATACATCTCATATGACATCATATGCACACAAACACGCCAGTATATGGATCTTGTCTAGGTCAACAACCTATTGGTCTATCGAATGTGCATAATCAGATATATAGATGTATATATGCCTCAGATCAAAGGATGTATGCTGATCGTGACAATTACGATTCAGGTCTTAGTTTATCTCAACCTCATCAAGTCAACTCTTTGACTTGATTATTCCAACACTTATGTATTTCCATTCCTATGCTGAGGACCTGGTTTAAGAAGTCAGATTGAAATCAGTATTTAGAGAAACATTGCCATCTCTTTCTCAGACTGGAGATGGGTATTTAATATCACATATTTGAAGTCAGGTGTGTCCTCCCAGCTCCATGTTATTCAATATGACCATGGTACATAACCCTAATTGTATAATGTGATCTTAATAATAAACTGCATTCATTCAATTATTCATTTCATTTCAGATGGAAAAGATAAAATAATAACTTCTATTGCATTAATGGGTCGTCGAGGGCTTACAAGTCCAACAATACCTATAATGGAGACTTTCCCAAATGAGGCAATATTGTCTATCTCCTCACTTCCCTAGTATGTTGATATTGGGAACTATATTGTCACTATGAGTGTCCCACAAGATTGGCAGAAGCTGAAAGTTGACAAGTTCTTATCAGATATCCATTTTTACAAGTGGGGGATCCTTATACAAGGGTGTATATTATATCTAGAGAAGGTACATTCCTCAAGAGGATTATAGCAGTGTCCTCGAACATTGTCACAATTTGGAAGAAAGAGGAAACCATTCTTGAAAGCGGATGACAACAATAGTGCTTCAATGTGGCCTTTGATGGCCGATTCTTTTTAAGGATGCAACTGAGTATGTAAAAGGTCATACAAATTCTCAGCAGATGGAAGGAATAATCAACTCAAAAGATACAATGCCTTTAATGTGCATTCACTTATCAGACGTATTCGATGCATAGGGCATTGATTTTATGGGTTTATTTCCTAACATTCAGAGCTTTGAATATATCTTGCTTGACGTTGATAATGTGAGACGATGGGTGGAAGATATCCCTGCTCGAGCCAATGACAATCGCACTGGCTATCGCTTTTTTAAACATAATATCATTTCACGGTTCAGGATTTTGATGAGTCTGATATCTGATGGGGGTAGCCACTTCATTAACAAAGAAGCCAACAATGTCACGAAGACAACATTAAATGTCATGTCGTATTTCCTTACCATCTACAAATTAATGTCTTGGTCGAATGTCTAAATAGGGAGATCAAGACGATTTTATTGAAATTTGTGTGTCCCGATAGGAAGAACTGGTCACACTTGCTCGACTCAGTTCTATAGGCTTATCGTACTACATACAAGTCACCCATGGGTATGTCTCCCTATCACTTGGTATATGGTAAGCCATGCCACTTTCTCGTGAACTCATTCGCAAATCTTTGTGGGGAATCAATGTGTGTAAGTTGGATTCAGAGAAGGTCGGCAAGACCAGAAAGATTGATCTAAATCTATTGTTAGAATTTAGACACTATGCATACGACAATAGCCTGATGTACAAGGAAAAAGTCAAGAGATGGCATGACAAGCATATTGTAGGAAGACTTTCAAGCCTGGTCAGAAGGTCTGGTTGTTTGATGCGAAGTTGAAATGATTTCCTAGCAAGCTGAAGAGCAAGTGGACCATATCGTTCATAGTCCGAAATGTGTGTGACAATGAAAGTATCATGATATCTGGTTTGTCATTTGATGCACAACCGTTTGTAGTCAATAGATAGTTTCTGAAGCCATACTTAGAGCATGAATATTCTTATTTGTTATTGATTTAATACAAGTGGCATTTCAAGATGTGGTCTCAAAGGCAGAATGATCAGACACATGAGATCCAAAAACATCTTTTATTTTCTTCTTTTCATTTCATTTCATATTTTTTCTTCTACTGGTTTACCCATTCATCCCTTTCATAAAGTGCTATATTTAAGATGACTAGATCCCCCACATGTCTCCTGACTTGTTGATATTATGTTCTATACTTGTTGATATGGAGGATGAGTGACCTGAGTGTTTATTTTTCAATCCCCCACATGTCTCCTAACTTGTTGATATTATGTTCTATACTTAGGCCTTCTTTAACCTAAGTATAGTGGGAGACAGACCGAGTTGTTGTGTTTGTATATTCTACCCTCAATCGTCTCTGCTTTATGTGCATTCTTCTATACTGAGGAGTAGTTAATTTTAACTATAGGGGGACGATTGACTTCTTATTCTTCCATTGAGTCGTTATGGTATAGATTGTTTTATACTTAGCATGAGTTAAGTCAATCATTTTGCTCTTTAATCACTATGAGAATATAGTTTGAGCCAAGTATATGGGATGTTGTATAAATACATTGGCCATAACTCGTACTTTCATATTTTTAGTAAATATGGTTAATATACTACATTGTGTAAGGGATGAAAAATAAAAAAACTATAAAGAATAACTCATGTAAATATATATAAAATGTTTTGTAAAATTTATTGAAAATTTTTGATATTATTTTGCAAAAATGATTTGGAAAATGGATATAAAATTTCTTGAATTTTTTTAAAACTTTAAAAAAATCTTTGTAAAATATTTTCAAACCATTTGAAAAATAAGTTCTTTGTAAATGTTTGTAAAAAGTTTGTACAAATTATTTGTAAAATTTTTTTTGAAAAGTTCTTTGAAATTTTTTTTGCAAAATAAGTTTTCAAAATGTTTGATAAGTGTTTGCAAAAATATTTTCAAATTATTTGAAAAACCTGTGAATAATACCCTTGCAAAAAATTCTTCAAATAAAACATGTACATATTGTATAAAATCCCATATAAGTTTGTTTAAAAACATTCATACAACTTGTATAAAATTCTTTGCACTATATGTAAATCCTTATGAAAATCGCTAACTTTTTTGTTTTCAAAAATCCCATAAAAATTTGCAAAATTCAAAAATTCCTAAAATTTTTAAAAATATTTTCAAAACTCCATAAAATTTTGCATAACCTTTTTCTGAAATTTCTTTGAAAAGTTCAAAACCAAAATATCTATTTCACAAAAAAATTCTTGAATTGCATAAGCATTTTTTGGAATGGTCTTGACAACTAAACGAATTTGAGTAAAATCTGAATATTGGAGCTTGTTCTAGACCTTAATCAACTTAATTTCATAGGAGCCTTATAAGAACTAGAATTAAGACTTTTCAAGTCAACGAGACTTAATTCTTTAAGTCCACAAGACTATGTTTACATGTCATCTTAATTAGCCTAAGTAGAGTATTTCGAAGCATGCACACGACTCTTGTTGATAATGACCTATCTTGGACACAACACTCTGTACTTATCTTAAATCTAAGAAGGTGGTGAGGGCAAGATTCTATAGCTTGAGGAAGCATGTGCGGAAACATTCGTATAACCAATAAGTGGCTAGTGCGCATAAACCCAGTCCAATGGCAAGGATATCTAGAGACAGAAAGATTTCAGTTACAATAAGGCTTCAAAAGCGGGATAGTCTACTGGTTCAAGAGGAAAAATTCCTTATATGTAAATGTTGTTGTATATAATACCAAAAAAAGCAAAATTAAAAACTCCAAAAAGAATATACGAGAAAAAGTCAAAGAAAGTTGAAATCCCGTCAGAGTTATAAAATAAGATAGGCATTATGCTTCAAAGTCAATATCTTAAGGTTGCCTGCATCACAAGACATGGCTACACTAGCCAAGCTTTGTAGAATATGTGACTACGCTGGTCACTATACATTCTTCTCTCTACCCCCTCTTCTTGAGACGGTTGCACTTGAACTTAGAAGGGAGCACCCCGATCCTCGAGTAAAGAGTATCAAGATTGGATACGTAGGATTGTCTTGTTAAATGAGATTGTTCCTTGTTATTTCTGATGAGAAGAGTTACATTTACATACATTGTACAAGTCAGACTTATAATCATATTGGTTTGCGTATGAATAAAATTATTCTGAGCTGTCTGTTGAGGCGACCTGAATAAAGACTTGTGGAACTTCAGATCTATCCTATTTACAATAAAGTTATGAATGCATTAACAATATAAAGATCTTAACTGAGCTCCAAAATTTGGTTTTGTGAAGACAAGTATAAAAGTTATTATAATTCTAATTTTCTTTATTTTCATTTTTATTATTTTCTCTTTTGCATCACTTATTCTTCTAATAAGTGTTTGCTAGGGACTAGCAAAGCTAAAGTATAGGACGGTGATAGATACCCTTTCATCTACCTTTATTCTCCTATTTTTTTGTTTAAATCCCTATCAAAACACATATAAATACAACCAACTTTATAAAGTAGCACTATGTATTCATCTGTAGCTAGTACATAATTATATATATTTAAATAAAAAATAAAAGAATAAAGAAAAGAAATAAAAATAAATGAAATCCAAAGATACTGAATGATCCTAAACCCCAGATCGAGTCAATATTGACGTGGTCCATAAGGAATAAAGTGGGGGGGGAGATAAGGGTCAATACTGTATATTAAAAACCGTAATTTATAACTACAAAAATACCCATTTTGCACAGTTTTATTATTCATATTACACACCTTAAATAATAAAGTTTTCAATATGAAACTTATACATAAAATACTTATAAAGTTATAAAAATAATTGCACAAAAAAATAATGTACAATGTAAGTAGGACACACTGATGAAAGCCATAAACCAAACATCACATATCAATATCTTCTCTATATGAACTCAAAATTCACCAAATCACAGTCCATTGGATTCTAAATTAAATTATCTATTTAATGAAGGTAGTTTAATTAAAAATGGATTTAAGATATAATAGCCGACTTTCTGGGATCCTATTGTACTGTGTATCAATATATTTTATTCTTTACATTTTTACTCTTCTTATATTTTTAAACAAGTGTATATATTATTTTAAAACATATGAAAAATACTAACACAAATAAAATCATTAAAATTGAAATAAAATAAATAATTCCTAAAATATTTAGGAATACTATACATATAATGAATATACAAAAAAATCTTTAGAAATGCAAATAAAATTACAAAAATTAAATAAAAATATATAAATATGGATTTAATTATTTTATAAATATAAAAAATATGTACATAAGATATAAAAAATTGAAAATACAAAATAAAAATAAATTTTCAAAAATATAGGTAAATATACATATGAATACACATGTAAATATTAACATCCTACAAATATGGTTGTAGAAATAAATAAAAATACCCATAAATAGTTCAAAAAAAAAAGAAACATTTTTTATGTTTTTTGAGCTTTAATTAAAAAATCATCTACTATTTATTTCAAATTAATAAAACATTTAATATCTATTCTGCTCTCATCTGGTCCTACGTGGACTAATGAGGTACCCCCTTCATTGACTCTAGGTCAATTGTACCAACAAGTAGTCGATCATGTCATAATGTGTCACCGCCCATTTTTCCCAATTTTTTTAACATAATCCAGGGCTCGATGCACTTTAATTCTCCACACAATCTCATCTCCCAAGTGTTGTCTATCACACCCTATATCTTCTTCTATCAAGCATGCTTTGAATTCATAAAAAAATCGAGATCTATAAGCCCTCTTGTTTTAGCTATAAGAACACCTCATGCACCTTCAATCCAGGTTTAATTGTTCTATAGCCATTGCAACCCTTTTGAATCGATCTCTGGAGTAGTCACCTTGTGAAAGGAGGAGATCCCCGTGATTTGGTGGAATGGAGAAGGTGCTTAAGGTCAATTCAATCCCTCATCGGAGTAGCATCCAAGTGACTATGCTTCCAGACCTTCTAGGTCAAGTGAGTGTTTTCTTTCAATCCATTTTGTCTTGTTTTTTAATTCCTAGTTCAGTCTTCCCTGTAATTCAGTTTAAATTTGTCCTTAATCATCTTAAAACCAGGAAAACTCGTACGATGGAGTTGTAGAATTCCAATCTCCGTTCATCGTGATCGATCCCCTATTTCGACCCATTATCCATCACACATAGTTCCTCTTTGCATTCTCCTTATCCTAGACTACCAGACCCCCTCGATTCTGCAAGGATCAAGTTCCTCGACCTCCATCTCCCTCCCCTTCATCAGAGGTCTCTACCACGCATCACAACATATGCCACCCATTTTACTTGAGAAACGATCGAGGACCATCACACTCAAGCTGTGATGTTTTTGTGATGTTCTAGAGCAAGAGTAAGCCCCATCTGAGGGGTGTTCAACCAGGGACTTCATCTTTTAAGAGCCAGACTACCAAACCTCTACAAGTGAGGCAGACTATTTATACCACTCCAAGAGTTGTTTATCACTTCCAGCAACCCTTCGATTATCTCAGCAGTGAGATATACCACCTGAAGACATAGAATTAATCGACTGAAGGAACCCACATGACGTGTTTTTCCTTGCTCTTGTGGGGAAGCAGTCACCGCCCAATTGAAGGTGCCTTCCCAATTTTTATCTACACCACACGATGTAGAGCAACGCCAATCCCACGATCCGTCCCTTGATCTTATCTCACCCCTTCATCTGCAAAGGGGTATCGGCTGATCCACTCCCTCCATCAATTAAGTGAAGTGTCGAGCGTTATCTGATGGCACACACTTATTAGGTATATTGCACTTAATCCATGCCACGTCTTTTGTATTTTATTTTAGCACCATAATTGTCGTAGTAAGAGTAATATTAGTGGATATTTTGTGCTTGGGCTTCGAAGCTACCTGTATTTGCACATTAGTCCATTGCCACGTCACCTCACATGTCTCTCCAAGTGTAGCGTATGAGTATTTTGCCAAGGATTCCCTCCTATTTTATGTATTTCACTTTATTCAAATATTTTCTAAAATCAGTGTAATATTTTAAGGTAAATTGCATAGTTGAACTTGGAACTTTGTATATTTGCATTTATACTCTTGTGAGGCGTTGTAGGTGTGTGTTGCAAAGCGGATTTGATTGGCCTTCATTATTCAAAAATGCACAGAAATTCGAAATGCTATAATCTACTAGAAATAAAGGCTTTTTTCTACTATAGTAGGAAATATGTCCAGAAAGGCCCAATATCTCAATAGCTGCCATTAAACCCCTTACTGAAATGAAAGTTGTTGACATTTTTGAGAGGTATTCTCTTATCTTTATAGAGTCAGCACATATGTTCTTTCACTCCACTTATAGAGTCAGAATACGTGCAGCCTATTCGGATGAACTTGGTGTATTATAAATATTTTTATATCTCTAAAAATCATAAGAAAATTATTGTAAGTGCATGATATTGTGTTTATCCAAGCCTAATTTTTATTTGGCATTTTAAATACCTCTTTATTAAGAATGCAAAGAGATATTTTTCATCCCTTTCTATATATTAAAACATATAGAAATTAGAAAAAATATCTCCAAAAATCCCCCCAAAAAATATATTATCTATAATATATTATATTCCACCACATATCTAAAAATCACAAAAAATAAAAAATATAAGTTTCTAGTTCAGAATTTTCTATATTATTTATACTAGATATTACAATTAGTTTTAGGTTAATTTTGGACTGCTTTGTATTAAATAAACCTAAAAACCTCATATATTTAATCTGTGCATTATTTTTACATATTTATAAATTTAAAAAAACCTAAAAATTTTAAAAAAATCTATAGAAATTACCCGAAATAGAGAAAAATATCAAAATCATAAAAATAGTTTATTTCATATATTTTGATTATCTTTTAATATACCTAAAAATATAATACCTTATATATATTATATATCTTATATATTTTTTATATTATCTATAATGTCAATAGTCACAAAATTATAAAAAGAAAAGACAAAAAGAAAATTAAAATTAATTAGTAATAATTAATATTAATTTATCAATCTATCATGTAGATCACTGTGTTCGACACTCTATTATACTACCCTAAACACATTTATTGTGCAGTTATAATAAATTTCTATCTCACATCTGACTCTTTGATTGGATTATCATTTAATTCTAGATTTGATTGTTGCTTAATTAATAGTTGGTCAACACAGCGATTGCTTGGCTAGATATTTAACCTAGTAAACTTGCTTATCGATTAAACAATATCTCAAGAAATCTCCACCTTGAATTGAACTCCACTTGGAATGTAGCCTAGGAACTCTCTCTTTATTGACAAGGCCTTTGTGTCATAGAAAGACCACTCAAGTTCACACAGGTTGTGAACATGATGATAATTCTATTAAGACAAGGAACCAAGGTCTGGTCTTAAAGGGCATGTGGTGTTCGACAAGTCGCATCCAGAAATTGATGTATTGGACACTCTCTCGAAAGATGGCTCCCTACCCAATTGAATCAATCAATAGTCAACCCACGAATAAATATGATAATGAATAATACTGTGAGATGATATTTATTATGCCAAACAAAATACATGTATAGTATGCAAGTATAGGGGTCGAATCACTAAGAATAGTGGAGGATAGTCATAATTATTAATAATTAATAATAATTAGTTTTGTACTTTTTAGCTTTTTCTAATTTTTATGCGAATTTTTAGTTATATATTAATTTTGATGGATTTTGAAGTGTTTCATTTTTTATATTTTTAGATTTTTATTTTCTTTTCAATTTTGCAACTTCTTTAGTTTCTTTTTATTTTTCAGATATAATATATATTTGTAAATAATAATAATAATGAAATTATATATTATAAAATTAATATATAAAATATATAGTATATATAGAGTTTTATAATTTTAAATATACTAAAAATGTAGTAAATATAATGTTTTTGTATTTTGATTGTTTATTCTCTATTTTTAGTAATTTTATATTTTTTTAATTTTTATGTATTTTTAGTGTATTAAAAAATACAAAATAGTGCCAAGAATAATTATTTGAACTAGTTTTATTTTTAAAAATTACAAACAGGCCAAAATTAAACTAAAACTATTTTTAGTATATGATTAATCTCCATCTTTTTGCTTTATTTTTTCATTTTGGCCTTACGTAACATGCTAAATGCATGTATATAGCATAAATTTATCAAAATAAACACTCTGGAAATTGTACAAAAATTGTATAAATACTATTTAAATATTGTATTTAATTCCAAAATAAAAGAATAGAGGAAGAAAAGAAAACGAAATGAAACACCATAGGTGTTGAGTGACCCTAGACCACGAGATCCAATCATTATGATGACTTAGAAGACAAGGAATAAAGTAGGGAGAGATAAGGTATATGAATTGTACATAATAAACATAAAACCCCTAATTTTTTAGTCATCTATAATTAATTTTTGGCACCAATTTTATTCAATTATTTTCACACCTCAAATAAATAAACCATCAACATGAATTTTGTAGATAAAAATACAAAGAAAAATACAAAATTTAGTTCATAGAAAAATAATGCACAGTGTGCTCAGGACAAACAAAATAAAAAGTCGAAATAAAAATTGTACAAACTTGTATCTTCTCTATAATGTATCAAAATGGATCAAAATGACTTCAATTATATATAACATTTTAATAATCTATTTAATGAAGGTGGTTTCGTTTAATTTGTAGTTAAGATGCAAAATTTAGATTTTGGAACCATATTGTGCAATATACTTGTATATTTTATTCAATATATTTATTCTTTGTATTTTTCAAATTCTTTAATTTTTATAAAATTATATGTATTATTTAAATACGTGTTCATAATTACAATAAAATAAGACCATTAAAATCAAATTATAAAAAATTACACTTTAATACATAGGTAAAATATAGATGTATATACCTGAAATACATACATAATGAATTAAGTATACGTACAAACTCAAAAAAATACAATAGAAATATCTAAATGTGTATAAAAATAAATCAAAAATATAAAAAATACATGTATAGAATAATAAATATATATTATAAATTAAAAACAAAATACAGAAATATGTATTTATACCTCTATATTACATGTAAACATTAACTTGCAACAAAAAACTTCAAAAAAATAAATATCAAATTAAATTACTATGTAAAAAGAAAATCAGATTTTTTGTTTTTACCAAAAATTAATTAAATCATTTGCTATTTTTTATCGAATTAATAAAACATTTCGACCAGGGATTTTTTTGGTTGGTCCACATGGACCAACCAGAAAGCTGCCTATTTTGACCTCCGATAAACTCCTTTTCTCAGGCTACCAACCGCCATCATACTGAGAAGACCCCCATCTTCTCCCATTTTTCTTGGGTGATCCATCACTCATTTCCCTTTGATTTTTCATTCAATATCTACTCCACTCTGTCAAGATCAACGCCTACGCCCATAATCCCTTGTACATACCCCCGATTCATTAGAAACCCTAGGTGGATAAACCTCCTTGCTCTGTCAATAAATAAATCACCCAACCCTCCTTCTAGAGTTTGAACCCTCTATTTCCCCTATAACCCCAATCCGTAGTGTGTGTGCGAGCTTCCTGGTGACAATAGGAGTTCCGTCGAGGTGTCGACGTGGAGAAAGGAGGTAGAGAGGAGGTCCACCACTACGAAGTTCAGCAACTCTGTTGAGGGTTCGCTGCTCCCTAGAATATCTAGGTATGAGCTATTTTCCTTTGCTTTTTATCTCGCATTTTTGTTCCTTGGTTTAGGGTTAGCATTATTTTTATTAATCCAAGAGTAGGTTAGCGTAATTTCCAATATCTTTGTCAACCAGGAGCTTGAGCTGCAGGTCGAAATCATAGTGATTCTGACATCTTCCAACTCCCATATCACCTCCATCTCGTTCCCCTATGCTTGCTCCATATCTCGACCTGTAAACTTCACCCTCCACAAATTTTGCAAGAATCAGAATCGATAGGTGCTCCTCCCCACCATTCATCGGAGCATATTCGCCCCCTTGCACGCATCAGCTTCAAACTGGGTCGAGGATGCTCCCCTCGAGCCCCTGAGAC
This sequence comes from Ottelia alismoides, assembly GCA_037367405.1. Lineage (NCBI taxonomy): Eukaryota > Viridiplantae > Streptophyta > Magnoliopsida > Alismatales > Hydrocharitaceae > Ottelia > Ottelia alismoides. The sequence continues at coordinate 381,489 of JAZKJV010003751.1, forward strand.
TTTTTGTGTAGGTTTGAGGCAAAGAAGAAGCCCCTGGGCATAGAATCGAGGTTGGAATAGAAGCTTCAGGTGTGCGAAGAAGAAGACCCTTCAGGATCCCATCATTGGGACTTGGACCCTCTTGACATCTCCTGCAGTCGTGGTTAGACCCAGGAAGGTGATGGACTGATCAGACATGAAGAAGTTTGCCAGAGCATCGAGTTCTCGTCGACCGAAGGAGGAATGGGGAAGTGTTCTTCCATGTTCTTTCATAAGCCTCCAGAGTCGTCATAAAAAGCTCTTGGCCCATATCTAAGCTGGATCGTTGATTTAAATCGAAATGAAGCACACCTGGCACCATTGGATGCACGTTAGTGGATCACTGCGGCCGGTTGGATGGCACACAACCCTAGGTAATTTCTTAGACACCCTCTATTTTTTTATCTTTTTGTTTTATCCTATAAATTTGAGTTATAGTGTAAAAAGATGTGGATAAATTGCATAATGGACCCTAAACTTTTTGTATATAGTTTTTAGTCATGCTGCCACCCATGTGAGATCCTTGGTCTCTTTGCATGCATACCCTTTTAGGTCCTTGTTAATATTTAGTCCAATAAAAAATGAAACAAGTGTAAATATTTTGGTGAAAATTGCATGTTTGGACCTGGACTTTGAGTCTTTTGCATTTATGCCTTATCGACGTGATATGTATTTATAGTATTGGAGATTTTGCACATGTGCCATCCAAGTTCTCTGTAGGGTTTGTAAATGCATCTAAACTTAGTTTTAATTGCAAATAGATCATTGTCGATGCTACATTTTTATGTTTCTTTTATTAAAAATAGCCCTAATTTGAATTTAATTTTGGGAAAAATCATATAGATGCCTAAAATGATAATCTTTCATGCCATGATTTTAATTTTTGATTTTATGAATTTTAAGATTTATTTAAAACCAAATAGTGGCCATTTATTTACTATCTAACTATAAAATGCCAAAAAATATCAGAACATCTCTCAAAATTCGAAGAAAATATAATATGTTATATTTTAACTCCGGTTCAAAAATCACAAAAAATCTCAAAAGAAATCCCAAAAATTAGGAAATCCTTGCTAACCCTAAAAATTAAAAAATATTCTAAAAAATTCCAAAAATATAGTTTCTTATCCCGTATTTTTATATTTACTTATTACTATCTATTAAAATTGATTTTGAGAAATTTTGAACAATTTTGTTATTTTTTACCTCAAATCAATTCGTCCTATTTAAAAAGCTCCTATTTTTCCTTATTTTTTATTTTAAAAATGCAAAAAAATGCAAAATTTCCTCAAAAATATGTAAAGACAGGAAAATAGTATAAAAATATAAAAAGATTTTATTTGGACCTTTTTTACTATTTTCATCTATAGTTATAAATAGTATCTCCTATATAGCTTATATATACCTATATATTATTATTTTTTTATATTATTATTTATTTTATCAATACTATAAATATATTCTAAAACCTTTAAAAAATAAATAATGACTTTTTTGGTCATTTTCTGATTTTTGTATATTAATTATGTATATTCCATTATATAGTATTTTATAAACCTTTATATGAAACTTATATATGTATATATTATTTAAGTTAAAGAAAGAAAACTAAATATCAAAGAATTAAAAAAATAATATATATAAATATATAGTTATATAATATAATAAAAAATGTATTATTTTATAAATAAAAACACACAAAAACCATGACTACATATTGTGCATACTAGTATACACTCGCATTATTTGTTTATTTAAATAATTCCCGCTATGTCCCTTGTTCCATGTGTTCAACACCCTACCAGCTTGTCCACTATACACATTCATTGTAGGCTTTTAATAAATTTATATTCACACATGAGTTTATTGCTTTATTTATTTGATTGTGGGTCAATTGTTGACTTATTCTATTTTCATGCACGGTCAACTCGACGATTATGCCCTCTCCTTGTGAAAGCACATGACTACCTCTGAAAGTGGGATAATCAATATATAGTATATAATATAAAGAAAATTCACAAATAAAAATATTTTTTATGTTTCTTTAATATATGTTATTTTTATAGGATTTTTAGAGTTTTACAATTTTTAAGTTTTATATTATTATTTTTAGTGATTTCGAGATATGTGATAATATATAATATAATGCTGATAATAAAAGTTTTATGAATTTTTTGAAGTGGTTTTATATTTTTTGGGTTTTAATAATTAAACAAACTAAATATGCATGTTTTTATATTTTTAATAAATATGAAATTGTTTTAAAATAACAAGAGAAAATTATGCATGATTAATCCATGTGTTAAGCATCTAGCATAAATTTCCTAAAAATTTTAGAGCAATAAAAATATGTATAAAGGAAAAGATACACAAAAATAAATTGTTAAACTGGTAGAGACCTTTTTGCAATTTAATAAACATTTAGTTCATTTAATAATAGGTCATGAAAGTTCAAGGGTATATATACAATTTACCCAAAAGGAGCCTCATGTGGGACAGAAGCTGAGGTGACATGGGCTGGACCTAATTCTAAATACGACAAAGATTAAGGGTCCAGTTGCAATATAACAACAAAATATTACACATAACTAAATATTTACATGAGTAAATAAAACTACAAAAGGTAGATTGGGGTTTTTATAATTTACCCCCTTTTGAATGCTAATCACGGGTGGCGATGAGCTTCACTATGAGATCAAGGGTCCATATGACTCAATAATGGTTCGCAAACCACGTACCTTATTTAGATCCGCATATGGATCTGACAGTGGAAAAAGGGCTCGATCCAATGATTTTCATGTAATCTAAAGGTCTCTCAAGATCGGATGGTAGAGAAGTTGTCTGGAAGATGGGGAAGAATCCTCGCTTGGGCGAGCTTCCTCTGGTTGGATCTCTTCACTCTAGCAGCCTCTCGATATCTAGAGATGTTCGATCTGCTCCTGGAGGTGGTCTACAACGCATAGAGGTGCTAATAGAGTCCAGGCCCTAACGATGGGGGCATGGAGGTCAAAGAAGAATGGGGCACATGGAGGTCATGTGCACAATTGAATCACACCCAAAGAGAGGGTCCTTGAAGCGTAGACCTACACAAGAAGTATAGGGGGACAAAGGAGATCGGTCTTGGCCTTTTGTTTGGTGGATCTTGTTAAGGATGAGGCGTAGAGGAGGTCTCTGGCGTATGGTGGCGAAGTGGATACAGTGGAATCGATCTGGGGCAGATCGAGGTGGATGGAGTGGTCAGGAAGGTTGAGAAGGTGACAAGGAAGGTGATGTGGGCGTAGTGTAGTCAGGACAATGCATGGATAAGAGGAACAAAGACCAGAGCCTAGAGCTCCGACATACTCTCCTATTGGAAATCTGAGCTAAAAACATGAAATAACCTCAAATAAAATTATGAAATAAACACGGAATCGAAATACAAAGAAAATGTTGTACAATAAAAACCTCAATAGAGCCCTAATTGCTCCACAGAAGACACCATCAAAGCTATGCTTCAGGCTGATGGGAACCACACTCTACCACCCTTATCCAAGCCACAGACCAGGGGGCAGCGCCTCCTGTCACAAGGGAGACCTCTAGTGAAGGGTCTCTAGGGTTATGAGTGGGAAAGAATGGATTCAATTCAAAATAATGGCTAGGATTTTGTTTATAGCAGTCAGGAAGGTGGCTTCAACAATTAGGGATTGCGGTCGATCTTGGCAATGTACAAAAGATCTAGGGTAGGGCGTGAAATAGGGAGATGCAGTTGCAGAGATTGCGTGAAAAATCAAGCAAAAGGGAATAGTGTGATGTCCATAAAAATTGGGTGAAGTGTTTGTCTCGAGAAGGTCCTAACAAGTCAAAGTAGGTGAAGGGGCAGTTGACCATGCAATCAACACACAATAGAAACTCATTAGTCCACATCAACCAGAAAATGACGAAGCAGAATAATTCCCTTATTATACTGATAAAATATAATAAATTATTTTCTTAATTAAAAGTCAGAACATAATAATTGTTTCTTATTTTTTGTACTATTATATATATATTTCTATTTATTTACAAAACTATTTATTAAGCGCTCATTTATAGAGGTATCTACATAGGTATATACCTATATTTCATGTATTTTATTTTTATATTGTATTTTTATTCTAATTTCACATGCACATATTTTATAAAATCATAATATAATTAAATATATTTTTACATATATTTTTTTTGATTGTATTTATATACTTAAATAAATATAGTATATGCATTGAAAAAATGGTATATCTATGCATTTACTCCATGATTTATTTGAAAGCATTTTTAATAGTTTTATTATATATATTTTTATTATAATTCAAATAATATTTACAAGTATTTTAAAATATAAGAATAATAAAAAATAAAAAAAATAAATTAAATGAATAAAATATGTAGGTGTGTAGTACAATGTGACCCCAGAAAGATGGCATTTGTCTCTTAAATCCATTTTCAATGAAACAATCTCCATTAGAGAGATAATTTAATTTTAAATGCAAAGGAGATAAGTTTTACAAATTTTGAGTTCATATGGAGAAGATATTGATCTGTGAAGTTCTGTTTACAGCTTTTTCATCTATGTGTCCCATTTGCACAATACCTTATTTTTATGTGCGATTATTTTTATAATATTCTAGGTATTTTTATGTACAAGTTTCATGTAGAACAAGTTATTATTTGAGGTGTATAGAAAGAAGAATAAAATAGGGATAAAAAATAGCTATTTAAAGTGTATAGAATTAGGTTTTTATGTACATTGTCTAGCTATTATCTCTCCTTGCTTTATTCCTTGTCGACCAAGTCAATATTGACATAGGCTCAGGATTTAGGATCAGACAATATCTTTGATATTTACTTTATTTTTAGTTTATTTTCTTGATTCTTTTATTTTGGATTTGAATACAAGTATTTCTACAATATTTATAGGTTATTATGTCAATCTTATTTCTTGTAGATTAAAGGTATTTTCTTGTATTTTACTAGGGATTTAAAGCCAGAAATAAATAAAAGTGATGAAATGGAGAATCATCAACCCCTTATACTTGCCTTTGCTAGTCCCTAGCAAACACTTATTGAAATTGAGTGCTAAAAAGAAAACTAAAGAAAGGAAAAGGAAATAACTTACTACAATTTTGATTCTTAAACTTGTCTTCAAAAAATCAAAGTTTGGAGCTCGGTCAGAACTTTGGATTTTAAGTTTGGTCAGAACCTTATTGGAAATCAGATTTAAAACCCAACTACCCTTAAGATCTGCAAAACTCTTGTCAAGTATCCTCAAAAGCTAGGTCAAAACAAGTCTACTCGTATACAAACCCTTATGACTATGAGTCTTACTTGTACAGTGTAAGTGAAATGTAACTCCCCACTACTGAAATGAAAAAGAGACATTCTTCTCCGACATAATGACCCTAATTCCCCAATCGAGCAACTCTTTCCTCGAGGAGCTAGGTATTCCCTTCTATGTTCAAGTACAATTATCTCAAGAAGATGGGGCTAGAGAAGAGAAAGGGTGGAAGCCAGTGTAGCTACATATCCTTGGATGCTTGACCAGTGTATCCATGTCATTCAGCTACATGCACCATAGAATCTTTGACTTTGGAGAACAAGCTTTCTTATTGATACATGACTCCTACAGGAATTGAATTTTTTCTATCATTTTTTAACGTTTATCTTTTTTGGAGTCTTTATTTCATATTTTTTAAGTGTATATGTACAACAAGGTTTACATAAGGAATTTTTCCTCTTGAGCCAGTGGACTATCCCTCTTCCGAAGCTTTATGGCAACCCACAACGTCCTGTATTTAGTGAAGGATATGGGAAGATCCTTAAGCACATCACGAAAGAGAGAAGATTGCACCATATGCGATCGGAGCGACTAGTCTCACTAGTTTCTCGAAGCAGTGGAATTTAAAAAAATAAATAAATGATGAAACCACAAGACCCGAAAACATTTGTCGAGTCATTTCTTCTAAATCACAAATAAGATGTAGGATTAACTATTGAAGTGTGGTTGTGATAGAGTCTCTAAAGTAAGAGAACTCATGTCTCAAGTCCAATCTGACAGAGCATACGCTTGCAAGCGCATTAATGACACATGTGCTCCTCGCAATCCAAGTTGATAACGATCCAAGCATCGGAACTCCTGATTTCATCACACAAATTCTAGCATCTTCTTCACGAGAAAGAAAAACCAAAGAAGATGGAGATCGACAAGTAGTCAATCCGGCAGCACAATGGCATCGTAATGACTACGCTTCTCTCTACACAAGGGGTGGACGGCCACACTTGAGAGAGTTAGAGAGGGGCATCTAATGAGAATGTGTGAGAGAGAGAGAGTTGCAAAAATGTTGTGTAAAACAAGACCTAGGGTTGCCTCTTCTTTTATAGTATTTCGGTGTCCATGGATCACAATCCATGTAAAACATAAAATTAATGGTTGAGATATATTTGTGTTTCTATTCAATGACCATGTTTATTGTATAAAAATACAACAACAATTAGTTTAAATAAATTAAATATATATTGAATTATCAACAACATAGTTTATTTAATTTAATCAATATGGATAAGAGGATGAAGAATGAGTCCACTTACTAAATATAGGAAGGATAGCCACTCTTGATCAAGTCAATGGTGGCCGTCTACCCTCCATATGGAAGGTGGCCCATCCTTTTAGTTTATGTGAGATTTTATATCTCACATAATCCTCTATATATTTACAACAACTTTTATTGTAAATATATTCACAAAATTAATTCCAAAGTAATTTGTGAATATTCCCATCATGCCATTGAAGGAATACGAATCATATTCATATGCCCAAAATAAAATGTAAATTGTATTTTCAATTAACTATCTAATGTCAATCCAATTCACATCAACAATTAAGTTATAAATACTATATACAATTCGCTCTCTCTAATATATTATAAGTCACGTTTATAAAATTTTTGATTAGTGTGGATAGTGATATCTACACAATTCATATCCTTCATAATTAAATCATATTTAATTATCTTGGATCATCATTCCCATGCATCTAAATAATATGAATAACATTCACATTATTCATGATGATTAAATCACATTTAATTATCAATTTCTCAATGCTTAGATACATTATTCATCAATGGAATTATTCTTGAACACTTTTAAGAATAATGCACTTTCTCCGTGGATATTTGGAGATAAGGATAGGGCGATTGTACGTTCCACATATAGTGACTTGGATATTGATATCACATCTCAAATACAGATCTTGGGGACCTCCCAAAGATGTTTGATTAAATCAATGCCGTAAATCTAATCTTCTCATTGCATATGAATTATATTCAGATCAATGTCCAATATTTAGACTATGACCATATTACTTCTCTAGTGACATGAGTCACTAAAATCCAAACATGTTTCATGACTCCCTTGGAATGGAAGCGTCATGGTTATACAATCATTTATGATAACATCACCCTCGGGTATTCCTAATACTTGTACATCTTACATACTGGAAGACCAAGAATAAACATAAAGTTTTAGATCTTATTTAGATTGTCTCCTTCAGGGTTTTATAATTAAGTTTCTCATTTGATCATTAGGAGTCCGTATCGATCATATGCTTTCTAAAAGCATATAACATACCCAGGTATTGATCATATAATTTTAAGAAGCATATATCAAACCTACAAATTCAGTCAACCTTCCAAAACAAGATGATCGTGCACCAAATTTGATTCTCAATATCTCATGAGTGAGCTCATGTTTTCCATTTATGTAATGAACTTGTATCCCTTTGGGAGATCGTATTACTCATATGCCCTTATATGCACACCAACTCGTCGGTGTATAGACCTTGATGAGATCATCAACCTATCGTTCTGCCCAATGTACCAAACATATAGTAACATATTTTTCTCTTGTCATAGGATGTGTGCCTTTATCGTGATAGCATACGACATAGATCTTTGGTTATCTTGATCTCATTAGTCAACTCTTTGACCTAACTTATCTTACACCTCTGAATCTCTATTTCTATGTAGAGGATCCCATCAAGAGGTCAGTCAGATATCAGCCAAAAGAGAAAGGATTGCCATGTCCTACTCAGGATGGAGATCATCTCTTAATAATCATTAGACGTTTCTTAATGAGTCCTCAATATAACTCTTTAGATATTCATCCAAGCGCCAACCTCTATGATTCAATGATTAAATCAATAGTTGTATAATCATTAACATGACCATGGTACATAACCCTTATTGTACTACGGAACCTATTATGCAGATTAATTATTCTTCATTTCATATTAGGAAATGATATTTGCAATTAAATTTATTGCATAATGACTCGACGTGGGCTCGCATGTCCAACAATCTCCCACTAGCCCAAAGAGACATTAATGGGATAATCTTTAAACCCACACTCATGTGGTAATCATAAGCTATTTAGAAAAATAGCTAGGCAAGTTGACTAGTCACTCTGTTCCCGAGAGACTATGTTAAATCCTTTTATGGTGCTTGCATATCCCCTAGTAATAGTGCTCGCATCCAATGCAAATGCAGCATCTTATGCAATCAATACTTGATTTTGTTAAAGCACTTATAATGTCCTTGACACTATAGCTCAATAATTATTATAACCAGCATGTAATTCCTATTATTCTTATCAAAATGCCCTTATTTCCGGAGATCACTACCTCTTAAGACTAAGACCATGTTATATGTCTTATAAGGCATCTGCAGTTAAGACCTTTTATATCAATATTTATATAGTCTTAAGTTCTTGAAGACAAGACTTTGATATCACTATCTTAAGAGTGTTGTCATCATTGAAGATATTATTATTATGCAATAAAGTGATTTATCTCCATAGTAGAATTAGTAATAATTTACTACTCCCACTGCATGGCAGACATATGATTTTTGTATACATCTAGCATACACCAGGCTTCTTATAATTGATGCACAAAGGCAAGAAGTTTTAGCATTCACTTCCTCAATTCTTTGAGATGTTATCCCTTCAGATAGGTCGGTATCATATTTTAAGGGAAGGAAGCCTTCCTTGGGTTTTTTTCCAAAAATAGATTATGTCCAAGGTGTATTACTAATGTGACGGTCCCAATACCCTCTTCTCTTTACTTCTGAACATTTTCAGAAGTAAGACATAAGAGGCATCCTTGAGATCATATCTCAAGGTATGAAACAACCAGATTATAAAACACTTTTTGTCATCCTTAAATCATTCCAAATGATTAGGATTTTATCTACATTTAGCATGATGAACACATTGGCACTCCCACTAGGCTTCATATGATTCATTAAGATTCTATATGAAATCATAACATTTATGATTTCGTCAAATCTAATGTTCCCGCTACAAGAAGCTTATTTGAGTACATAGACGGGGTTCCTTTAGCTTGCAAATTTTGCCTTCCTTAACTATGAAGCCCTGGGCTACTTCATATGAATATCCTTAGTGGGGAATTAACAGAGGAATGGAATCTGGACTTCCATCATTTAGATATCAGAGTCAAGTTGTGTAGCTATAGTTAGCAATATTCTGATGCATTTAAGCACGGTCACTGAAGAGCATGTCTCATTGCATGTGATGTCTTCTCTTCGTATGCATCTTGTGGATACAAAACATGCTCTGAAGGTCTCTACCTTCTCATCAGTTTCCCTCTTTCTCTTGAAGATCCATTTACACCTAACAAGCATTACACTTATAGGTGGATCCTCAAGGGTCCATATACAATACTTGTATATGAAGTTTACTTTAGACTTTATTTCTAACATCCATCTTTCCAAGTTACAGTCCTCATAAGCTTCATTATATGAAGTAAGACCATTGTCAGACTTATCTGACACATGGAATCCATACCCTTTAGGTGGTCTTACCACCCTCAAACTAATTTGAAGAGGTATGTGTGTTTCATCTCTAATTGCCCTTGTAGTTTCCGATTTCACTTGCCTCATTATCTTCTCAAGATTCAATTAGTTCCTTTACTTCATTTTCATCTTGATTCTAAAGGGAGTCATAGTCTAAGAATCATATCATTATAGATGAGATCTTTTAAGAATCTCAAGGTTATAAAGTATGTATCCAATACTACCCTTTATTTTCCTAATGAAGTAGCACTCTCTAGTGCTAGATTCCAGCTTACTTGCATCCATGACAAGGTTATGGACAAAGCAACCCTAAATCCTCAAGTGTTCAACTCAAGACTAGGTTCCAAACCAAATCTTATGAGGGTTTTTGTATTTAGATTTGCATGGAGTCTTATTAAGGATATATATTGTAGTCTCTACTATATATACATATATATATATACATACTCGGAAACTAAGAGGTTATTATGCTAATATTCATCATTGACAATCACGTCACACATGATCCAATTGTATATCCCTACAATTGTGTCGAGTTTAGGTGTATTAGGAGGAGTGATATAGGAATGATATTCCTTTTTCCATAAGGTATTCCTTGAATTCATCTAATAGGTACTTGCTACCTTGGTTAGATCCAATTAGTTTCATCTTCCTTCTAACTTTGGTTCAAAATCAAAATTGTGAAATCGTTGAAAATTTCAAATGTTTCTAAAGTAAAGGGAAGAAATCTCATATCACAAATAATCGTCAATAGGATATCTCATATCATAAATCTTTATTATGATATAGATGATCCACATACATTAATAAGTATGAGATCTTGAATACCTTAGCATTTTACACCATTCTCATAGAAGGATGAATTGGACATTTTACTTCAAATACAATATTCGTATGTATGTAAGATTTGATATTTCAGACAGTCTAAAGGTTCGTCTCTTACTAGTCTATTGATCTCATCAATAGACATATGTCCAAGTCTTAATGCCAAGTCATTGTCAAATCATGTTCATCCTCCCATTGATCTTTTATGGTTTAAATTTTCATTATTAGAAATGTTAATGAACCATTCATTAATTTTCTAATTTAGTATAGTTCTCTAGATGTTAGATTATTTTCTGAAGCATATCGATCATAACTCTTTATGATAGGTCTTTTCCATAATACATGTTTATTTCCAATATTTAGAAATAAACTATGAATGTATTCAAATATCTAGGTCATAGAGACATTCTCTAAGACCAAGGACTCTCCCACTGGAAATATAAAGTCTATCTATCCAATAGAGATTGTTGCAACAATTGCATCAATATCCAGGTGGATGACCATTAAACCTCAAGATCAAATTTTATAGTCTTCTAAAACAAATTCAACCAATTGCAAGTGTTATTAGAAGAATGAGATGTAATTATTAGACTTAGATCTTATCAAATAAGCATGCCAATCAATGCTTATATATGTAGATGTAAGATGCCGATGTACTATACGAGTCCTTAAGGATCCTAGATAGTCTACATAGTCATACCATCAGTACATTAGCTTATTGCAGTATTGGCATTCATCCAACTCTTTGGATGTCATATGGAAGTCACAGAAGTACAGTCATCTCTTTGACTTTCTTTTATTCTTTGGTCAGACCCATGCTTCCACTATGCTTCCTTCATTTATAAACATCCAGTGCTTAAAACAAAGGATCTCTTATGTTGCACTCAAAGATTTCAATATAAGAGTATTTCAACATTTATATATGCTTCATTCAATTCATACAATATGAATATTATGAAGCTTCATGGATGGCTTGAGTATAAATAGTAGACTGATGGCACTTCTCGTATTTACATCCATCTTGACTCTTATAGACTTTGGTTCAGGTAGGTACTCAAACATTTTGAGTACATCATCTCTTATCGAGCCACCATTCTGCATAATGCAGTGAACCTGTCATTCATGATGAAATGTTGAGAGCACTTATGTATATCAAAACATCTTCTTAGGTTTTACAATGATTATTTGACAATTACGATCATCATCGACATGATACTTCCAAAGGACACTCGATGAGAGTTCAAGACTATAGAGACATACAAACCAAAGGTTGGTGTCCCAGTATCTATTTAGTCATCATTCTTCATTATCATGAGGAAACTTGCACACTGCAACCACATACACTATGTGTCCTATTACAAATACAATATCTATATCATGGATCCAATCCATGATATTTTAGTGGTTATCATTGAGTAAAGTTTTGAGTAGGTTTAATTTAGGTAATATAAATTTGCATAAATATATATTTTACTTTGATTAAGGTTTTTTATATCAAAGGTTTCTTGCTCTATCAACTCTGAAAGTTCATTCCCTTAATTACTTTCAATGCAAGAGATATACTTACTGCTATATCTCTAGCAAGAATAGGGATCTCCTTTTCTACCTTAGTTACATCCCAATATATGAGAAACTATAATTCGGGTAAAAATAAGCGGGAACTCATTCCGCCTTGCATGTCCAACTTGTACTTCCCAATTTGGTCTTTAACACTTGGGCCCACAACCCCTAAGGCAATATTGACACAGCGTTAATTGAATTAATCGTCAACAGGATTAGAACTTGCTATGCACAACCAAATATCCCCCCAATATTATGAGGAACCGATATTGGGGTCACTATGCATACGACCTTACTCTTTCGAGAAGAAAAGAGCCCAATCCATGTGCGCTTGTATGCATGAGCTATCACTTCAGGCATGCGTCTCCTACATACAATCCATGTCGACGGAACCCTTCACCTTGATAGAAGACAATGGATGTCACTTATGTGATCCTCCATATTATGTTCAAATTTTAATTAATTATTATGAATCATATTGATGAATCCTTGATTCCCACTCTTTATTTTTTATTTTATCTCTTCTTCGTGGCAAAACACCCTGTAAATACAAGTAAATGTAATAATTTAGCATTCATCATGCATTATTAATATTGCATATTTAGCATGTATTTTTGCAAAAATAAAAGAATAAAGGAAAAATAAAAAGAATGATGTATTTAGAATAAATACAGAGTGACCCAAACCCCAAGAGAAGGTCAAGACTTGACGTGATCGTAAAATAAAATAAGTAGACAGAGATAGGGTCTACTACGTATTGTATATATCACCCATACTTATAAAGATTATTTATTTATTTTTGATAAAACCAAAATTATTCTATTACACCCTTGTATATTGTTTTAATAATATTATAAAAAAAATATAAATCAGGAAAATAAAAGAAAAAAAATAAAATCATCAAGCCTTTGTATAAAAGACACACGTACATATCAAATCCAATATTTATTTTTTACCCTTAAATAATCTACAAAAATAAAATAATTTTTTTTATACTTCTAAAATTAAGTTGTAAATAAAAAAAATATAAAATAAGGGTATTTATGTAAAAATATTAAAAAAATACTTGTACATAATACATAGGTATAATATACATGTATATAACACTATATATTGTATATACATTATTTTATTTTTCATAAAGTAATTAAAAATCATAAAAAATACTTTATATAATAATAAACATTTTTAATTTTATAATGTTTTTATTTTAAATTCATTTGCTATTTTTTATTGAATTTCTTTTTTATTTTGTAAATCCTTATTTTCTATTGGTCCACGTGTGTTTGTTGACCCTGGTCAACGTCACACACCAGGTCGGGTCAGGTCTCACTCCTCTCGCCGGAGCCACTTCTCTGGTTTCTTGCGCCCACACCCAATCGCCTCTTGCCTTGATATTCAGACTCGAGATTCCTCGGACACCCGAGATTCTCTTGGATCCCTAGAATCACTAGGATCCCCATAGGGTTGCGCTACATCTCTCGATCTTTCCATACCCTGGGGAACCCTATAAAACCTCTCCTCAGACTTCGCTATCCCTCCAGCTCATCCCTCGCGCCCCCATTCTTCCCTAGCCACCTTCAGTGGAGTGACAGCCACTCGAGGAGCTACTTAGGATCCTTAGGAGACACCTGGAGGCTTGTAGCTCGCTTCGTGGTCGGAGGTCCGCCGCGAGTAGCCTCCCAGCCCGCTGCAGCTAAGTCGAGGCCAAAACCCATCCTTCTACCTTCGCCTGAAGCTCTGGAACACATCTCGACCTTGAGGTATTTATCTTTCCTTTCGTTTTTCCCTGTTTGATTGCAACTTCCCATTTCGCTCCACCATCGTTAGCTGGCTCCGACCACAAGGTCTAGAGCCCTTCATCCACATCTATAAAATCTGATCGATGCCTCACCGCATCCAGCACCTTCTCACGCAACCTATTCACCCTAAGGCTCAACCATCAGGTCAGGATTAGGAAGGGTATCCTTCCCGCGAGTTCGTCGGACACCCAAACCCCATGCCTCGTGGCTTCTTTCCTTCTTTGCTACAATAAAATGATAGGAGCGTATCCTCCGATTCTCCTTTCATTTGCAGGTACCCTCGCATGAGAGGAGGCTCATTTGGACCTCTAGTTGCTCGGTGGAGCAGCTCCATGTAAAGCACCTTCCCTCTGGCCATCCGATCGTCATCCCTCACATCAGCCTCCTACATTCGACACGAAGAACACTTCCAGAGGTGCTGGACCTTATGGAGGCTCGATCAGCTCAACTGAGCTCTGCCAGTCCCTGAACAAAGTTCCCCAACCACCTGTTCTTGCACCATCACCCTCTGTCTTTGGATGAGGAGAGGAGAGCCAGTTCGTATCTAACTGACCGTCAGAGCAGCTTTCCAGATTATTGGATTAGACCCGACATGTCAGATCTGACTGCACGTCCCCGACTTTCCCTGGACCATCAGATCAGTTTGGAGAGGGAGATCAGAATTTTCAGATCCATCATGTGTATCTCATGCGCCTCAGGGTATATTGCCTCTTTACCCCTACATGTTTATGTTTTCATGTTTAGTCCAGTAAATATATGTTGCAGTTAAGAATATTTATAGTTCAGACCTTAGAGTTTATGTTATTTGCATTTCAGTCCCTCTGAATCTGAAGCGTGTGCAGTCCCACATGTGTTTTCGGTTATTTGCATGTTTTTCTAAGAACTTTTATGTTGTTAATGAATGGATGTTAACTTTTGAAAATTTCATTTATACCCCTGTGCGTTCAGAATTGAGCATGTGTGTGATTTGTTTGGGATTTTTGAGGATAAGGCCCTAGGCTTTTTAAATGTGTTATCTTTTTGGTCGGCAAACTTAATATATTTACAAATAGGTCCCTGTGAACTAAGCCTAATTACCTCGAAAAATCACCTAAAATTTAATACATAGTAAATTAACTCGAAAAGTCACCTAAAAATTACCATTAACTCATGTTAGTGTGTAACATTAACTTTGATTTTATTGGATTAATTTCTTTGCATTTATATTTTTAAAAATTGAAAAACCATCAAAAACATCCCCATTTGGCTTATAAAAATCTTAAAAATTCAAAGAATGTTTCAATAATTCTATAAAAATTTATGTGGGTATATTTTATTGTCTTTGAATTCCAGTAAAAATTTGTTTTAAAAACCCTTATAAAAACCCTTAAAATCACAAAGCATTCAAAAACTTACAAAAATTATATAAAATCGTAGAAAACCCCAAAAATTTTCATTTTCAGTTCCTATTTGTAGGTCTTTGTATTCATATATATTATAAAATTATTATCGAGGACTTTATGGTATTTAAATACTTAAATTTGCATTTTAGTGTGCACTGTTTGCATTTTTTAGCTTTATTTGATTTTTATAAAATTATAAAAACATCTAAAAATTTCGATAAAATTACCAAAAATACTTTAAAACCCAAAACCCCAAAAATATTTTTATCTTAATTATCTGAGTATTTTTAGCATTATAAAAAACCCAAAAAATTGTTGTGTTGCTTTCTCTTATTTTTGTTGATTTTTTACTTATTAAAAATGAAAAATTTGCAAAATTAAAAACCACTAATAATTTTTTATTTTGAGAAATTTGACTACTTCAGATTATTTTCGTGCTCCTTATGTTCGACCATGGTGTTTATACCAAGTAAATAAAATAGCGAACTGCTTACGTTTCGTGATTGCTTGATAATTATGAGTGGTTTTATTTCTACTCGTTGATTACGCATGGCTATTCGGTTCACAACGACCCTTGTTTATTTGTTTACTTAACCCGAGTGGTCGGGCAAGTCATCAGAATGCACGACTAAGAAGTCATTTTTCACTTTTGTCCATTTTTGTTTCTATTTGATATAACTATTCTATGACACTTGTCTGTTTCACTTTTTGTGCGAGGAACCGCCCGAGGATGCTTTGAATTTCTTTGAAGGAGACAACACCAGAGGAGGAGCATGAGAGAGTAGTTATATTATATAGATTAGTCCATTTTTGCAGAACCATCATTAATGTAATAACTGTAGGACTTGGACACTTGTTTGGACACTTAGACATTTCAGGGTCTATTTCACTGAGTACAGGTGCACTCGGGGGACCTCACCGCGGCTTTTCGTGTTTTGGTTTGTTGCTTTTATTTTCTTTTAATTCTCGAGGATATAACCCTTAGATTTAGTATTTTTGTTTATTGTGACGTAATTTTTAAGGCCCCACACCTAATTGCTTATCTGTTCTTATTGATCGTAATTGGACCTAGCTAAAATAAATTAAAAAAGTTAACATATTGGGATTAGAGACCACGTGTTGAGAGAGGCCATATACAACACTGGCACGACCCAGTGTGGTGGGCACCGATTGGCATATGAGATCGGACTCTGGACTCTCTTCTCGATAGTTAGCTATTTGTGCTTCACGATTAATAGAAATTGCTCGTCTAAGGTCGATTTCCTCGTTGCATCATATAGCTAGTTTTCTTTCTGTCTTTACGTTTATGCGCGGATCACCCTGCATGTAGAGTGCTGGAGCCAGGTATGCATTTCTATCTCTGCATGCATCATCATGTTTGATCGCGCATCGGCTTTTTCAACTTCCTCTCCTAGTTTATTGGACTCAAAATAACCAAGAAAATCGAAAAATTCGTTAGGCGTTGTCTTATTTCAGAAAATACCTAAAAAGTGGAAACGAAATAAAATTCGGACTACTAATGCAAACTTGACCCTAAAACACACTTCACTTAAAAATCTTGTTTTGGGGAGAGTCACCCCCTCATTGATTGTTTTATCTACAACGAGAGAGTGACCCGCACACTAGGCTAGAGCCATATCCGAACTCCTTTCAGACTACTGGTCTCTAAGATAGTTGTTCTCTAGTAAGGATTTCACTGGGTAGTCGGTAATCGGTCCGGGACTTCCTTAGCAGATAGGACAGATTGGGTAGCTGGTAAACGGTCCGCACCCATATTGGCTGGGAAAAATTAGTTGCGAGATTCGGGTCAGTCTCCTGGGAGCATTGGATTCCCAACAGCTCGCTTAATTGCTTTAATATATTGATCTATCACCTAACTAAAAATTGACAAGATTAACGAACGATCTTTCATGGTCATCATCTCGAGTGTTGAGTAGGTGAAAAAGGTGGTTTGTCTTCTCATCTTGTTTGCATCCAAATCCCATCTTCATAAATCCCCATATCACTATGATGGGCAGGAGGTCCCTTAGACTGCCTTTGACATCACCGTTTTCAAGCACTCCTCTTCATTCATCTAAGGCAGCTTCAAAGAGCCTAGACCAGCTCTCTGAACCTGAGTTCGCTACCACCCGGTTCCCCCTTGACTACCCTTCTACAAGTCCTGAGGTGCTAGAGCAGAGGTGATGAATCTCAGATTCAACACTCTAAAAATGATTAATTAAGCTAAAATCCCTAAAATTCATTGTCATTTATTCATTTATTCTGCATAATTAGCATTCATGCATGTATTGATAAGAATCGCATTTTATCACTTATTCTTGCACATAATAAGAAGCCAAAAATTCCAGCCAACATGAACTGTAAAATAGCCTAACTTCCCTGATTTTTAACTAATTCATCTGACCCTAAATGACCTGAAACCACCTCCATTGTGCACATACTACTAACAAGAATAAATGAAAAATAGAAAAAAAATCACCAACCTAAATAAGTGGACCAAAATCACAAACCCTGGTTATAGGATTTTTGGACTAAAACCTCGATATTTTCCTCATCCAATGTTTGATTTGATACACTCACTTTTGAACTAATGTACATTCAAATACCTTCAAAACAAGACCAAGTTCAAGTGAATCGGAGCTCATATGTGAAAACTGGGTTTTGAGCCTCTTTTGTACATTTTGTATTTTAGCGGTTTTTAACCTAATATTTTATGTACATAATTAACTCATTTTATTTTATTTCTTTTTTATTTATTTTCTTTGATAAAAGTTTTATTAAAAAGCACAAAAATCCAAATCCAAAATTAGCTTGAAATCAAAGAAACTAACTGAGTCTGAGTCTTCACTAACAGTCTGTACAAAAATTTTCTTCTCATATTTTATTTTATTTCTTCTTTTTTTAATTAATAAAAATCCAAAAAATAGATTAATATTTAAATATTTATCTATGATTTTATCTTATTTCTATCTGGTTTAAAAATAACAAAAAAATATAAAACCCAAAAATCAAGGTATTCAATGTACATGGGATACCCAAAAAATATCACTTTGTGCAAATGATTGATTTTAGTTTTGATCACTTAATGAAAGTTGTAGATCTCGTCGAGACGAACAACTTTTG
Organism: Ottelia alismoides; assembly: GCA_037367405.1. Lineage (NCBI taxonomy): Eukaryota > Viridiplantae > Streptophyta > Magnoliopsida > Alismatales > Hydrocharitaceae > Ottelia > Ottelia alismoides. Next base: position 400,086 of record JAZKJV010003751.1, read on the forward strand.
TGAAGAAATTTTTTCGATCTGACTCATTTTCTATTTCTTTTTTAATTATTTTTATATTTATTTTTTGATTTTGTGGGGGAGACACGTGCCAGCTCCATGAAGAAATTTTTTCGATCTGAGTCATTTTCTATTTCTTTTTAAATTATTTATTTATTTATTTTTTGATTTTGTGGGGCTGACATGTGCCAGCTCCTGGAGCTGCCACGTGTCACCGATTTTTAGCCTTTATTTTCGCTTATTTTATTTAAAAAATAAAATAAATAAAAATAAAAAATATAATATAATAAGCTGCCACGTGGCTGAATCTTGGCTGTCCAATCTTAGTAATCGGACAGCTGCTGTTTCTCTTCCTCCTCCCCCTAATTTCCCAATCAGGAGCAGCGCCGTCGTCACCCCCATGAATCTGGACCTCTACCACCGCCGACATTCCATCTATAAGAGAGCCGCATTCCTTACTTACCCAGCGTATCCCATCTGATTTCAGTCTCCTAAGCCCCTTCGATTCTCAATCAATCAACCCTCGTCAATCTCCGATCTCGATCACCTTCTTAATTGGCAACCCAATCGTCCTATTTAATCTCGATCGCCGCCCCTCCTAGACTTCATCCGCCGATAGAGCATGTCGTGTGGAGGTGATAGCTCCAACGTCACCCCTTGTGGTGAGGTCTAGTGGCCTAGCCGTCGTTGCAACACGACGCTCCTCCGCTGATACTGCCTCCAGCTTCTGCTTCGGTCGTTGAGCCAACAACACCCCTCCTCCTCCACCAATGCCGACACCTCTGCCTCCGTCCACCAACGCTGACAACCACCACGAGGCGTTTGATCACCAATGCCTTATACCTGCTCCTGGAAGTCTGACTCCAATCGTCATCTCCAAGGGGAAGCTCTAACGCCTCTCCTCCACGCCAGTTGCCTGCAGCCATACCTCCGTCCACGCCTTCGCTAGCTCCAGGAGAGCACAACCATGCCTCCTCTGGCATACCGCTTCCCCCTTCGTCGCTCCGTCGAGTTCAAGTCCCAGGCGGTCACGTGCTTCTCAAGTGTCGCCTGGGGACATTTGCAGCCAGGCCCCTAGGGCACATCTTATTTCCAGATGACCCCCTACACGTGATACACACATGGGAGGGTGGAGAACTTGCAAAGAAGCCCTCGGAGCTTTTGCCTATTTGCCACCTTATCCTGCAGAAGCCCCACCGTCAAAAGAGCGCGTGCGACGTGCGTGCCCCTATGAGAATTTTGCAGAGAAACTCTTTGAGGTTGAGGTAATTACCATTTAGTACTCACTACATTTTAATAATTTATTGTAATTGCAAACATACTCCTGTGTTCCCCCTTTATTTTATCCCTCTATATTGCATCCTTTTATTATTTAAAAATTAGCATGATGTTCTTCAACTAAATATTGACATTATGGCATATTTGTGATATTGTTATGCACTATATTTAATTAGCAATAATTATTCTTGTGGAAAATTGCATATTTTGCCTATTATGTGCTTGGAAATTCATATTAAATTAACCATTGCTCGAAAAATTGTCGAAAATTCATTAATTGTAGAATTAATTGTATATTATATCGTGCCCAAAAAAGAATTGCATTTGCAAACATGATTGGCCCTATAAAAATCATTTTTCATATTTCAATCTTTAATTTTAACATGTATTAAATCTAGTATTTTTGAAGTTTATGATTTTTTTGAGATCAAACAAGTGATAGATCTTGGATTTTTTTATTCCTTGAAAAGAAATATGTTAAATATTTATTATAATTAAATATTGAAATTCACACCGTTTGCATTCATAAATTCATAAAATATTTATCTTGCATCCAAAAAATTCCAAAAAAAATATATTCCATTCATTTCATTATAATTGTCATCTTGGCCAAACTTCATAATTTTCAAACATTGTTTGATTGAAAAATGCGTTTTAGTCCCTAAAATTGGCCTCATTTGCATTTTGCATTTCAAATTGCATTAAAAATACAAAAAAAATTACCATCTCAAAAATCGTGCACGAACTTTGATAGACCAAAATCTAAGTTGTTCCTTTACCTCCTTGGGTTCGACCTTATGACTTGCCCAAGTAAAATAAATATAAAACCATGTTGATTAAAAATTGAATAAATTCTTGTGGTTATTTCTTAATCGATTCTGAATTTCTGCCTACAACGAAACGACAAAATTAAATGATAATTCACGCAAATTAACTTAGGGTTTTGGCGGCTTGTCAAGAGGCCAGCATAGTTATATGTTTACTTGACGACACCTTAGTTGGGGTCTTTTGCCTTTGCAGAGACCCAAGATATGGCCAGTAGTAAGTGACGCATCGATGACAGCCGCAGGGATCCACATATGTACTTGACCAGGTCGCCATTTACACGACACTCTTAGCCTCCTTGGAGACCTTGCAGCACCATATCAGAGTCCAAGGAGCATTTATGGCAGAGGTGCGATGAGAGCTGATGCATGAGATACGGTAGAGAAAAGCTGCAGCGACCAGTCGATGCAGAGATACCAGTAGCTGGATGAGGAGACGGATGCCCAGATGACCAACCAGAGTAGAGGCCAGCACGAACGATGAGGAAATTGCACAATCCTGGTACAACCCTCACCCACTGTTTGATTCAACTTCTGGAGATCCTGGACGACTTCGAGCTTCACCCCGAGACCATCCAGCTATTGCCCAAGTTCCATGGGCTAGCCACCGAGGAGTCGTACCTCCATCTATAGGAGTTAGAGATGAACTACAACAATGTCCACGATAGATTCATGGATGAGGAGATGATCATGATGATCGCCTTCCCATTCTCCTATGTTGACAGAGCATCCTATTGGTTGAAGCATTTGGGGAGGTATGTCACTACATGAGAGCAGCTCCGGACCGAGTACTTGAACAAGTACAATCCACTCATTCGGACCAATGCAGCACGAGTCGTGATCAACAATTTCACTATGATCCCAATCGATCAGTTTCATGAAGATTTGGATCAATTCCAAGAGCCCATTGACCGGTGTCCACATCACACAATATCCAAGCCCAACCTAGTACAGAGCTTCTTTTATTAGCTAACACTAGAGCTAGAGGGGCTAGTAATTGCCTATTGTGAAGGGTCCTATTTTGCCAAGGATGAGGACCAAGTCTAGGCCATCTACGAGGAGATGGCAGAAAACTACACGGTGATGTCCTAGACTAGGGTTTACACTCAGGGGAAGCTCCTCCCACCGATTGTGTCTTATCAGAGGATTGCACGAGTCAATGTCAGTCCTTCTACTTCATCAGCAACATCACATGCCGAGTCCTCAGCCGTTGACATGGGGATCATCAGTGAGAAACTAGACTGCATTGAGATTATTAGAAGAAGTAGTGACAGGACCTTACCCAGATCGATCAGTTGGCACAAACACTGAGTGACCTGAAGACTCAGATCATGTGTCTCCAAGAGGCACAGCAACTCCACAAACCCCGTCTCAGGTCACGGGTTGATCCTAGCAGTAGCAGCTCTACTCTGCTGCGTACCTCCAGGTTCACCACATCTAGGAAGAGCCAGTCCAGCTGCTGTAGCACTACACCCAGGCATCACCACCTCAGGACACTCAGATGGTGGTCTACTAGCCAGATTAGCCTCTGGCAGTTCTTCCCCCTCCACCTTTCAAGCAGGAGCCGTTGATGGAAGTCAATGGGATTTGGTACGACAGGTACCAGCTACAGCCTAGGATCCATGGTGATCACATGGGTTTCCAGTGGCCCACCAGAGGCACCTTATCCCAGCAGCAATCTCTAGCACAGGGCGGATAGAGCAGCCAGCAGTAGCAGCCCCATCAGTCCCAGTAGCAGCAGTAGCACAAGCAGGGTCCTTATTCCTCATACCAAGGACAACAGTGGAGGCAGCCGCAGCAACCTCACCCTTAATATTCCCAGCCTCCCCCACATTACCAGCAGTCTTAGCCTTATTTCCAGTGAGGCAACCTGTCCGAATCTCGCGGACCCATATATGAGAACCCAGCCCTTGATGACCTCGTCTGCCTATTTTCTGATCAGCAGGCATCCTTTCGGTGAGAGATAGACGAATTCCAGCAGGACATGAGGGATATTATCAAGGGCAAGGCCGCCATACTTGCTTACATTGAACCAAATCAAAACAATATGAAGAGGAAATCTGAGCAAGTATAGTTTATAGAGACTACCACTCCTAGTGATACTTTGGGTGATATTTCTTCCTATGTATTTGATGTGGATTTTATGACACTTAGGAGTGGTAGGATGCCATCAGGCAGTGCCTCATTTGAGTGATGACCACTTGGAGATGTTGGAGTGCTAGGCGAGGAAGGAAGCGGTACTGATGCCACTCATGATGATGATAACGGTGGCGGTGAAGCCACCAAGGATGTTATCTAGCTGACGATACTGAGGCCTTTACGATTCCTGATGTAGACAGTGGTGCTGATGCCACTGACCTTCCAGATGCTCGGCCAGAGAGCGATGTTGATTACGCACTTCCAGATGTCGTGGGTGGTACTGAGGCCAGCAATTTTCCTTCAGTTGTGTTACCCTTTCCAGTATCTCAGGACATAAAATTACAAAAAATGGAAAAATAGAAAAGAAGAAAAATATGAAAAAAGGAAAGGTTCCCGTATCTCCTAAGAGTCCATATTTTTTGCATGATGATATTGGTGTGGATTCTATTCCTCTACATACATAGGAGCCTATTCCTAACCCTCATATTTCTGGAGAGCATCCAGCCATCCCCTTCCCTCAAGCACTCTGCTTAGCAAAGGGGAATAAACCGGAAAATCCAAAGAAGACTAACCGGCTAGAGTTCAGCCAGCAGATAATAGATCGATTCCAGAGACATCTGACTCTACATGAGGTACTAGAGTACATCCCCATCTTCTATAAGAACTTGAGAGAGAAGACCACCATCCGTAGGAAGAGGAGGAACTACAATGCAGAGATCCACATGCTTACTCGTGCAAGTTGCTTTGTTATTCAGAATCGATTGCCAGCTAAGAGAACTGATGCAGGAGCTCCATATGTCAGATACCATATCCATGAGCAGCGGTTCAATCATACCCTATTAGACAGTGGGTCTTCTATTAACATTCTTCCGACAGCCTTACTCGATCGATTCGAGTTTGTCCCTCTTCGACATAGCAGGATAATCCTTTAGTTTGCTGATAAATCTATCAAGGCCGAAGGGATTGTTGAAGGACATGGTTTTCACAATTCAGGGCATGAAATACCACATGGACTTTGTTGTATTGGACATGGAGATCCCTGAGTCTATGACAGATACTCCCATCATACTAGGATGCCCATTCTTGGCCACAGCCAAGGCAGTGTCTGACCATGATAGCGGGAAGGTATACTTTTGCATAGAGGGCAAAAGCGTACAAATAGAGACGATCGAGGAAACCAGAGAGAGAGATTCAGCCTGTTCGAGCAGTCGAGCGATTCAGAGCAGATGATAGATGGAGAGCGAGACGTCCACCAGGAGTGTGAATTTTTTATCACAGATGATGAGGCAGTTTGGTCAGACCCCGTATAACGAGCTCTTGTCATGCCATCAGACACTGCAAATCTATATATTGTGGCAGATGAGAGTTCGGAGAGCACACTCTTGGCACCAGACAAATTTAAGGCTGATGATCATAGTCAGGATAGTGAAGCAGAGTATATTTCAGGTTCTTTTGATTCAGATCCCTCATATTCAAGCATTGATTGGGATGATTTTGATGATTATTTACCATGCCTGATTCTTTCAGAGCCAACAGGTAGGACGGAGAGTGAGCCAGCACATATTACAGAGACACCAGCAGAGCCAACTTTGTTAGATTTTCACATGCAGTGAGAGTTCACCCATGCAGATCTGGTAGACTTCACTCAGACATTTCAAAAGCCATATTTTCCAGCTCCCAGTTGCCTATAGCTGAAGACCTTACCGCAGTCGATGAAGTACAGATTCCTTGCGGGTTATCCAGAGATGTTCCCAGTCATTATATCAACAGATTTGACCGGAGATCAAGAATCTCGTTTGATGGGGGTTCTTGAAGGAAACCGCAAGGCGATTGGATGGAGCGTAGCTGATATCCAGGGGATAAGTCTGGCCCTGTGCTCCCACCATATCTATCTCGAAGAGGACGCTAAGCCTTCGTGTGAATTCCAACGACGGTTGAACCCAAATCTTCAAGATGTGGTCATGAGAGAGATATCAAAATGGTGGAGCATCGATTTTATCTCCCCCATCTCCGACTCCAAGTGGGTTTGTCCATTACATGTGGTACCCAAGAAGAAGGGTACCACTACAGTTGTGAGTGAGTCTGAAGAGGAGATAGCTACCCGGGTACCCACTTTTTAAAGGGTCTGTATGGACTACAGACGATTAAATCAGACCACCAAAAAGGATCATTTCTCACTACCATTTATTGATCAGATTATCGAGAGGCTAGCTGGGAAGAGTCATTATTATTTCCTTGACGGGTACTCCAGATACAACCAGTTGGCCATAGTGTCTGAAGACCACGAGAAAACGGCATTCACATGTTCGTTTGGGTCGTATGCCTTTAGACGGATGCCCTTTGGTCTATGTAATGCCCCAACTACATTCCAAAGGTGAAGTATATGGGATAATCCTCAAGCGCATCATGGAAGCGTGATCGTCGTATCAAATACGACGAAGAACGATAAGTCCCACTAGTTGTTCTGTGCAGCGGAATTTAAAAAAAATTCATGCGATGAAACCACATGATCCAAGAACACTTCTCGGATCGTTTCATCTAAACCACAAACAAGTAATAGGATTACCTCTTGAAGCGTGGTTGCGGTCGAGTCTCTAAACGAAGAGACCTCCTGTCTCAAGTCCGATCTGACGGAGGAGACGCTTGCGAGCGCGGGGATGAATCGCGTGCTTCTCGCAATCCATGTTGATGATCCAAGCGGCAGATCTCCTGATCTCGACGCACGAGATCCGACGTCTTCTTCACGAGCGAGGCGCATCGAAGGAAATGGAGATCCACGAGCAAACGATTAGGCAGCATAACAACAACGGTGCGGCGATGGAGACTCCCTCTAGGGCATCCATGGTGGATGGCCATATGAGAGGGAGATAGAGTAGACGTGTAGAGAGAAAGAGAGAGAGATATTCTTCAATAGCATAGACCTAGAGAGCATGGTATGCCTCTCTATTTATAGGGTTTTGGGATCCATGGATCTCAATCCATGGGACTCATAAAATCAATGGTTGAGATTGATTTATGATCAATCCAATGGTCAAGATTGTTGTTGGTAAAAGCCAACAACTTATGATTTAATTTCGATCAAATATATTGACAAATCAAATATACATCAATCCTAAAATTAAACCAATCAAATAAGGAGACAAATTCCATGGAGATCTCATCTTCCATTGGAATATAGTGGACGACCACTTGTTTCTAATTGGAGGCAATCTCATGAGATTTCATGAGATTGCATATCTCCATGAAATTCTCCATTATTTATTCCAACAACTTTTGTTGTGATTTATTCTTCAAAAAATAATTCATAATTAATTTTTGAGAATATTGCAATCTTTCCAATGGAAAATTGCGAATCACATTCACAACCCACAACAAAATATAATTTACATTTTCAATTAGTTACACAATGTGTATCCAATACACATTAATAATTAATTAACAAATATAAATTATAGTTAGCTCTATCTAATACACTATAAATCACATTTATAATATATTATGAAAAATATGGATTGTACTATCCACATTATTCATATACATGATAATTAAATCACATTTAATCATCTTAGATCTCTATTCTCATGTGCCCAAATAATATGAATCACATTCACATTATTCACATCTTTGATAATCAAATCACATTTAATTATCTGAGATAACTCTCCTTATAATATGAATCAAATTCATATTATTCATCAAAATTAAATCACATTTAATTATCCATTATCTCAATGCTCGGATACATATGTCAACAATAGAATTATCCATGAACTCTTTCAAGGATAATGTACTTTCTCCGCGAATACTGGAGATAAGGACAGGGCGATTGTAATGTTCCACGTATAGTGACTTGGATATTGAGATCACATCTCAAATCCCAGATCTCGGGCCTCCCATAGATGCTTGATTAAATCAGACCGCAAATCTAATCTTCTCATTAAATCTAATCGTATTCAGATCAATGTCCAATATTTGGACTAAGATCAGATTACTTCTCTACTGAGAGGAGTCACCAAAATCCAGACCCGTTTCATCACTCCATAGGAATGGAAGCGTCATGGTTATACAATCAATTTATGATCACATCACCCTCAGGTATTCCCAATACCTGTACATCCTGTATACTGGAAGACCCATAATAATCCCGAAGTATAAGATCAATTTTACAACTGTCTACTTTAGGGATTTATCATTAAGTTTCTCATTCAATCATGGGATTCGGTATCGATCATATACTTCCAAAAGCATATATCATTCCTAGGTCTTGATCATATACTTTCCCAAAGTATATATCAAACCACAATTCAGTCAAGCTTCCAAAGCGAGACGACCGTGCACGGAATTTGATCTTCCCAATATCTCTGAGTGAGCTCATGTCTTCCGGTTCATTAATGAACCTGTATGATCCCTTTGACAGATCGTATTACTCATATGCCCTTTTATGCACACCAGCGCGCCGGTGTATAGACCCTTGATTAAGTCATCAACCAATTGATCTTCCAAATGTACATACTCAGACATATAGTAACACATCTGTATCCGGTCAGAGGATGTGTGCCTATATCATGAAGCATACGATATATGACTTTGGTTATCTCGATCTCGTTAAGTCAACTCTTTGACCTAACTAAGATGACACCTCCGAATCTCTATTCCTATGCAGAGGACCTGCATCAAGAGGTCGGTCAGATATCATCCTAACTGAGAAAAGATTGCCATCTCCTACTCAGGCTGGAGATCATCTCTTAACAATCATTTGATGGTGCTTGATGAGTCCTCAATCTAACTCATTAGATGTTCATCCAAGCACCAGCCTCTATGATTCAATATTTGAATCAACAGCTGTATGATCATCGAGATGGCCATGGTACATAACCGTAATTATACTAAGGGACCAATTATGCAAATTATGTATTTTTCATTTCAGATCCGGGAATGATATTCGCAATAACATTTACTGCATAATGGCTCACCGTGGGCTCGCATGTCCAGCAATCTCCCACTAGCACAAAGAGCCATTAATGGGCTAATCATTTAAACCTACACCCATGTGACAATCATAGGCTATTTAGAAAATAGCTAGGTAAGCTGATCAGTCACTCTGTTCCCAAGATACTATGCCAAGTCCTTCTACGACACTTGCATATCCCCTAGTAACAGTGCTCGCATCCAATGCGAATGTTGCATCTTATGCAACCAATACTCAATTTTGTTATAGTGTTCTTGACACTATAGCTTGATAATTATTATAACCAGTATGCTCATAATCCTTAAATACCTTTATTTCTAGAGATCTCTATTTTCAAAGGTATCCACAGTTTTAGACCCTTATAGATCACTATCTACAAGGTCTTAAACTTTTGAAGATAAGACTTTGAGATCACTATCTCTAAGTTTCACCATCATTGAAGATATTGTTATTACTGCAATCACGTGTTTTATTCCATAGTAGGATTAGTAACAGATTACTACTCCCACTGCATGGCAGACATCTGGCTCTTTTGCACATCTATCATACACTCAGCTTCTCGTAACTGATGAACAAGTGCAAGCAGTTCTAGCATTCACTTCCTCAACTCTTTGAGGTGCTACCCCTTTAGATAGGTCACTACCACATCTTAAGGGAAGGATGCCTTTCTTGGAATTTTCCAGAAAATGAAATAAGTCCAAGGTGTACTACTAATGCGACAGTCCCAATACCATCTTCTCTTTGCTTCTGAACGACTTCAGAACTAAGATCTAAGAGGTATCCTTGAGATCATAACTCAAGGTATGGAACAACCAAATTATAAAACACTTATTATTATCCTTATATCATTCCAAATGATTAGTACAATATTTACATTTAGCATGATGAACACAATGGCACTCCTACTAAGCTTCACATGGTTCATCAATATTTTATCTGAAATCATAACATTTATAATTTCATCAAATCTTATGTTCCAACTACAAGAAACTTATTGGAGTCCAAAGATGGAGTTCTTTAGCTAGCACACCTTGATTTCCTCAACCATGAAGCCCTGGGGCTACTTCATGTGAATATCCTCAAGAGAGGTATTCATAGAGAATTGCAATCTTGACTCACATCATGAAGATGTCACAGTCAAGTTGTGTAGCTATGGTTAACAATATTTTGATGGGTTAAAGCAAGGTCACTAGAGAGCAAGTCTCATCGCAAGCGATGTCTTCTCTTCGGTATGCATCTCATGGCTACAAACCATGCTTTGAAGTATCTACCTTCTCATCAGGTTCCCTCTTTCTCTTGAAGATCCATTTAAACCTTAATGGGTCTTCCCATATAGGTGGATCCTCTAGGGTCCATATACAACACTTGTATATGAAGTCTACATTAGACTTTTATTGCTAGCATCCATCTTTCCATGTCATGATCCTCAGGAGCTTCATCACATGAAGTCCAATCATTTTCAGACTTAACTGGCACATGGAATACATCCTTACTTGAAGAAGTATTAGTGTTTCATCTTCAATTATTCTTTTACTTTCCGATTTCAGGAGCCTCATTATCTTCTCAAGATTAAATGAGTTCCTTTGCTTCATTTTCATCGTGATTCTCAAGAGAGTCATCCTATAAGAATCATATTCTTAAAGATGAGATCTTTTAAGAATCTCAAGGTCATAATGTAGGTATCCAATACCATCCTTTGTCTTCCTAATTAAGTAGCACTCTCTGGTTCTAGATTCCAGCTTTCTAGCATGGAACCTTGTAAGGATATATAATGTAGTCTCTACCACATATATATACTTGGAAACTAAGAGATAATTATGCTAAGATTAATCATTGATCATCATGACACACATGATCAATTGTATCTCCCTACAACTCTATTGAGTTAAGGTTCATTAGGAGGATTGAGATAGGAATGATATTCACATCTCCATAAGGTATTCCTTGAATTCATCAAATAGGTACAAGCTACCTTGGTTAGATCAAATTCATTTCATTTTCCTTCAAACTTTGGTTCTAAACCAAAATTGAGAAATCTTTGAACATTTCAAAGGTTTCTTAGGTGAAGAGAAGAAATTTCATATCATACATAACCATCAATAGATATCACATATCCATAATGTTTACTATGATATAGATGATTCACATACATCAATATGTATGAGATCCTGAACACCTTGACATCTTACACTTTTCCCAAAGAAGGGTGTATTAGACATTTTACTTTGAATATAATATTCATAAGTATGCAAGTTTTGAAATTTTAGACATTCTAAAATTTCATCTCTTACTTGTCCATTGATCTCATCAACAGACATATGTCCAAAACATGATGCCAGATCATTGTCAAATGATCTTTATCCTCCTATTGATCTTTAAAGGTTTAATTTTCACTATTAGAAATCTTAATGAACCATTCATTAATTTTCTAACTTAGCGGAGTCCACTAATGTTAGATTACTATCTGAAATATATCCATCATAACTCTCTATGATAGGTTTATTCCAGAATTCATGTTTATTTCCAACATTTAGAAAGAAACTATGAGTGTATTCTAATATCCAGGTCACAGAGACATTCTCTAAGACTAAGGGCTCCCACTGAAAATATGAAGTCTATTGATCCAATGGAAATTGTTGCAACAATTGCATCACTTCCAACATGGATGACCACTAAACCTTAAAATCAAATTTCTAATATTCTAATATAGATGCAACCAATTGCAAGTGTCATTAGAAGATTGAGATACAATTATTAAGCTTTATCTTATAAAATAAGTAAGTCAATATCAATGATTATATGTAGATTATTCTGATGTACTATCTGATTCCTTCTCTAAGGATTCTAGATAGATTTGATAGTCATACTATCAACACATCAACTTATTGCAGTATTGGCATTCATCCAACTCTTTCGATGTCATATGAAAGTCACATAAGTACAGTCAACTCTTTGACTACACTTCTTACTTGGGTCCAACCCATGCTTCCATTGCGCTCCCTTTATCTATAAGCAACCATTGCTCAAGACCAAGGATCTCTTATGTTAAAATCAAAAATTTCAATATAAGAGTACATGCTTTATTCAATTCATACAATATGAATATTGTGGAGCTTCATGAATGACTAGAGTATAGATAGTAGAATGATGACATTCATCGTATCTACATCCATTTAAACTCTTAAAACTTAGGTTCAGGTAGGTACTCAAACAATTTGAATACATCATCTCCTATAGAGCCACCATTCTGCATAATACAGAGAACCATCTCATTCATGATTATATGTCGAGAGCACATATGTATGCTAGAACATCTTCTTAGATTTTATAAGGATTATTTGATAATTACAATCATTATCGACATGTCACTTCAGAAGTACATTCGATGAATCAGACTTATAGAGACATACAAACCCTAGGGTTTTAGTCCTATTGTCTATTTAATTATCATTCCTCATTATTATGAGGAAACTTGCACATTGCAACCACATACATTATGTGTCTAATTGCAAGTATAATGTCTGGATCATAGGTCCAATCCATGATATTCTACTAGTTATTATTGAGTATAACATTGAGTGGGATTAAAGAAGGATTATCTGAAATAAGAAATTTGCATAAACATATATAAATATATAATTTACATTGATTTAGGAATTTTTATATCAAAGTTTTCTTGCCATGTCAACAATGAAAGTTCATTCCCTTAATCACTTTCAATGTAAGAGATATACTTACCATTATATCTCAAGCAAGATCTAGGATCTCCTTCCTTATCTTTGTTACATCCCAATAATATGAGAACCTGTAACTCGGATAAAAAGAAGCGGGAACACATTCCGCCTTGCAAGTCCAACTTGCATCTCCCAATTCGGTCTTTAACACCCAGGCCAACCACCCCTAAGGTGATGTTGGCCCGTCATTAATTGAACCAACCGTCAATAGGAATACAACTCGCTATGCGCAATCCAATATCGCCCCAATAATATGAGGACCCGATATTGGGGTCACTACGCATACGTCCTTACTCTTTCGAGAAGCGACGAGACCGATCCAAATGGATCATATGCAGGAGATGTCACTTCGGACAGGCGTCTCCCACATACAATATCTGGCGACGGAACCCTTCGCCTTGACGGGAGACCATGGATGTCACTTATGTGATCCTCCACCTCATATTCAAATTTCAATTAATTATCATGAATCATATTCACATAATTAATTCTTCTAAGGGAAATAACACATCTATTCTTATAGAGTGTTTTTAATTTGGATATAATTAACTTAATCATATTAAATTAATTATCAATCCAATTCAATCAACAAACTTGATTTTACTTGAATAAATGGTATTATCTCAAAATACGTATTAATTAGTATTTTTATAATTATAAAAATACATCTTGATCTCAGGCATCATTCGTTCCCTACCCGTTGTCATGGCCAGCATCGGAGGGAGTGGGACGGACTACATCCGGTGCAACCCGCTACCCCAGCGATCCCCGACTAGACACCATATCAGCCTCAGGAAAAAATAATGCCGAGTCAATCACTTTGTACTTAAGATGATCATTGATTCTTCAACCGAAATTATACCATATAGTAATAATCAAAACATTTTTTATTATAAGGAAATTTTCTAGACAAATTCCCAATCCTATTCAAGCAAGGAGTTTGATGATGTGTTTCCAATTATGATCCAAATCAAATCTAATCAATTTATTGGTTGAGGACAAGTCAATTAAGTAAATAATCATCATTTAATATTTCTCAAATATTTTCCATAATTATTTCATGAAATTAACAATTAATTTCACTAATTGACAATCACATAGTTCTTGATTAGGACTGTAATTTCAGCAGTGACCTTTACTTACTAAAATTAGCATATCTCAATCAATTTAAATCCAAATTAAGCAAAGTAAGATTCCAAAGTTTGATAATTTGATTTAAAATAGAACCTATGTGATTTGCACGCATTTCAAGGAATTTCTAAAAAGTAATTAACTCCTTAATTACGTTAAGATTCGCAGTTCCCGTAACAGTGAATACATGTTCAATAAAACAACCATATCTCTAGCAAACGGAATCCAAATTACAGAAACTCAGATCCTATGGTTTCCTTATTTAATGGGGAACAAAATTCAAGTGCTATTTTTGTGATTAAGCAATTTAAACAGGGCCGAAAAATTACACTAAACAGAGATGCGAAAATGAAATACGATAAAACTTTCGCAACCCTAACGAACTCAAGTCGCCTTCGATTTTATGGATCGTATCCAAAACCTTCGACCTAAGGCTCTGATACCACTCGAAGGATATGGGATAATCCTGAAGCGCATCACAGAAGCGTGATCGTCGTATCGAATACGACGAAGAACGAGTAGTCGCACTAGTTGTTCTGTGCAGCAGAATTTAAAAAAAAAATCATGCGACGAAACCACATGATCCAAAAACACTTCTCGAATCGTTTTATCTAAACCACAAACAAGTAATAGGATTACCTCTTGAAGCGTGGTTGTGATCGAGTCTCTAAACTAAGAGACCTCCTGTCTCAAGTCCGATCCGACAGAGGAGACGCTTGCGAGCGCGGGGATGAATCGCGTGCTTCTCGCAATCCATGTTGATAATCCAAGCGACGGATCTCCTGATCTCGACACACGAGATCCGACGTTTTCTTCACGAGCGAGGCACACCGAAGGAGACAGAGATCCACGAGCAAACGATCGGGCAGCATAACGACGACGCTGCGGCGATGGAGACTCCCTCTAGGGCATCTATGGTGGACGACCATATGAGAGGGAGATAGAGTAGACGTGTAGAGAGAAAGAGAGCAAGAGAGAGATGTGCTTCAATAGCATAGACCTAGAGAGCATGGTATGCCTCTCTATTTATAGGGTTTTGGGATCCATGGATCTCAATCCATGGGACTCATAAAATCAATGGTTGAGATTGATTTATGATCAATCCAATGGTCAAGATTGTTGTTGGTAAAAGCCAACAACTTATGATTAAATTTGGATCAAATATATTTGACAAATCAAATATACATCAATCCTAAAGTTAAACCAATCAAATAAGGAGACAAATTCCGTGGAGATCTCATCTCCTATCGGAATGTAGTGGACGGCCACTTGTTTCAAATTGGAGGCAATCTCATGAGATTTCATGAGATTGCATATGTCCATGAAATTCTCCATTATTTATTCCAACAACTTTTGATGTGATTTATTCTTCAAAAAATAATTCATAATTAATTTTTGAGAATATTACAATCTTTCCATTGGAAAATTGTGAATCACATTCACAACCCAAAACAAAATATAATTTATATTTTCAGTTATTTAAACAATGTGTATCCAATACACATCAATAATTAATTAACAAATATAAATTATAATTATCTCTCTCTAATACATTATAAATCACATTTATAATATATTATGAATAATATAGATAGTACTATCCACATTATTCATATCCATGATAATTAAATCACATTTAATCATCTTAGATCTCTATTCTCGCGTGCCCAAATAATATGAATCACATTCACATTATTAACATCTTTGATAATCAAATCACATTTAATTACCTAAGATAACTCTCCTTATAATATGAATCAAATTCATATTATTCATGATAATTAAATCACATTTAATTATCCATTATCTCAATGCTCGGATACATATGTCAACAATAGAATTATACATGAACTCTTTCAAGGATAATGCACTTTCTCCGCGAATACTTGGAGATAAGGACAAGGCGTTTGTATTGTTCCACGTATAGTGACTTGGATATTGAGATCAAATCTCAAATCCAGATCTCGGGCTTCCCATAGATGCTTGATTAAATCAAGATCGCAAATCTAATCTTCTCAGTGAATCTGAATCGCATTCAGATCAATGTCCAATATTTGGACTAAGATCAGATTACTTCTCTACTGAGAGGAGTCACCAAAATCCAGACTTGTTTCATCACTCCATAGGAAAGGAAGCATCATGGTTATATAATCGTTCATGATCACATCTCCCTCAGGTATTCCCAATACCTGTACATCCTGTATAATGGAAGATCCATAATAATCTCGAAGTATAAGATCAATTTTACACTGTCTACTTCAGGGATTTATCATTAAGTTTCTCATTCGATCATTGGGAATCAGTATTGATCATATACTTTCCAAAAGCATATATCATACCTAGGTCTTGATCATATACTTTCCATAAGTATATATCAAACCTACAAATTCAATCAAACTTCCAAAGCAAGACGACCGTGCATGGAATTTGATCTTCCTAATATCTCATGAGTGAGCTCATGTCTTCAGGTTCAGTAATGAACATGTATGATCCCTTTAGATATCGTATTACTCATATGCCCTTATATGCACACCAGCGCACCGGTGTATAGACGTTGATTAGGTCATCAACCAATTGGTCTTCCAAATGTACATACTCAGATATAATGTAACACATGTGTCTCCGGTCAGAGGATGCGTGCCTATATCATGACAGCATACGATATAGAACTTTGGTTATCTCGATCTCATTAAGTCAACTCTTTGATCTAACTTATCAGACACCTACGAATCTCTATTCCTATGTAGAGGACATGCATCAAGAGGTCGGTTAGATATCAGCCTAACTTAGAAAGGATTGCCATCTCCTACTCAGGCTGGAGATCATCTCTTAACAATCATTTGATGGTGCTTGATGAGTCCTCAACCTAACTCATTAGATGTTCATCCAAGCACCAGCCTCTATGATTCAATATTTGAAGCAATAGTTGTATGATCATCAAGATGGCCATGGTACATAACCCTAATTGTACTTAGGGACCTATTATGCAAATTATTTATTCTTCATTTTAATTCAGGGAATGATATTTGCAATAACATTTATTGCATAATGGATAGCCGTGTGCTCGCATGTCCAACAAATGGTGCATGCTTTACATCTTCTCGGACATGGTGGGTGACTGTTTGGAGGTCTTCATGGATGACTTTTCGGTCTACGATGATGGTTTGACGCTTGTCTTGTCTACCTAGACCACGTACTTTAGCGTTGTATCGAGGTCCGTCTTGTATTATCTTGGGAAATGAGTCACTTCATGGTGACTCAGGGGACAGTGCTTGGCCATATAAACTCCAACAAGGCATGGAGGTCGATCCGGCCAAGGTGGATACAATCAAGAAATTCAATCTGCCATCTAATTTGTGATAGTTGCGGTCTTTTCTAGGGCATGCCAATTTCTACCGACGATTCATTCAGGATTTTAGTCGTATTGCCCGATCGCATACTGATCTGCTGTTGAAATACACCAAGTTCATTGTATATGATAAGTGTCTAGCGTCATTCGAGACTCTCAAAGGATTAATTATTGAGTCTCATGTGTTTCAACCACCCCATTGGTCTGTCCCACTCGAGATCATGATGGATGCTGTGGATTTTACCGTAGGGTTGTGCTAGGACAGAGGAGGGATGGATTACCATATGCCATACACTACGCAAGACAAACTTTGGACATCACTCAGCGGAATTACACTATGACTGAGAAGGAGATGCTAGCCGTAGTCTTTGCTTTGGATAAGTTCAGATCATTTATTCATGGATGCCGAGTGACGATATTTGCGGATCACACAGCCATCCGATACCTCATGGCAAAGAAGGATGCCAAAGCCAGATTGACCATATGGATCCTTCTACTCTAGGAGTTTGACATAGAGATTAAGGACAATCCTGGAGTCGAGAATGTGGTGGCGGATCACCTCTCTCAATTAGAGAACCTCCAGGATTCAGATCAGATTGCACCTATTCAGAGACCTTCCTAGATGAGGTGATCCTTGCTATCGCCTCGCTCCCATGGTATGCTGACATTGTGAACTATCTTGTCACCAAGAAAGTTCCACAAGGTTGGCCCAAGCAGTGACTTGAGACTTTCCTTTATTATGAAGGAGGTAATAGTGTATGGCGTCAGTGCATTACTCAGGATGAGCACCATAGCGCCCTCACATACTGCCACAAGCTTGAGGTAGGAGGACATCATTCTGGGAGGAGGATAGCATAGAAAGTACTCCAATCCGACCTATGGTGGCCTACCCTCTTCAAGGATTCAAATGAATTTGTGAAGAGGTGTTACCGAATGTTAGAGGATGGGCACCTATGGACAGTGTGATATGATGTCGATGCAGGCCATTCACTTCTGTGAAGTTTTTGACGCATGGGGCATCAATTTCATGGGTCCATTCCTAAAGAGTCAGGGATTCGAGTACATTCTGCTTGCTATGGATTGTGTGAGTCATTGGGTTGAGGTCATCCCCGCCCGAACCACATATGCTAAGACTGTATGTAGATTCTTGAAGAAGAATATCATTCCTCAGTTCGAGGTACCTAGCGTTCCGATATCTGACGGGGGGACTCACTTTATCAATGACAAGGTAAAGGCCTTAGCTAATGAGTTCAGCATTGACCATCCTGTTGCCTCTCCATATCACCCTCAGACCAATGTTCAAGATGAAGTATCGAATAGGGAGATCAAGACTATATTGCAGAAGGTTGTCCGCCCATACCAAAAAGATTGGTCACAGCTTTTGGACTCAGTCTTGTGGCCTATAGGACTTCCTTCAAGAAACCTTTGGGTACATCTCCCTTTGTTCTCATTTATGGCAAGCCATGCCATTTACCTGTGGAGATCAAGCACAAGTCACATTGGGTAGTCACGGAGTTATTATTGGATGCCAAGAGTATAGGAGATCATCAGAAAGTAGAGTTTGTAGCCCTGGAGGAGTTGAGAGATACATCCATTCGAGTAGCCTACAGTACAAGGAGAGAGTGAAAATATGGCATGATTCTCACATCAGCCATAAACAGTTTGAGCCTAATCAGAGAGTATGGTTATTCGATGCTAGGTTCAGATTATTTCCATGGAAGTTACAAAGCAAATGGAAGGGACCATACTTGGTCCGAAAGGTGCATGACAATGGAAGCATTGATATATCTGATTTGTCATTTGAATCCACCTTTTGATTTAACAGTCAGCACTTGATCATGATCTGTTGATCGTTGACATTACCCCTATTCATTTTTCATGAGATGTGGTCTTGGACTCATATCATTTGCATCTAATGCCTGATTATCACTTCTCTTCTGCAGTTGTATAGATCCAATTGTCCATATCCTTTATTCTTTTTGTCTAATACCTCATCTTCATCTTACGATTACACTATACTTAGGGTGTGCTTTACCCTAAGTATAGGGGGTATCAGACTTGTGATTATTCATTTAATTCCGTTTACCTCTTTTTTGCTGCCTATACTTGGGGATATTTTACCCGAAGTATAGTGGAGGTAAACCATGTACATCCTAACCCTCGGTTTTCCCCTTGTATACATACTTCTATACTTAGGATTATTCGATCATAAGTATAGGGGGATCACCGACCTCTACTCATTACATTCTTTTACTTGTCATTGTAGTATAGCATTCTTTTCACTTCCCAATACTCAGCATGAGTTATGTCTTCCATTCATCACTCTGAGGACATCGTTCGAGCTAAGTATAGGGGGTGTCGTATATAAATTGTATATATATATACTTTAGCATAATTCGTACTTTGTAAGTGGTTTAACAAATATTATGGCTAAAAATCACAAATCTAAAAATCATAAAAGCATTAAAATTTTTGTTGCAAACAAAAATCTTTCTTGTACATTAATATTTGTAAATAGCTTTTTGTAAAAATTATTTTTGTACAAATGTTTGTAAAAATGTTTTGATTGTAAATGTTTGTAAATATTTTTGTATCAAAATTACGTATATAGTACAATTTTTTTGGGAAAAAATGTTTGGAAAATAAAATTTTGCTAAAAAATATTTGTAAATGTTTGTAAATATTTCGCAAAACTTTCCTTTCCTCGTTGCATTCAAAAATTTTTCATAAAAAATTGCATATTTTGAAAAATTGCACAAAAAGAGTTTTGTACATATTTTCTTGTATATTCGTCTGAATCATAGTTGACATTTAAACTAATCTGGAATTAAATTGGAAAATGGAGCTCAGTTAAAACCTTAATCCACCTAACTTCAGAGGGACCTTATAGGATTTGGGGTTAAGACTTTTCAGGTCCATAGTGACTTAATTCTTTGAGTCCACTAGGCTATGTTCACATGCACTTAATAATGCACACATGACTCTCAGAGATAATGGCTTGACTTGGACACGTACCTTACACGTAGCTCAACATAGATGACGTGGTGAGAAGGCATAATTCTTTGACTTGGGGTAGCATATGAGGGTAGTACTTCTAGGCGGAACCTCTTATCTTCCTCTAGGGAGGGATGTGCATCTCAACCCGGTCTAGTTGCATTGAGGTCTAAATATAGGACTCTGTGGGTTGCAATAATGCTTCAAAAAAAGGATAGTCTTCTGGCTAAAGAAGAAAAACTTCTTATGTACATGTTGCACCATGTAAATATTTTGTATATATGCACATCGAAAAAAAATTGTGCAAAAGTATGAAAATTCCAAAAAAGGAGACATGCCTGATTGAACATGCCAGAGTGTATATAGTGAATAAGCAAAGCTTATGTATTCCACCTTCTCATCTCATGGAAGCTTGCAGTTGGAGACTTAGCTACACTGGATTTGCTCCAAGGGATACGTGTCTACACTGGTCACGGTCCGTTATTTTCTTTCCCCTCTTTTTGAGCAGGTTGAACTTGAACTTAGAAGGGAATACCCCGTTCCTCGAGGAAAGAGCTGCTAGACTAGGGAATTATAGTTACCTTGTTAATGGAGGTTGTTTCTTTGCCATTTCTGAGGTCTACATATCACTTACACAGTACAAGGAAAGATGCATAGTCATTCGAGTTTACGTATGTAGACTTGTTCTGATCTAGTTCATTGAGGAGTCTTGACCATAGAATTGTGGAACTTAGAGGCTCTTGAGTCTTAAACCTATTTTCCAATAAGGTTCCGACAAACTAATAATCCAAAGGTCTGACTGAGCTCCATATTTCAATTTAATGAAGTTAAGTTTAATAATCAACCTTGATTCTTATCTTTTTCTTTTCTTTTTGATTTTCACTTCTTTGTCAAATAAGTGTTTGCTAAGGGACTAGCAAAGGTAAGGCATTGGGGGTGATGAATCCATGATTCTCACTCTTTATTCTTTTATTTAGCTCTTCTTTGTGGCAAAACACCCTGTAAATACATGTAAATGTAATAACGTAGCTTGCCACATGGAATTGTTAATATTACATATTTAGCATGTATTTTTGCAAAAATAAAGGAATAAAGGAAAAAGATAAAGAATGATGTATTTAGAATAAATACATAGTGACCCAAACCCTAAGAGATGGTCAAGACTTGACCTCATCGCAAAATAAAATAAGTAGAGAGGGATAGGGTCTACTATGTATTATATATATATCACTTATACTTATACATATTATTTTTTTTTTGATAAAACCAAAATTATTTTATTACACCCTTATATATAGTTTTAATAATATTATAAAAATAAAATCAAAATAAAAAAATTAAATAAAATCATCAAGCCTTTGTATAAAAGACACAAGTACATATATAATCCCCTATTTATTTTATACCCTTAAATAATCTATAAAAATAAAATAAAAATTATTTTATACTTCTAAAATTATGTTGTAAATAAATGAAATATAAAATAAGTGTATTTATGTAAAAATAATAAAATAAAAATACTTGTACATAATACATAGGTATAATATACATGTATATAACACTATATATTGTATGTACATTATTTTATTTTCATAAAAATATTTAAAAATCATAAAAAAACTTGATCAAATAATAAAAATTTTTTATTTTATATATTTTTTATTTTAAATTCATTTGTTTTTTTATTAAATTTCTTTTTATTTTGTAAATCTTGATTTTTTGTTGGTCCACATGGGTTTGTTCACCCTGCTCAACATCACCCCCAAGGTAGGGTCAGGTCTCACTCCTCTCGCTTGAGCCACTTCTCTGAATTCTTGCGCCCACACCCGACCGCCTCTTGCCTTGATATTCAGACCCGAGATTCCTCTGACATCCGATATTCTAGTGCGGATCCCTCGAATCACCCGGATCCCCCGAGGGCTGCGCTCCATCTCTCAATATTTCCAGACCTTGGGGAACCCTACAAAACCTCTCCTCAACCTCTGCCAGCCCTCCAGCTCATCCCTCGTGCCCCCATTCTTCCCTAGCCTCCTTCAGTGGAGTGACAACCACTCGAGGAGCCGATTAGGATCCTTAGGAGATGCCTGGAGGCTTGTAGCTCGCTTCATGGTCGGAGCTCCGCCACGAGTAGCCTCCCTGCCCACCGCAGCTTGGTCGAGGTCAAGACCCGTCCTTCCACCTTTGCCTAAAGTTCAGGAACACATCCCGACCTTCAGGTATTTATCTTTCCTTTCATTTTCCTTTATTCGATCGCATCTTCCCATTTCGCTCCACCCACCGTTAGCTAGCTCCGACCACACAGTTTGGAGCCCTTCATCCACATCTATATGCTCCGATCGATGCCTCACCGCACCCCGCACCTTCTCACACAACCTATTCCCCCTAAGGCTCGACCATCGAGATGAGATTAGGAAGGGTTTCTTTCCCTCGCATCCGCTGGAGAACCTAACCCCATCCCATGTTGCTTCTTTCCTTCTCCGCTGCAATAAAACGTCTGGAGCGTAGCTCCCGAGTCTCCCTTTCATTTGATGGTACCCTCGCTTGAGAGGAGTCTCATTTTGACCTGTAGTTGCTCGGCGGAGCAGCTCCAGGTGGAGAACCTTCCTTCCGACCATCTGACCTCATCCCTTACATCAGCCTCATGCATTCGACGCGGAGCACCCCTTCTAGAGGTATTGGACCTTTTGGAGGCTCGATTAGCTCAACGGAGCAGTGCCAGTCTCCGATCAAAGTTCCCCAACCACTTGTTCTTGCACCATCACCCTCCGTCGTTGGATAAGGAGCGAAGCGCCAGTTCGTATCTGAGTTGACCGTCAGAGTAGCTTTCCAGACCGTTGGATCAAACCCGACACGTCAGGTCCGACCTCACGTCCCCAACATTCCATGGACCGTTAGATCACTTTGTAGAGCGAGATCAGAACTATCAGAGCCACCACGCAAGCTCATGTGCCTCAGGGTAAATTGCCTCTTTACCCCTGCATGTTTATGTTTTCATGTTTAGTCCAGTAAATAAATGTCGTAGTTAAGAATATTTACAGATCAGACCTTGGAGTTTATGTTATTTGCATTTCAGTCCCTCTGAATCTGAAGCATATGCAGTCCTACTTGAGTTTTGGGTTATTTGCATGTTTTTTCGGGAACTTTTATGTTGTTAATCAATGGATGTTAACTTTTGAAAATTGCATTTATTCCCTTGTGCATTTAGAATTGAGCATGTGCGTGATTTGTTTGGGATTTTTGCAGATAAAGCCCTAGGCTTTTTCACTTTGTTATCTTTTTGGTCGGTGAACTTAATATACTTAGAATATGTCCGTGTGAACTATGCCTAATTACACGTTGTATTTTAGACTTAATAAATTGAAAATTAACTCAAAAAATCACCTAAAAATTACCATTAATTCTTGTTAGTGTGGAATATTTGGTGTAATTTTATTGGATTAATTTCTTTGGAGTTTTTATTTTTAAAAATTTAAAAACCTTCAAAACATCCCTTTTTGGCTTATAAAAATTCGAAAAATGATTTAAACTTCTATAAAAATAACCTTGGGTGTCTTTTATTATCTTTTAACTCCAGTAAAAAATTTGTTTGAAAACTATAAAATTCCTAAAAATAACAAAACATTCAAAAACTTACAACAATCATATAAAATTGTCAAAACCCCTCAAAAATTCTATTTTCAGTTCATTTTGTAGTTTTTTATTCATATTTTATTACAAAATTGTTATCTAGGACTTTAGAGCATTTTAAATACTTTTAATTTGCATTTTTGTCCCGGCTGTGCACTGTTTGCATTTTTTAGCTTTATTTGATTTTTATAAAATTATAAAAACATCTGAAATATCCTACAAAATTACAAAAACACTTTAAAACCCAGAAAACATAAAAATATTTTTTATCTTAATTTTTTGAGTATTTTTAGCCTTACAAAAAATCCAAAAACAATGTTGTGTTGTTTTCTCTTATTTTTGTTGATTTTGTTTTCTTATTAAAAATTAAAAAATTGCAAAATGAAAAACCACTAAAAATTATTTTATTTTGAGAAATTTGACTACTTCATATTATTTTCGTGCTCCTTGTCTTCGACCCTGGTGGCTATACCACATAAATAAAATAGCAAACCGCTTACATTTTGTGAATGCTTGATATTTCTGAGTGGTTTTATTTTTTTCTCGTTGATTACGCCTGACAATCCAGGTCACAACGACCCTTGTTTATTTGTTTACTTAACCCGAGTGGCCGAGCGTGTCATCACATATTCATATAATTAATTCTTCCAATGGAATTACAAATCTATTCATAATAGAGTGTTTATTGTAATTGGATCTAGATAATTTATTATATTAAATCAATTATCTATCTTGTCAATCAACTAATAAACAATCTTGATTATTACTTGAAGTATGGTATAATCTCAAAATATGTATTATTTAAAATGTAATAATTAGAAAAATATATCATGATATCTCCAAGCATTACCCTTTCCTTACCTGTTGTCATGGCCAGTACGCACAGTATGTGGGACAGACCACTCACAAAGCAACGTACTACCCCATCGATCCCTGACTAGACACCATATCTGCCTCAAGTCAGGATAATGTGATTTGATCATTTTGTATTTGAGATGATTTTCGATCTTTCAACTGAAGTTATACCATATAATATTTATCAAAACCATTTTGATTAATATTATAAGGAGATTTTCTAATAAATCTCCAATCCTATTCAAGTAACATTGTTTCGTATGTAGAGATTGTCCTACAACTATTGTAGGATAAACTGGGGTTTTCATGAAACATTCATTTAATGGTCTATGATGATTAATCAATTATTTTTATAATTATTAGGAATCATATTTAATCAAGGTAAATTCATATTTTTCATTATTTCCATTAAATTATAAATACATTAAGTAAAGGATTTGATGATCTAATCATCTCCCGATCTATCTCCACTAAATATGGGATATATTAGGCAAACAGAATGGGAATCACGTGAAATATATTCAAGCGGTTTGTTGGTTTTATTCTATACTTAATAAAAGTACAAAATAAATTTTACAGCGGAATCTCTTCGAATCATTTTCATGCACTTTTAATACTAATTATATGTTACTATTTTTGAGACATATTTACATATTATAAATACATTGTATTAATAGAATAATAAGTCCAAACAATGGACAAATAGTAGGTTTTTAACTAAGCGAAAAATCGATTCGAAATATTGCATCCAATGCAAAAACAATGATTCTCACGCATCTGAAACTTTAACCTCGATCGCCTAGGGTTTCAAATCATATCCAAGACTTCAACCTTACTCTTATACCACTTAAGGATATTAGAAGATCTTTAAATGCTCATGGAAGCGTGAAGATCTCATCATATACGATCGAAGCTACTAGTCATAATAATTTCTTGAGGCCGTGGAATTTAAAAAAAATAAAGGATGAAACCACATGACTCGAGAATATTTCTCGAGAAATTTCATCTCAATCACAAATAAGATGTAGTATTACCTCTTAAAGCGTGGTTGCTATCGAGTCTCTAAAGCAAGAGACCTCATGTCTCAAGTCTGATCCGACATGGGAGATGCTTGCGAGTGAGTTGATGAAACGTGTGTTCATCGCAATCCAAGTCAATGAAGATCCAAGCATTGGAACTCCTTATTTCATCACACAAAATATAGTGTCGTCTTCATGAGCATGAAGCACCAAAGAAGATGGAGATCTGCAAGTAGTCATACTGGTAGCACAATGGTGTCACGATGACTACGCTTCTCTCTAGCACAATGGGGTGAACGACCACACTTGAGAGAGAAAGAGACGAATGTGTGATGAGAACGAGAGAGAGAGAGAGAGAGTTGCAAAAATATTGTGCAAAAGAAGAGATAGGGTTGCCTATTTTTTATAGTAATTCAAGAGTCCATGGATCACAATCCATGTGAATACAAAATCAATGGATGAGATTGATTAGTGTTTCTATTCAATGGCCATGATTTTGTTGTATAAAAATACAAAAAAAAATAATTTAAATCAAATATATATATATATATATTGAATTATCATCAACATAATTTAATTTAATTTAATGAATTTGGATTAGAGGATGAAGAATGAGTCCACTTACTAAATATATGGGGAACGACCACTCTTGATCAAGTCAAGGGTTGTCGTCCACCCTCCATATATGGAAGGTGGCTAATCCTTTTAATTTATGTGAGATTTTATATCTAACATAATCCTCTCTATATTTGCAAAAACTTTTATAGCAAATATATTCACAAAATTAATTCCAAATTAATTTGTGAATATTCCATTCATGCCATTGAATAAATACGAATCACATTCAAATGCCCAAAATAACATGTAAATTGTATTTTTCAATTAATTATCTAATGTCAATCCAAATAACGTCAATAATTAACTTATAAATACTATTTACATATAGCTCTCACTAATATATTATAAATGATATTTATAATATCTTTGATTAATGTGGATAGTGCTATCCATATTATTCATATCCATAATGATTAAATCACATTTAATTATCTTGGATCATCCTTCTCATGTATCTAAATAATATGTATCACATTCACATTATTCATGATAATTAAATCATATTTAATTATCACTTTTCAATGCTTATGTACACTATTCATCAATGAAATTTTCCTTGCACTCTTTCAAGAACAATGTGCTTTCTCCACTGATACTTGGAGACAAGGATAGTGTGATTGTACGTTCCACCTGTAGTGACTTGGATATTGAGATCACATCTCAAATTCAGATCTTGGGGTCCTTCCAAAGATGTTTGATTAAATAAAAGCCATACATCTAATCTTCTCATTGCATCTGAATCATATTCCGATCAATGTCCAATATTTTGACTAAGATCAAATTACTTCTCTATTGAGAGGAGTCACTAAAATCCAGACCGGTTTCATCACTCCCTTGGAATTGAAGCATCATGGTTATACAATCATTTATGATCGCATCTCCCTCTGGTATTCCTAATACATGTACATCCAACATACTGGAAGACCTAGAATAAACATGAAGTTTTAGATCTTATTTTGATTGTCTCCTTCAGGATTTTATCACTAAGTTTCACATTTGGTCATTGGGAGTTG
This sequence comes from Ottelia alismoides, assembly GCA_037367405.1. NCBI lineage: Eukaryota > Viridiplantae > Streptophyta > Magnoliopsida > Alismatales > Hydrocharitaceae > Ottelia > Ottelia alismoides. The sequence goes on from JAZKJV010003751.1 coordinate 427,633, forward strand.
GTATCGATCAAATACTTTCGAAAAGCATATATCATTCTAGGTATTGATCGTATACTTTTTCGAAGAATATATGAAACCTACAAATTTAGTCAAGCTTCCAAAGCAACGCGATCATTCATGGTATTTGATTCCCAATATCTCATGAGTGAGCTCACGTTTTTCGGTCTAGTAATGGACCTATATGATCCCTTTGATAAATTCTACTGCTCATATTCCCTTGTATGCATACCATCTCTCATGTATATAGACCTTGATTAGATCGTCAACCTATTAGTATGCCATATGTACATACTCAAACATATAGTAGTATGTCTGTCTCGGTCATAGGATGTGTGCCTATATTGTGAAAGCATACAACATAGGTCGTTGGTTATCCGATCTCGTTAAGTCAACTCTTTGACCTAACTTCCCTAACACCTCCGAATCTCCATTCGTATGCAGAGGACCTGCATCAACAGGTCAGTCAGATGTAAGACAAAATAGAAAGGATTGTCACCTCCTACTCAGGCTGGAGATCATCTATTAATAATCATTTTACGGTGCTTGATGAGTCCTCAATATAACTCTTTAGATATTCATCCAAGCACCAGCCTCTATGATCCAACAATTGAACTAGTAGTTGTATGATCATTAAAATGGCCACGCTACATAACCCTGATTGTACTAAGGGACCTATTGTGCAAATTAATTATTCATCATTTCAGATCATGGAATGATATCTATAATAACATTTATTACACAATGACTCGTCTTGGGCTCGCATGTCCAACATTTAGACCTCGTCACTACTGGATCGGGCTAGAGGACATTGTCCACCAACTAGGGCTACGCATGATTCCTTTTGTGTGTGTCTAATGCTAGCAAATCCAGCTCTCTACCACCTCTATTGAATTGAGCTAAGTCTGAGGTGCAGATGACCAAGTTAGGTCACTATCAACAAGAGTCATGTGTGTGGCTCGAAATATTCTAGTTAAGCAGTCATGGTGACATATGAAACTAGTCTTGTGGGATCGAAGAATAAAGTCTAGTCGGCCTAAATAATCTCAATTCAATTCTTATAAGGTTCTTGTGAAATTAAGTTTATTAAGGTCCAACCAAGCTCCAATCCTCGGATTTTATTCCAGACCAGTTCAAATGTCACTATCGTTCTAAAAAATGAAAATGCAAACATTTTTTTGAAGTATATTTTCTGATTTTAAACCTTTTATGGAGTTTTTTTAAAATATTTTGCAAATTTTTATGGGGTTTTGAAAATTTTGAATTTTTAGGGTTTTTTTATAAAGGTTAGTGAATGGGATATGTACATTTTTTACAACTATTTACAAGAATTGGGTTGTGAATTTTACGGGATTTTGAACACAAGTATACACAAGTTAAGTATAGTTTTTATTCACATATTTTAAAGACAAGGACTATATATACATTTTATAAAGAATTTTAGTTGAAGTATTATCTATAAAATTATTTATAAGATTCTCAAAATAGTTTGAAACCATTTTAGCTGACCTTTAACAACTTTTTTTGCAAATAAGTTTTAAAAACTCTTTACAAACATTTACACATATTGAAAATCATTTTTGCAAAGATTTTTCAAAGGTATAAATAGGTTTTTCAAAACTTCTACAATCATTTTCTAAATCATTTGAAAATAAATTTTCAAATATTTTATTCAAAAAATAAAAAGAACTTTTTTACAAATATTTATAATTTTTTTTACAAATGATTGAAAACATTTTACAAAATATTTTACAAACAGTTTTAAAAGATTTTTCAAGACATTTTATACCATTTTAAAACTCATTTTGCAGAATGTTTTAAACCATTTTATTAAACATATTAACAAAGAATTTTAGTGTATTTGAATTCTATACCCTTACACATTATTTTAGATATCCATATTTTTAAAAAAAATACGAAAGTACGAGTTATGGATAAAGTATATACACAATATATATGACCCCCCTCTAATGAGAGAGAACTATGTCTTCATAGTTATCAAAGAGCAGAAACGAAGAGATAACTCATGCTAAGTATAGAAAACCTACACTACAACGACTGAATAAAAGAATAAGAAATCGATCATCCCTCATATACTTAGGATCACTAATCTTAAGTATAGAAGACTGTACACAGAGTGGGGATGATCGAGGATTAGAATAAACAAATCAACGTCTCGACATGTCTCCCTTTAGGGTAAAGTACATCCTAAGTATTCAACAGAATATCGACAGGTGAGGTGACAAGCGAGGAGATGGAGAAGGAAATACAAAGGAAAGAATGAACACATCACTCCCCTATACTTAGGGTAAGATATCCCTAAGTAAAGGCAATAGCAGGAGTGATGATACATAATGAAAATGACCAACAAGGTGGCTACACCATTTGTATATAGGATAAAGTACATCCTAAGTATAGTCACAAATAGATGACGAGAGATCTGAGTGTAGAAGAATATGCAAAAAAAAGAAGGAATTAAAATATGAAGCGCGTGTATATAACAGCATTATCGAGTGTTGAGGTGCTTGTTAATGAGTACTACGTTTTACGCTCTTAACTCGGTGCAAAGGATAGGATAACGTTGTGTCAAGGTTAAGGCATGTATCTGTTAGGAGATACCATACTCTTGTTGTGGTCTACGAGCAAGAACCAAAATGAACAGAAAAAATACATGAATAAGCAATCATATGGGTGTTTGTTACCAACCAAAGAAAATAGATAACTGTAATGGGATCTGGGAGCGTTAAGGACAACATCGGCTTGTGGTAAGAATGGAGTCGAGAAATGAAGCTGATACAATAAGACATGGAGAAAAAGAATCAGTGATGAAATCCTCCACGTCAACCATTTTCTCAAAAAATGCAAAAAATAAAGATAAGGAGACTCTCTATGCAGCTTGATATCCAATGGGCATAAGGGCGAAAGATTAGAGAAAGCATCGAATATCTCAAAACATGGATCATCCTCACAAGGGTTGTCAAGGAGAGAAGAATCAAAGGAGTCGGAAGAAATAGAAGACTTGGTCTAATGATCTAACAGAACGGACACACAATCAGAGAGTGAAATCAAGTGCAAAGAAGATGTTGCATACTCTTGCAGATAAGCCTCAAGGAGTGATGCAAACTGATTGGTGAATAATGGTTCACTGCTATCATCTATAGTCTCGTCCTCGAAAAAGTTATCTATCTTATCAATAAGGAGGATAAAAGGTTGATGGGAGGGGCTCGGTGGATTTGGCTTATCAACAAGTAGGTCCTCACATAGCAACAATTACCTATATAGCTTAGGGTATTTATCAGAGTCATCTATGTGCTTGTTGTTGGCAAAGACTAAAATTCCTAATGACTGATCTTCGAGGGCTTGCGGTGTCCAACAAGTCAGATCTAGCAATCGTTGTATCGGTTGCACTCATGGTACTCGGAACTCAATCAATGCAAACAGACAAACAATCAACCCATAATATAGATAGAACAACAAAGAAATGCGGGATGAAATTTGTTATACCCTACATAATATGTGTATAATAAGCAAGTGTATGGGGTGAATCTGTGAGAGCAAACTGGATAGGTATAATTATTATCAATTAACAAAAAATAATTATTATTATTTTTGTACATTTTCTATTTTTTATTTTTTGGGGTTTATCTATATATTTAATTATTATGTATTTTTAGTTGTTTTAGTTTTATGTTTTTAAATTTTATATTTTCATTTATTTTAAAATTTCACAATTTTTAGTTTCTTTTAGTTTTAAATGTATAATATATATCTATATATAGTAATAATAATATGGATATTATAAATAATATAATAAATATGTATACATAAATATAAGGAAATATATACTGGAATGGTTATTTTTATTTTTTAAAGTTCTTAAATATATATTAGATTTTTTAATTAATAATATATATTACTATTACAAGATATATATAGTAAATATAGAATCTTACAATTTTAAATATATGTAAATATAATCAAAATTCACAAAATAATTTTTTTTTTGTGTTTTCAATATTTTTCTCTATTTTTTATGATTTTTATATAATTTTTGCTAACTTTTTTGTATTTTAAAGTGTTAAATATATCAAAACAGTGAATATAATATATAGGTCGAGTTGTTTTGGGTATTAAAAAAAGATAATATGTCCAAAAATTCCCAAAATATTTTTAGTATATACTATATAATATTACAGAAAAATAAGATACAAGAAACTATTTGGTATTTTTAGTTATTTTATATTGATATTTATGAGTGTTTAGGATTTTGTAATTTTTAGCATTTTCTTTTTTATATATTTTGTGAACTTTGTTCAGATGGTATAATATATAGTAATAAATACTATATGATATTTTTTGAATTTTTAAAGGTGGTTTTCTAATTTTTTATTTTTATCTATAAATAAGGGATAAATAGCTCCTAGATGACTTTTAATAAATGGAAAAAAGAAAGAAATGCCAAAATAAAAATATAGCATGAATAAGCAAGTCACAGGGCATCTACTATAATTTTCTCATCAATTAAAAAGCAAGAGAGCAATTTAAGAAAAATAAAGGATATAAAATAAAGTACACAGCCTCGTAGTATTTTTCCAATAAAAATATAGTAGAAAGGCCTATGTGTATTTTTTCCCTAAATTTTTACACTTATTTTACAATTTGTAAGAGTAAAAAAATACAGGGACCCAGAGGGTCTCTATGCAATTAGCTTGGGCGCCTCACTTAGGCGAACACGTAAGGTGACCTAGCAGAGGACATGTTTGTAGTTCATAATAAGTTTGGCGAGGGCCACTGACTTTAGCAAAAAAAATTAAAAGTGAAATTAATGTTTACCAAACTTAAATTATTAATTTATACAAAAGGATGCGCTATAGGATGGCTTTGCATGATCTACGTGGCTCGATCATGCGGGGGCGGACGTTTCATTTTAACTTAATCACCCACAGTTGAAACTAAATATGGAGATGGGTCGATGATCAGACAGTTATGGGCCACCTCCAAGAACACTCAAGAACACGGGCATGGGTGAGCTTCGATCTGCTTTATCTTCATGCTCAGGCCACCAATCTCAATGCTGAGTAGCTTAAATCCTTCTTGGGCTTCAGCAACACCTACAGGTAACCTTCAATAGGTTCCAGATCCCATTAAAAGGGACAGGGGGTCTTTGATGGACTAGCCAGACCTGGGGCAGAAGATGATGATCAAGGGATCTCCATATGGGTCCTTGAGGACTGATACCTGCACAAAAACATAGAGGGGCTTGAGGTGATCCTCCTCATCCATATGTTGAAGCTGAGAAACATGCAGGTGGAGGAGATGATGAAGCTCTGATGAAGGAAGGAGGAGGATCGAGGAGGATCTTCGATGCTGTAATCAGGAGACAATTAGAGTGACATGGAAGGGTAAAATGATGGAGAATATACATGGGATGGAGGATGAGGCGAAAATGAGTCGAATCACAAGGAGGACAATGATAAATAAGAGTTTGAGCACAAAGCTTCAGCAATCGAAGATCCAAAAATTAAACCTAATCTAATGGAAATTAAAAGCTACTTACTACTCCTAGCAGCTCCTACTTGACAGAATGTCAAGGAGTAGAGAAGCTCACTGGAGGAGCTCCAATGAACTGGATCTCCTTCCTCCGACATTATCCACGCCTTGATTCATAGAGCAACACATCCCTTTCATTGAGGGGTTCAATATATGATGAATCTTGGGGTTATGGTGGAGTAAAAAGTGATAAAAAAAATCAAAAAGGAAACCATGTTTTATTTATAGACAAGGGATGGACCTGGTTTCAAGAGAGTTTGCGTGAATGATGGTGGGAGTTGGTGAGGGCTATGGTGTGGGCGAAGGTTAGGGACAATGGGCATGCCGATTGGGCAGAGATCGAGGGATGTGGAGTATGGATAAGGCATGGAGAAAATGGAGAAGTCAGAGGTCTCATGACCTCTGACAAGGAGGCAGGTGCAAGGACATTTCACCCACTGGTCAACAAAGAATGGTTTCTGGTTGGTCCATGTGGACCAACTAGAAAAAGGAAGGGAAAAATCCTTTATTAAATAGATTAAAAATATCAAATTATTTTATTAAATTCAGGTAAAAATATAAAAAAAAACGTTTGTTTTTATGTATTATTTTATAGGTATTGTTATTTATTTTTACAAGCTTAATTGTTATGTGTTAATATTTACATGTATATAAAGGTATATATCATTTTTTATGGTATTTTTATTTTTGTATTTTGTATTTTATTGTTGTATAAACATATTTTATATATTTATAACTAATTTAATGACATATTTACATATTTTAGTTTTTTTCTGATTTTATTTATTTACTTAAGTAACCATGTATTTGTATTGCATATGTATAATTTAACTATATATGTTATTTATTTTAGTTTTAATTTGTTTTTAATTTTTATTTTTATGTTTATTAAGTAATTCATTTCAAATTGTATTTAAAAATATATAAAAATGTAAGGAGGTTAAAAATGTAAAGAATGAATATATTGGATAATACATGCATGCATACATTGCAATAGGGACCCAAAAGCCAATTTTTGCATCTTAAATCTATTTTTAATGTAACCACCTTTACTAAATAGATAATTTATATTTATAAACAATAAAGGTGAGTTTTGTCAATTTTTAATATATATAGAGGAGATACATGTTTGGGAAGTTCTATTTGCGGCTTTTTTTCAAAGTGTCCCAGGGACACTGGGTATTATTTTTGTGTGAAATAAATTTTGTAATTTCCATTGTATTTTAATATATACGACTTTCATGTTCAGGGTTTTATTATTTGATCTATAAAAATAGAAAAATAAAATAGGTGACAAAAGGCATTTATTGATGAATAAAATTAGGGTTTTCAAGTTGTATTTTGTACAGTTTCTCTGCCCTATCTCCCCCTACTTTATTCATTATTGACCAAGTCATCATCATGACTAGACCTGGTTGTCTATGGATATTTTGTGTCTTTGAAACTTCATTTCCTTTTATTTTATTTCCTTTATTTATTTTGGAATTAAATGTCAATATTTATGTAGTATTTTTAGTCAGATATTGTGTGTTATTTTGTACAAATTAATGTTATATACATGCATTTAGCTATGGATTTAAGGGAAAAAAATGAAAGAATAGAGATGATGAAATGGAGATTCATTCCCCTCCCTATACTTTTCTTTGATAGTCCCTAGCAAAAACTTGTGATATTGAGTGCAGAAACAAGAAAAGAAAAAGAAAAGAAAAAGAAAGAAATTTGAATATTTTTTTACTCTTAAACTTGTCTTCATAAAGTTAAATTTTAGAGCTCAGTTAAGACCTTTGGATTTTAGGTTTGTTCAGAATGACATTTAGTTTAGGAATTGTGATTCAACAACCCTTAGTTTCCATGCTCCACCATTCAGTTCGATTCACAGCCTGATTAAAACCATCCTTTCAGTCGCATACTCTCGTAACCTTAAAATGACAAGTACCATGTGTGTGGATTGGGTTGGCTCTTTCCAGACAAATAGCTGAACTACCAAGTGATCTCCTCCTCTAGCATCTCATTCTCTAGGAGATGGATATTTCCTTCTAAGTTCAGGTGCATGCTAGTTCACAACCAAAAAGAGGAGAAGCTAGAAGAATGTGAAAAGAAGTGGAAATTGACCATTGTAGTCGCATTTCCTTGTGAAGCTCGACCAATGTAACCGAGTCTTTACCAAGAAGCAGACCTTTTTCTGGAAGCTCGGTATTTTTAGAATTTTTGGTGTAGGCTTCTTTTTGGGTATTTTCTTTATTGGTTTTGCTCTTCATTCTTGTTTTACCATGATATGTATAGAATATTTTGTTCCTCCCATGTTTTAGTGTCTTAGAAAAAGTTGTGCTAGTAGACCCTCATTTGAAGCTCTATTTCAATACAATCTCTGGTACTTGGTTGTCCAAGCTACCATAGGAAGTGGGTTGAAGTACTGATTTAGGCAATCCTCAAGAATGGTTCTTGGGCCACCCTTGACGTAGCAGCCTAGTATGTCCCAACTTAGACTCCAAGATCTTTCAACAATCCATTTGGGTTGAGCTTTGTGTTAAGTGTGAGGTCTCTAGTCAAGCCACTGTGTCAAGAGTCGTACGGATGACATGAAGGATTCTAGTTAGACACATTGAATAGACTTATGAACATTGTCTCATGGAATCTAAATAATTAAGTCATAATGACCTGCAGTGTCTTAATTCCAGTCCTTAATGGGTTCCTCTGAGTAAGTAGATTAAGGTCTAGACCAATCTTTAATCATTAGACTTTATTTAGGATTACTCATTTTTCAAAATCATTCCGAAAAATGAAGATGTTATACAATGCAAGAAAATCATTTTGCGAAACTATTTTTTGATTTTTACCTGTTTTATGGATTTTTTAAAAAAATAAATTGTCAATTTTATGCAGATTTTTGAAAACATTTTGCAAATTTTTATGTGTTTTGAAATTTTGAAATTTTTAGGGATTTTTAATAAAGTCTAGTGAAAGAAGTATGTACAAAAAATTTCACAAGTGTGTGTACTTATTTACGAGGTGTCATAGAATTTACACTATTAATTTACAGAAGTTAGTGGTTAATTATTATTTACAGGTTTATAAGTACGAGGGTAATACAAGGAATTTTATTGAAGTTGTTCATCATCATAATTACATATAAGGTTCTCAAAATAGTTTGAAAATATTTTAATAAACATTTCGCAAACTTTATTTTATAAATAATTTTACGAACTCTTTACAATCATTTACAAAATTTGGAAATCATTTTGCAAATATTTTTCGAACGGTAAAGATAGATTTCTAAGATAATTTTATAACCACTTTCCAAATCATTTGCAAACTAAAGTTTCAAATTTTTTATTCAAACAAATGAAATAATCTTTTGCAAATATTCACAAAAGATTTTTACAAAGGTTTGAAAATAGTTTGCAAAAAAATTCCAAATAATTTTCAAAAGATTTTTGCAAGTCATTTTACAATCATTTTGCAAAATATTTTAAAATAATTTATTGATTATATATATAAAGAATTTCAAAAAAATTATACATATTTATGGTATATTCTTTACAGTTGATTAATTGTATACTCTTACCCCATATAGTGTATTAGCCATATTATTAGAAATATGAAAGTACGAGTTATGGATAAAGTATATAATATGACCCCCCATACTTATCTTGAGTTATGTCCTCATAGTGATCAAGAAAAAAAGGAAGACATAACTCGTGCTAAGTATAGAAAGTCTATACTACAACGAATGAAAGAATGAGAAGTCGATCGTCCCCCTGTACTTAGGATCAACTAATCCTAAGTATTTCAGATTGTAAACCAAATGAGGATGATCGAGGATCAAAATGTATGAAATAGATTGGCTTAGCCTGTCCCCCCTAAACTTAGGGTGAAATATCCCTAAGTACATATAGAGTATCAACAAGTTGAGATACAAGCGAGAGAATGAATAATGAATAAATCGAATTCAATCATCCCCCATATACTTAGGATGAAGTATATCCTAAGCATATCAAAGATGAATGGGATGAGTGAGATCCAGAAGAATGAAAGAATTGGAAAATTAAAATAAAAAGTAGAAAAGAGGATAATCAATCGAAGATATTTTGAGTTGTGTTGTCTGGTCGTGTTGATGCTACAGAGATATCTTCATCAAACACAACTTGAATCGAATTGACAATGGTCAGGAATGTATCATGCTCTAAGACCGTTGACGATGAATGGTTGCCTGTCAACTGACAACTCTGATATGAGGATACTTCCATTATCATGCACTATCTTCACGATGTATGTGTTGGACATGTGAGCCCACGACGAGCCATTATGCAATAAATATTATTGTGAATATCATTCCCAGATCTGAAATGAAGAATAATTAATTTGCATAATAGGTCCCTTAGTACAATTAGGGCTATGTACCATGGCCATCTTGATGATCATACAGTGTTTGATTCAATTATTGAATCATAGAGGTTGGTGCTTGAGTGAATATCTAAAGAGTTAGATTGAAGACTCGTCAAGCACCGTCAAATGATTATTAAGATATGATCTCCATACTGAGTCAGAGATGGCAATCCTTTCTCTCATGGGATGATATCTAACCGACCTCTTGATGCAGGTCCTCTACATAGGAATAGAGATTCGGAGGTGTTAGATAAGTTAGATTAAATAGTTGACTTAACAAGATCGAGATAAACAAAGACATATGTTGTATGTTGTCCCGATATAGACATGCATCCTCCGACTGGAGACAGATGTGTTACTATATGTTTGAGTAGGTACATTTGGTAGACTAATAGGTTGATGACCTAATCAAGGTCTATACACCGGTGCGCTGGTGTGCATACAAGGGCATATGAGTAATACAATATCTCTAACGGATCATACATGTTCATCTACCGAACCGGAAGACATGAGCTCACTCATGAGATATTTGGAATCAAATTTCATGCACAGTCATCTTGCATTGGAATCTTGACTGGATTTGTAGTTTGATATATGCTTCCGGAAAGTATATGATCAACACCTAGGTATGATATATGCTTTTGAAAAAAAATAAGATCGATACCAACTCCCAATGATCAAATAAGAAACTTAGTGATAAAATCTTGAAGGAGGCAGTCTAAATAGATCTAAAACTTCGGGTTTACTCTAGTTCTTTCAGTATGAAGGATGTATAGGTATTAGGAATACCTGAGGGTGATGTGGTTATAAACAATTGTATAACCATGATACTTCATTTCCTAGGGTGTGATGAAATAGGTTTGGATTTTAGTGATTCCTCTCAGTAGAGAAGCAATCTGATCTTGGTCCAAATGTTGGACAGTGATATGAATGTGATTCAGATGCAATGAGAAGATTAGAGTTACGGTTTTAATTTAGTCTTACATCTATGGGAGGTCCGCAAGATCTGTATTAGAGATTTGATCTGAATATCCAAGTCACAATACGTGGACCGTACAATTGCCATTTCCTTATCTCCAAGTATCCGCGGAGAAAGTGCATTATCCTTGAAAGAGTTCATGGATAATTTCATTGTTGATATATGTATCTGAGCATTGAGAAAATTGATAATTAAGTGTGATTTAATTATCATGAATAATATGAATTTGAGTTATATTATAAGGAGAGTTATCTGAGATGATTAAATGTGATTTAATTATCAAATTTGTGAATAATGTGAATGTGATTTATATTTTTGTGCACATGAGAATGGAGATCCAATATGATTTAATGTGATTTAATTGTCATGGATATGAATAATGTGAATAGCACTATCCATATTAATCATATATCTTACAAATGTGATTTATAATATATAAGAGAGCTATTTGTAAATAACATTTACAATTTAAATGTTAATGTGAATTGGATTCACAATGGACAATTAATTGAAAATACAATTTACATTTCATTTTGGGTTGTGAATGTGATTCACAAAATTTCCCATGGCATGATTGCAATGTTCTCATGATAATTGAGAATTATTATTTTGAGATAATGTAATCTCATTGAAAGGAGATTACCATCCACCAACAAAGGTGGTGGACGGCCACCAACTCCTAATTGGAGTGGGTGGATGTCCCCCTCTTGTTGTGGTCGGATGATTAAAACCTTCCCAATTATATCCAAGGATAATTGATTTAATTGAAATTAAGTTATATTTATTATTCAATATAAATTAAATTAAATTAAATTACTTATTGTTGTGTTTTTACAACAAGATCATGGCCATTGAAAGAAACACAAATCAATCTCATCCATTGATTTGTGTTGTCCATGGATTGAGATACATGACTCCCAAAATATTATATAAGAAGAGGCAACCCAAGCTCTTCTTTACACAATGGAAAAATTCTCTCGTTCCATCTCTCTCTACACGCCAAGTATCTCTCCCTCTCTCTCTCTCTCGAGGACTTCCACCTTGATTCCCTAGAGAGAGATCGTCATCGTGTCACATCATCATTATGTTGTGGAATGACTGCTCGTGGATCTCCGTCTCCTTCGGTGCGCCTCGCTCGTGAAGAAGACATCAGATCTCTTGTGATGAGATCAGGATATTCGCCTCTTGAATCATCAACATGGATTGCGAGGATCACATATTTCATCAACGCGCTCGCAAGCGTCTCCTCTGTTGGATCGGACTTGAGATAGGAGGTCTCTTCGTTTAGAGACTCAATCACAACCACACTTCAAGAGGTAAACTTAATACTTGTTTGTGTTGTAGATGAAATGATCCAAGAAGTGTTCTTGGATCATGTGGTTTCATCATTTAAAATTTTTAAATTCCTCTACCGCGAGCAACTAGTACAACCAGTCATTCCCGATCGCATGTGATGTGATCTCCACGCTTCTGTAATGTGCTTAAGGATTTTCCCATATCCTTCAGTATGGCCCTATCCATTTACACTATAATTTTCCTCGGAAGATCCTCAACTTAGTGTCAAATAATCAAACTTCCTGTCTAGGTTCGAAGGTCTGTGTCCAGATGTGTCGGTCATGCCATCGTTTGACCTTCTCTTTGTATATTAAGTTGTTGTCGTACGCGTAGTTTAGGAATTCCAAGAGCTTGTTAAAATCTATCATTATGTCCTGACCACCTTTTTATGTTTTGAGGTTATCGATGTTTACTACCCAAAGAGATTAATGAATTAATTCCATGGGCATATGGCAAGGCTTTCCATATACAAGACAATAGGGTGACATGCCCAAAGGAGACTTGTAGGAGGTTCTGTAAGCCCAGAGAACTGAATTCAGAAGTTTTGACAAGTTCTTTCTCTCCAGCCTCACATGTTTTTGCAAAATCCTCTTGATTTCTCTGTATGATAAATTAGACAAGCCATTATATTAAGGATGATAAAGAGAATAAATATGATGATCAATGGTGTACTCCTTCACAAGTTTCTTAACCTCTTTATTTATGAAGTGACTACCCCTGTCTGAAATCAGAATCTTCAGTATCCTGAAGTAAAAGATAATGTTGCCTTTCAGAAACTGACTCACTATGCGGCTATTGGTGGCTCGAGCAGGATAACTTTCTACCCATTGACTCACATAATCTACAATAAGCAAGATGTATTCATAACCCTGACTGTTAGAAAACAGACCCATGAAATCATAGCCCTATGCATCGAACACATCAGAAATCTGAATGAATTTGAGGGGCATGGAATCTTTTGAGCGGAGGGGTTTTCTCATCTTTTGACAATCAGTGTAAGCTTTGACATATGAATTAACATCCTTGAATGGTGTGGGCCACCAGTGGTGTGGGCCACCAGAGACCACACTGCAGTATCGTTGTTGTCGTTCAACTTCCATAATGGTGTCGATAAGATTTGACCTTATGATGATGCTCGAGGACACTTGTGTACTCCTCCTGAGGGATACATCGATGCCAAATGGAACTTGCTCCTTCCATAACAGATATGGGTTTTCCCACTGATAGAAATGGATGTCAGACATGAATTTGTCCTTCTTGATTCTCGTCCAATTCTGTGCGACCACCACAGAGACAAGGTAGTTCATAATATATGCATACTAAGGGAGAGATCCAATACTGAGAATGCATTAATTAGGGAATGTTTCTGTGATGGGTGTGCTTCTCATCTAAGTATCTTGGCAGTAAATTCTGGAGAGATGATCTGCTACCACATTCTGAATTGTGAAATCAACCTCAACTGCAAAATCAGATGCATTCGTCATGATCTCGAATGGAAGAGACCAGTCGGTTATTGTAGAACTGAAGCTTGAGTGACTAATTCTCTCAATTGACAAAAAGATTGGAAAACCTGCTGATCTACAATGAAATTGGCATCCTTACATAAACGTTTAGTGAGAGGTTGGGCAATCTTATTGAAGTCTTCAATGAATCTTCTGTACAAACTGACATGCCCAAGGAATGACCTAACGTTCTTGACATTACGAGGTGGATCTAATTTGTCTATGACATCCACCTTCACCGAGTTGACTTCCATGCCTCGCTTGGAAAGGACATGGCCTAGCACAATCCCTTCAGTGATCATGAAGTGGCTCTTTTCCCATGAAAGAACAAGGTTCACTTAACAACATTTTTGCAGTACTCGCTCTAGGTTTTCTAGACATGAATCAAATCTATCACCATAGACTGAGAAAGCTTCCATGAAAACTTTAAGAAAACCCCCGACCATATCGACAAAGACGGCTAGCATGCACCTTTGGAATGTGGAAGGTGCATTGCACAATCCAAAGGGCATTCTTCTGAAGGCATATGTGCCGAATGGTAAGGTAATGTTGTTTTATCTTGATCCTCAGTGCAATCACCACCTAGTTGTACCCGAAGTACCAATCTAATCAATAGAACTACTTCTGTTTCGACCGATATTTCAAGTATTTGGTCAATGAATGATAGTGGGATATGGTCTTTTGTTGTTGAATTCAGGCACCGGTAGTCAATACACATGCCAAGATGTTGGTACTCAAGTAGAAATCTCCCCTCCTTGGTCATTTGTAACCACGATGATCCTTGATTTCTTTAGAACTACATGAAGGGGACTTACCCATTTTGACTAAGAGATGGGATAAATAAAGCATGCTTCACATCATTTCGTGATTTCTTTCATCACTACATCTCAAATGTTAGGGTTTAACCTGTGCTAAAATTCATGGGATAGATTGCAATAATCTTCAAGATAAATATGTTGTAAACACAAGGATGGATTTATCCCTCAAAGATTAGAAACTTTCCCACCAAGTGCCTTGAAGTCTTTTTCTCTAGAACCTTGAGAAATCGAGATTCTTGATCTGGGGTCAGCCTGTTGAGACTGATGATCGGATACATGTTTTCTCCACTCTCAAGGAAAGTATACTTTAGACTTGTTGAGAGTTGTTTTAGTTCAGGAAATTGTTGAGTTTGCTCTACAGACACGTCATACACTATGTTGGTAGTTGGATGGTCTATTGAAATCAATGACGTGTTGTCCACCTCTATCACTTGTGGCTCTGATAAGAATGTATCGAACAATTCTGTAATGAACCCTTCGTATTTGGTTTGGCTTTAATCTTCTTCAAAAAGGATAATTAGTGATTCAGACGTGGTCTCCCAGTTGACAATGGAACAAGGGTCAACTGTGATATACAGGTCCTCCTTTGAAGAGAGGATTTCCTATGTCAAGATATTATACAAAGAGGTTTGCTGATCACCGATATCAATAATGTCACAGCCTTCTATTGTTGATTATGGTTTTGCTTCGTCAGATTCAGCTCATTGATCATATTCAAGGTGACTGTCAATGTAGAAGCGAAACATAAGCTTTTCAGACCCATAGTCAATGACCATTGCAGCAGTTCATAAGACAACCAAGAATAACAAGAGTCTAGAAAAAACGGTTTAGATGAATCCATATCCAGGATGACGAAGTTGACTAAGAAGCACATACCATGCACAATCATAATAATGTTCTCTAGTAAACTTCTATGTCGCTTAATGGACTCGATCTGCAAACTGCAGGACCATATAAGTGGGTTTAAGCAGACCCATCCCCAAATTCATGAAGTAGTGAGGGAGAGTGGAGGGTTTATAGAGGACTCACTATCAAGCAAAGTCCACTTAAAAATCTAATCAATATCTGTCATTTGATTAAAGATGCTCCCTTGTCTTTCTACTTTTATGGGAGATCACTTATACCGTTCATAGTGGCCACGGTTAGGATGTGATTTTCTCCTCAATTATGTATGTTCTTGTGGCTCTAACGCTTATAGGTACATACCTCTTACAAACCTTTCTTCATAGTATGCATGTACTCCATGGCCTTCATCAATGACATATTCAAATTAGGATTTTCAATAATTCCACAACTCCAGGGTTAGACAATGCATTTTTTATTTTTCTGATTATTTTTGAAATGTTTTATTGCATCTAGAAAAGGAATATTCATAGAAGGAAATTCATTATTCATAATTACGTCATTATTTATAAATGACCAGCTAGAAGAAAAAATGCTTCAGCTTCATCGATAGATTTGGAGTTTCTGTTGGTGTTGGCTCCTCTTGGGCTGGTGTGGCTTGGCTTCGACTCTTATTGCCTTTTGGAGTTTTTCATTTTACTGATTTTTTGGTATTTTTACTGGAGATGGTGGTGGTGAACTGGTGCTTCTCCTCCATCATCATCTTCCTCACCCGGCTCTTATGTTGGTCCGACTAATGAAGAAGACGATGACTTGTCAGAAGGCGCTTTGTTCTTCCCCTTTCTATGTGGAAGACGGTTCTAATGTCCTGTCACTCTTGAGAGTCACTGCATGAGACAACATAAAATGTGAAATACCTGACTTTGTTGGATTGGATGAGAAATTGGGATAGGAGTTTTTGTATCAGTGAAGTCATAGAGCTTTTGGCTCATCTCTACTAGGCTTTTTATAAGTTGGGACAAACAGTCGAGAGCGAGGTCACTGGAGTGGCCTCGGGTTAAGTGTGTTGGCCATGCTTGTAGCGATACTGCTAGGGAGGCTGTGAATGGGAAAATTGGTAATGTTGAGGAAGAGGAGGAGGAGGAGGATACTGATTCTGTGAAGTAGACTTATAATTGTGATACGGCTGGTACTGGAAGTACGCAGGCTACTAATGTTGATAATTATGTCTCCATGTGTTTTGATACGGTGGAGACTGGTAGAGGATGTTGCTGCTGGAAAAACTTCCCACCAGAGGGTTGGTGATATGTCTGAATAGCATAGGACTAGCCATGTTGTTCTCCACCTGGACAGGACAGTTGTGCATCATTATTCCATATGTCATTTACCTCTGGATTTGGGGTGGTGGTGGGAAAAATGGATCAACATAAGATGTGGGTTGGGGCTCGGGCTAGTAGAGGGACAAGTTATTGCGACGGTTGTGGTGATGTTTGGGCAGGAGCCTGCACATAGTATATGTGATAGACTTGGGGTTGCCCTGAACTCGGATGAGGTGGTTGTGGTGATGACGGGCTCTTTGGCTAAGTAGGAGTTGCAGTGGATGGAATCGCAAACTGCACGGCATTAATTACCTAATTAGTAGCTCCAACTGCTTGGTGATCTGATCTGGCTTGTCCAGTGATGGGTTCTCTTTTTGATCACAAATAATTTCTTCGGATCCTATCATCACGTCTTAATAATATCAACCTTTGACAGGTGGCTCCAAATAATGCTCACATTGGAGCTCTCATCTCTGTCATGCTCATGTGATGCCGCCTTATTGACCGGCTTGTGATGGATATGCAGTTGTCCGTTTATATACATGAGATGAGGATACTTCATCCATTTCTTTAAATATCTGCCAGACAACATTCTCATCCTTGTTGAAGTGAGATCTGTCCAATGCTGAATCAACAAGCCTCTGGATTTCCTAGATCAGGACCCCCAAAGAAGTGTTGGACCAAGCCAATCCAAGGAATATAATGATGGGGGCACTTCTCTTGTAAATCTCTTGAACCTCTCCCAGGCTTCATGTATGGACTTGTGCAGCCCCTGGGAGAAGTTGTTGATACTAACTCACATATTATTTTGACGACCAATGGATAAAAACTTGTGGAGGAATGCTGACTTGAGTTCCTCCTAGGTCATCACTAGCTTACACAAAGTGACCCATCCAGATTAAAACCTTATACTGAAGGCTAAATGGGAAGGCAGTCATTTTGACCACACTAACAAATGTTAGGGTAGCCGAGTGGTGTGGAAAATGCGAGAAAATCGTTAGAGATGGACTTATGCATCTTCATTGGGTTCTCATGGAAAGAGGGAAGAAGAGTCGAGAACTGAGGCTTGAGATCAAAGTGTTCATGGACAACATGAATCTATATCCACTCAGTCTTCTGGCCAGAACCATGACTATATGTCTCCTTGAGCGTAGGCTTGTAAGCCTCTCTTCTTGGTTCATCTGTCAATCCTCCATGGGGTCCATCTCCTTATTCATCCTCATTTCCTCATCTTCCTCTTCCCTTGTTCTCTCTCTCTCTCTGATCATTGAGCATATATGTGTTGGTTACCTAGGAGAGAGCATCTGTTAGCTGTTGTTGAATAGACTGTATGGATGCAAGCAACTGTGCATTCATTGCATTCTGATCTGGTTGTAGACCTTGATTTGGCTACTGTGGTCCCTTCCCTTTTCCCTGAGGAGCCATCTCAAATCATACTCAGAGGAATTAATCATCATGGGGTTCAAATTCAGCTCTTGATCTACACATTCAAAATCAGCCCGTTTAGACTGACAATTATGTACACCATATGAGTGGAGGGATCTAGAATTAGGGTCAATTCCATATAGATGTGAATGGAGCACTTGATATGAAGATAAATCGATCTCTATCCACAAGGGGTGATGTTTGGACAAGTGTTATCCTAGTTTATGAAAGAATAAGAACGAGACTAGGAGTCTAGAGATCGGCTCACAAAGTCCGAACCAAGTTCTCTAGAGTCACAATCGAATTATTGAAGATGTTGAGTTCATGGAATCGATGTGGGTGTCGGTGGGTCCTAACTAAACAATCCATGAGTCGACACATCGAGAGAGCAGATAAATGGATGAGGAATAGAGCACAAAGATAAACAAGAGGATGAAATAAATATGAAAAGAAGGCTCAAAGTGATCAATGCAAAAAGGAATGAAAATAGATGAAATGAAAAAGGGCACAAGTGCACGGGACTTGTCTTTGACCTAAAACTAAATTCAAACAAACATCAATGCAACATTCAATAACGCGTGCCAATGAAGCCAAAAGAGCTAGGGTATTTCTTGTTTTTCAGACACTATTCAACAAGTCCTTAGAGGGTAGCCCTATAGGACAGTGAGTACTGCTAGAATTGTATCTCGTGCTTCCCACTCCCTTGTAACCAGTAGCTTGTACTTTTTAAGAGAATATGTGTTATTGCATCTGGATCCACTACTCATCTAAAGAATAGAGGAGGAAGCCAATAGGCGAAAACCAATACTCCTCCCTGTAGGGGTACTCGATCATGTATGATGAGATGAACCACCCCAGAGAGGGGATGGCCGAAGCTCGATACTTCAGACTAAGTTAGCAAAAATATGAAGCCCAACTCGTCCATGTAAGATAGAAGCATCAATACTTTGTGAATCAAGTCAATAACAAGGCAATACTAAGGCAAGAGTTTTGGCTTTATTTTCCTAGGATTGTGACTCACTCTGTCTGGAAGGTACCTAAAAGCATTGTGGGTTTATGAACCCAATAACAATGATTGTCCATTACGAATTTTATTTTTGGTCAAAGTGCTATTAGTAGTCCCCTTGTTTTAATTCTTGGAATTTTTACTTTTTTAGTATTTTTCAGGATAATTTGACTAATGTTCTTTTTGTATTTTCTTTAAATCTAAGTGATACAAACTGGTAGAGAAGACAGAAAAGTCGTGCCAGCAACACTATGATGATGGAGAACTCACCATTGTGTTTAATGGTGCATGCTTAGTTAGAATACTAACAGTGCTTCCCAACTCTCCCTCTCTCCCGTGTGTGTGTGGGGGGATGCAATACAAGAAATTTAAATCTCCACTACATGAAATACAAGCTGGTGAAATCGCCCTAAGCATGAATTGCTATTAGCGTGAAGAACAATTTTAATTTGATCTAAGTCCAAACATATCAGAGACTATAGGTGCATGTCAATATTATGGATTTGAATCTAGATTACTCGATCAAGCAAATCCTAAAAATCTAAGGGCTCATTCACATAAAATAAATAAAAATAAAGTCAGAAAGCACAAAACATGGGAAACAAATAAAAACAAATGAAAAAATAAGGAGGACAAAAGGGTAGAATGTGAAGAAAATGCTATACAAATCGAGCGAGCCCCAAGTGAACAAACACTTGGTAAAATAGGCATGCTTATGTCTGAGTGTCCAAATATCCTTCTACTTGTAGTATTACAAATAATTATGCAAAAATAAGAGTCTCTCTCTCACAAACAAAAATAAAAAAATAAAGCTACACTAATGCTATGATGTTTCTCTCTCTCTCTCTCTCTCAAGCTGGCTTTGATGCTCTCTCCAATTGGCTCATGAAGAAGGACCGATCTTCACTAATGAATCCATGATTCATCACTCTAAAAAAGATTAATTAAGCTCAGTTATCCAAAATTCATCTGTATTTTATCAAATTGTTGCATAAATTATCATCCACGCATGTGTAATTAATAATTGCATTTTATCATGCATAATTGCATAAAATAAGAAGCCAAAAATCTCAGCCCATTTGACATGTAAAATAAGCTAATTTCACTGATTTTTAATTAATTTATGCTAACTCCATATCACTTAAAACCACCTCCATTGTGTACATATTACTAACAAGAATAAAGGAAAATTACAAAAAAATGACTAAAAGAAATAAGTAGTCCATAAAGCCAAACCCTAATTTTAGGACAATCGGACTAAAACACTGACATCTCCTTCGTACAGTGTACGATATAATCCTACTCACTTTTAACTAATGTACATCAATTACCTTTAAAACAAGACTAAGTTCAAGTGAATCAGAGCTCATATGTGAAAATTGGGTTTTGGGCCTCTTTTGTGGAGTGTATATTTTACTTGTTTTTGACCAATTATCTGATGTACATATTTGACTCTTTTTATTTTATTTATTTTTCATTTATTTTTTTAACAAAAGTTTTATCAAAACACACAAAAATCCAAATCCAAAATTAGCTTGAATTCAAAGAAACTGACTGAGTTTGAGTGTTCACTAACAATCTGTACAAAAGTCTCTTTATCATATTTTTTTATTTCTCCATTTTATTAACTAATAAAAATCCCAAAAATAGAATAATTTGTAAATATTTTTCTTTTATTTTATCGTTTTCAGATTTTTTATTTTATTTAAAAAAGATAAAAATTTTACAAAACCCAAAAATCAAGGTATTTTATACACATAGAGTACCCCCAAAATATTATTGTATGCAAATGACTATTTTTTATCTGATCTCTTCATGAAAATTGTAGATCTCGTTGAGACAAAAAAATTCAAGAAGAAAATTTTTCAATCCGAGGTTGTTTGCTATTTCTTTTTTATTTTCCTTTTATTTTATATTTTCAATTTTTCTGGGAGTGACACGTGGTAGCTCCTGGAGCCGCCACGTGTCACCCATTTTGGGGATTTTTTTAATTTTATTTTTTCATTTAAATAAATAATAAAAAAATAAAAATAAAAAATAGGCACCAAGTATCATGACCTGGGCCGTCTGATCTCGACTGATCAGACAGCCCTTGTTCTCCCTCTTCGTCTACTTTTCTTGCCGCCTCTTCCCAATCAGATCCCTACCGTCGCTCGAGGATCTTGTGTGCCACCCATCCCCGGTCTCCTCCCTCTCGTGGTTTCTCCTGCGCTGCCACCCTCATCTCTGACACCCTTTCCAAACATAAAGCTCAATACTCCATCTCTTTCTTGGTCTCCTTCCTAATTAGACTCCCCTGATCCTCGCCTCGTCAACCCCGATCCCTGTCCAAATATGGTTGTCATTGCCCCCTTCCCCTCAATCTCGTGTTGTCTGTCTTTTTCGATTTCAATTTACTCTTCACAAAACTTTTAAAGTCGGGGAAGTGTTCATTAGCATGTACTACGAGAAGTTCAAAAATCAATCTTTTATCCAGTGCTTTCCTCAGAGTAGGATCCAAATTCTTCAAATCCTCTCCAGTTTCAATTTTTATGTTTTTTAATGTTTTTTCAAATTTTTAGGTATCTTCAACTTTTTTAATTTTTTGGTCTTTTATGTGGTGTGTAGATGTGATGCTTTCCAAAATTGAGGAGGGGCTTTGGTGTCGAGTCAGAGTCATCCCTAAGGGAGTAATATGCAGATGTGCCACTGTTAGAGTTGTCCCTAGGGTCTACAAAGTTTATGGGTTTCTGAGTATTTTCTGGGTTTTCAACATGAGATCCAATCATTTCATCTTTTCGAAAAAAATACCCTTTGTTAGTTCGCAAAAATTACTCCACGTGACTCAAGTGCATTGACCTTCCTAAGAAAGCTGTCCTCATTCTGTAGTCCCTCAAACAAAGTCAAACAAGAGAGTGGTCATAAAAGATAAACAGTTATTTATAAAAAAAGATGGCATATAATATGAACAACTAAGTATACACTATCCTAAACGTTACTCCCTAGCAACGATGCCATTTTGTTGAATGATTGGAGAGTGGTGTCTAACATTCGATCTTGGAGGAGCATCTAGTGTCCGACAAGTCAAATCCGACAATCGTTGTATCAGCCTCTCTCAGCTCTAGACACATCACCAATCAAATCAAGCAGACAAATAATCAATCCATAATATAGATAAAACAATAAAGAAATGTGGGTGAAATTTATTATAACCAACATAAGATGTGTATAGAAAGCAAGTGTAGGGGTCGAACCACCAAGAGCAAACTGGATAGGTATACTTATTATAAATTCATAAAAACTAATAATAATTATTTTATACATTTTTTGCATTTTTTACTTTTTTGGGTTTTTAAATTATACTAAATTTTTAATCATTTTATTTTTATGTTTTAAAATTTTTTATTTTATTTTAGTTTTTTTTCCAATTTTTAGTTTCTTTTTATCTTTGGGATATAATATTTATTGTAATAATAACATTATGGATATTATTAATAATATATAAGGATATATTATAAATATATAAAAGGAAATATATACATAAATAATCCTTTTTATTTTTTTAAAAGTTTTAAATTTGTATTAGGTATTTATAATAAATAATAATATGTATATAACTATTATAAGATATTTATGTATAGGATATATAGTGTCTTACAATTTTAAATATAAGCAAATATAATTAAAATTCACAAAATAAAATGCTTTGTGGTTATAATATTTTCTCTATTTTTGTGATTTTTTACGTAATTTTTACTAATTTGTATGTATTTTAATTTATTAAATATATCAAAATAGTGAATATAATATATAGGTTGAGTTGTTTTTGGTATTAAGAATAGATAATATGTCCAAAAATTCCCAAAAAAATTAATATATACTGTATAATATAAATAAAATAAGAAAAGGGAAATTATTTTTTGGAATTTTAACTAATTTTCTGATTTTTACGATTTTCTAATTTTCAGTTTATTCTTTTTATTTGTTGTGAATTTTGTTCTGAAGGTATAAATATATACTATATACATTTTGGAATTTTAAAGGTGGTTTTCTATTTTTTGGGTTTTTATCTGTAAATAGGGGATAAATAGCATCTAAATGATTTTAATAAATGGGAAAATGCAAGAAATGCAAAAATAAAAGTATAGCTTGAATAAACAAGTAACAAGTCATCTACCATAATTTTATCATCAATTAATTTTATCATCAATTAAAAAGCACGGGGACTATTCAAAGAAACAAAAGACATAAAATAAAATACACAACCTTGCAGGGGTCTTTTTGCACTAAAAATATAGTGTAAGGGTCTGTATGCACTTTTCCCTTAAATTTTACACTTATTTTTCGATTTTTAAGAGTAAAAAGAAATACACGAACTTGTAGGGGGCTCTATGCAATTAGCCCAGGAACCTCACGTGGGCAGCCACGTGAGGTGTCCTGGCAAAGGACTTATTTGCAATTTACAATAAGTTCAGGGGTCCATTGCAACTTTTATAAAAAAATAAACTAAAATTTATGTTAACAGGACTCATATGTAAAATACAAAAGCAACAGGGTTACTTAATACTTTACCCGAAAGGGCATGATATCGGATGACTCTACGCGCTCGATGTGGCTCGATGGTGTGGTGGACAGACACTGTGTTTTGTCTTAATTTCTAGCATTAGAGATTAGATCTGGAGAATTGTGGATGATTGGACGGTTATGGGGCCACCCCCAAGAACACTCAAGAACATGGGCTTGGATGAGATTTGATCTGCTTTATCTTAATGCCCAGGCCACCAATCTCAATACCGAGCAGCTCAAATCATTCGTAGGCTATGGCCGCTCCTATACGTAACCTCCAATAGGTTCTAGATCCCATTGAAAGGGACCTGGGGTCATCGATGTCCAAACCGACCTGAAGCAGAAGATGAGGATAGAGGGAGCTCGAGGTGGGTCCTTGAGGACTAATACCAGCACCAAAATGTATAGGGGCTCGAGGCGATCCTCCTCAGCCCTGAATTGAAACTAGAAGCACGTGGGTGGAGGAAATGATGAAGCTTCGGTGGAGGGAGGAGGAGGATCCTCAATGCTACAATCAGGAGACGATCAGAGTGATATGGAAGGGGAAATTGATGGAGAATACGCAAGGGATGGAGGATGAGGTGAAAATGAGTTGAATCACAGGGAGGAGGATAATGAATTAGAGTAGGAGCACAAAGCTCAACAATCAAAAATCTAAAAATTAATCCTAATCTTATGGAAATTAAATGCACTAAAGTTAAATCTACACTAAGAATCGAAAGTGCAAGCTACTTACCTACTCCTAGCATATCATTCTTGATAGAATGTCGAGGAGAAGAGAAGGTTGCTGGAGGAGCTCCGATGAACTGAATCTCCTTCCTCCGACCTTATCCATGCCTTAATTCAGAGAGCAACGCCTCTCTGTTATTGAGGGGCTCAGTCTTTCACTCATATTGGGGTTACGGTGGAGTAAAGGGGATAAAATATCCAAACAAGAAATCGGGTTTTATTTATAGATAAGGGATGGACATGTTTTCTAGAGGAGTTTGCATGAAGGATGTAGAGAATTGGTGATGGCTATGGTGTGGGTGAAGGATAGGAACGAGGGGTCTGGCGATTGGGCGGAGCTCAAGTGTTGTGGAGTATGGAGAATGAGTGGAGAAAATGGAGAAGTCAAAGGTCTCGTGACCTCAAATAAGGAGGCGGGTGCGAGGACAGTTGACCTGCCGGTCAACAAAGAATGGGTTCTGGCTGGTCTACATGGACCAACCAAAAAGAGGAAGGGATAAATTCTTTATGAGATAGTGGACCAACCAAAAAAAGGAAGGGCAAACATATTTCTTAATAGACTAAAATAATAAATGATTTTAATAATTTTATAATAAAACGTAAAAAAAATGTTCGTTATTTTATGTAGTATTTTATAGGCATTTTTATTTATTTATACAAGCTTAATTGTTATGTGTTAATATTTACATGTATATACATAAGTATATATACATGTATTTAGTGTATTTTTACTTTTATTTTGTATTTGTATTTTTTTATTGTACACACATTTTTTTATATTTATAAATGGTTTAATTACATATATTTTTCATTTTTTTATGATTTTATTTATTTACCTAAATAAATATATGTGTATTACTAAGGTATAGTTTACCATTAGATTTTTACTTTTTTTATTTATTTTATTTTTAATAGTTTTACTTTATGTTTATTAATTATATATATTTAAAGTTGTATTTACAATATATAATTATATAAGAAAGTTCAAAATGTAAAGAATGAACATAATTGAATATTATATACATTTATATAGTACAATAGGGACCCAAAAGCCAAATTTTGCATCTTAACTCTATTTTTAGTAAAACCAACTTCATTAAATAAAAAATTTAATTTTATGAACAATAAAGGTAAGTTTGGTCAATTTGATTCCGTATGGAGGAGATACAAGTCTGGGAAGTTTTGTTAGCGGCTCTTTTTTAGTGTCCCGAATGCATTGTGCCTTATTGTTTTGTGAAATAAACTTTGTATTTTTATGTACAACTTTCATTTTTAGGGTTTTATTATTTGCTATATAAAAATAGAAAAATAAATTAGGTGCCAAAAGGCAATTATTGATGAATTAAATTAGGGTTTTCAAGTTGTACTATGTACACTTTCTCTGTCATATCTCCCCCTACTTTATTCCTTGTCGACCAAGTCATCATGATAACTAGGTCTCGGGGTCAAGGGTCATTTACTGTCTTTAACACTTGATTTCTTTTTCTTTTCTTTCCTTTATTCTTTTATTTTGGAATAAATTTCAATATTTATGCAGTATTGTTAGTCAATTATTGA
The DNA here is from genome assembly GCA_037367405.1 of Ottelia alismoides. Taxonomy (NCBI): domain Eukaryota; kingdom Viridiplantae; phylum Streptophyta; class Magnoliopsida; order Alismatales; family Hydrocharitaceae; genus Ottelia; species Ottelia alismoides. The sequence goes on from JAZKJV010003751.1 coordinate 453,624, forward strand.
GTGTTATTTTGTACAAAATAATGCTACATATATGCATTTAGTTAGGGATTTAAGGCCAAAATGAAAGAATAGAGGTCATGAAATAAAGATTCATCAGTTCACTATGGGGATAAGGAAGTGAGGAGGAGGAAAATGGATCGGCTGATAGGATGGTTGAAATAATGTGGGTTCCTTCTCCATGTCCTGAAGTACCACTAAAGAAGGTACATCAAACTCCTGAATCATTACAAGCAGAATTGAGTCAAGTATTGGCATCTGGAATGGGGTGAATGATATAAAGGAAGAATGAAAGAAATGAAAATTAAAAGAAAAAATAAAAGAAGAAAATAAAAGATGTTTTTGGAGATCATGTGTTTGATCCTTCTTCCTCTGAGAGCTCATCCTGAAATGCCCCTTGTATTGAATCCACAATGGACAGAAATGTATCATGCTCTATGTATGGCTTCGACAGTTCTCTATTTACTACAAATGGTTGTGCTTCAGCTTAAAATCTAGAAATAACAATGTTGCCATTGTCGTGCACATCTCTCACAATAAATGGCCCTGGCCATTTGCTCTTCAGATTGCGCGAAAACAACTTCAACTTTGCACCAAACAACCACACCTTCTAATATGGCTCGAAAGTCTTTCTTCTAATATGCTTGTCATGACATCTCTTAACTTCCTCTTTGCACTTAAGGTTGTTGTCATATGCATATTCTCGAAACTCCAATACTCTATACAGGTCTATCTCTCGGTTCTTGTCGGCTTTCTCTCTATTCAATTTGCACACACCAAATGCCCACAATGATTTGTAAATGAGTTCTACAGGCAAGTGGCAAGGCTTGCCATAAACCAGGCAATAGGGAGACATGCCTAAATGGGATGTGTTTGTCATATGATAAGCCTATTATTGACTGGTCTTAGCGACTCGAGTTAAGTAAGTAAATAAACATGGGTCATTGTGACTCGAATCACCAAGCATAATCAACGAGAAGAAATAAACCACTCAAAAAAATCAAATAAATAGGGAATGTAAGTGGCTCGCTATTTTTATTTACCTGGTATAGCTACCAAGGTCGAACACAAGGAGCATGAAAATCCTACGATCAGAAAAAATAAACCATTTTTAGTGGTTTTTAATTTTGCAAATTTTTAGTTTTTAATAAGAGAACAAAATCAACAAAAATAAAAGCAAACAAGCACAACAATCTTTTTATAATGTTCTAGATCGCTAAAAACACTCAGAAAATTAAGATGAAAATATTTTTAGATTTTTGAGGTTTTAAACTATTTTTGGTAATTTTCTAGAAATTTTCAGATGTTTTTGTGGTTTTATAAAAATAAAAAAGTGCTAGAAAATGTAAATAATGCACAACCAGGACTAAATTGCAAATTAAAATTATTTAAAATGCCCTAAATTCCTGGATAGAAATTTTATAAAAAAAAATACAAATAAAAACCTACAAACAGGAACTGAAAATGTGATTTTTATTTTTTTATAATTTTTTGAAGATTTTAGGTATTTTATATTTCAGGTAATTTATAAGGGTTTTTCAAACAAAATTAATATAGAAAATAAAGCACACAAAAAGGCACACACATGAATTTTTGTGGAATTTTCAAAGTAATTTTTATATTTTTATAAATTTTCTAAGGTAAAGAGGGATTTTTTAAAGGTTTTTGAATTTTTAAAAATATTAAATGCAAAAAATCAATCCAAGAAAATTACATAAATTATTACACACTCACAGGAGTTAGTGGTATTTTTTAGGCAATTTTTCGAATTATATTACTAATTTTAAGTCCAAAATACAACAAGCAATTATGCATAGTTCACAGGGACCAATTGGCAAATAAAATGAGTCTCTTGGCCAAACAAATAACACCTTTTAAAAATATAGGGTTGTATCTGCAAAAATCCCAATCAAGCACTTGTGACACATGTGATCCAGACTCACAGGGGCATATATGCAAATACTAAAAACTTGGCATTCAATTCATAACAGATATAAAGTGTGGGGCTAATAGCGCAAATATCCCAAAAGTCACGTAGACGTACACATGGTACAGACTGAGAGGGACTAAAATGCAAATATTAAAAACAAGAGGTCCAAAGTGCAAATGTACTTAACTACAACTTTACTTTACTGGACTGAAACTAAATAACAAAATATGCAGGATAAAAAATGCAAAATACCTGGAGGACACGTAGCGCATGCAGCGGGCGGCTCTGGCATACGGCGTTGATCATTCCATATCGCACATCTGATGGTCCAGGCACTGTCATGAACGTGTGTGTCAGATGGTGACAAGTGCTTAGATCTAACGGCTCCAAAAGTTGTTATGTCAGGCGGTTAGGATCAGATCTGGCAAAGGTGGAGTGATCCAACGGTGAGAGAAGGTCATGCAAGAACACTCCCCCGGTGGACTTTAATCGAGCGTCGGAGAAGATCCGGTGGCCTGATGGAGAGTCGGGGAGGCACTGTAGGATCGTGAAGTTGTTCTACGTCCGGTGATAGGCGCTGATAGAGGAGAGGATGGTCTGATCGACGTGGTGATGAAGGTCCTCCATGAGATGTTTCACCTGAGTAGCTAAGGGTACAAAGTGCCCTCTCCGCATGTGTCAGTACCTGCAAAAGGTCCTATGCTTGAAGATGAGGCTCCGGCAGGAGTTATTTCAACATTAAATGTAGGGAATTGGTGGTGGGTGAAGTTTGACCTCCGACAAAGGCGAGAGAGGGAGGTCTAGACTTAATCTCGACCTGATGGTCGAGATTCAAGGTGATCAGGTTGTGCAAGAGGGTGCAGGGTGAGTCGATAGATGGATCTGTGCGGATGATTGATCAAGATGGAGCTATGTCCAAAGGGTCGGAGCAAGGAAACCACAACAGAGGCATAATGGAAAGATTGAAGCAAAGATGGAACTACGGATGATAACAGTGATACCTGAAGCTACCAATGAGCTTAGAAGATCCATGCGAAGATGAAAGGACGGGTCTTGGGCTCAACCACGCTACGGTGGGCTGGGAGGCTACTCGCGGCGGAGGTCCGGCCACGAAGCAAGCTACAAATCTCCAAGCACTTGCAGGCAATCCTAAATGGGTCCATGAGCGGTTGTCACTTCACTGAAGGTGTCTAGGGAAAATAGGAGGCGCGAGGGATGAGCTACTCGACATTGGAGGTGGACAAGATCTGCATAGGCTTCTCCAGGGACTGGAAAGATCAAGAGAGTGCGCGCAACCCTAAGGAGATCCGCGCCTTCCTAAGGATCTACGAGGGTTGTGGATCCTAGGAGAAGGCTCGGGCGAAGAATCGGGGCAAGATATGGTCATAGTCGGGTGCGAAAAAGTGAAGAAAATGCTCCAACGAGAAGATAGGCGGCCCGACCCAGCAGGAAGAGATCGCTGACTGAGGTCAATGTTATGACGTGGACCAGTAGGAAATTCATTATATACAAAATAATTGGAAATTCAACAAAAAAAATTCTAATGAATTTAAAATAAAATTTTTTATTATTTTTCAAAGTATTTTTCTATGATTTTAGTTATTTTTATAAAAATAATAGTATATATACAATATATGGTATTATGTACAGGTACAGTATACCTATGTATTATGTACAAGTATTTTTATTTTGTTATTTTTTTATAAATACCATTATTTTATAATTTATTTCTTTACAGCATAATTTTAGGATTATGAAATAATTTGTATTTTATTTTTACAAATTATTAAGGGTATTTAATAAAAAGTGGATGTGATATGTACATGTGTCTTTTATACACAGGTTTGGTGATTTTATTTTTCTTTTATTTTTCTGATTTTTATTTTATTTTTATAATATTATTAGGACTATATACAAGGGTATAGAAGAATAAAATAAATTTGGTTTTATCGAAGACAAATAAATAAGGAATATGTACAAGTATAGGTGATATATACAATACATAGTAGACCCTATCTCTCTCTACTTATTTTATTTTCTGATCAGGTCAAGTCGTGACCTTCTCTTGGGGTTTGGGTTACTGTATTTATTCTAAATACATCATTCTTTTTCTGTTCCTTTATCCTTTTTATTTTTGCCAAAATACATGCTAAATATGCAATATAACAAGAGCATGCAGAAAGCTCATTTATTATATTTACAGATATTTACAAGAAGTTTTGCCAAGAAAAGAGATAAAATAAAAGAATAAAGAGTGAGAATATTGGATTCATGACCCCCCTATACTTTACCTTTGCTAGTCCCTTAGCAAACACTTATTTGGAAAAGAAGTGAAAATCAAAAAGAAAAAAGAAATACAAAGAAAAAATAATCAAGGTTGATTATTAAACTAATCTTCATTAAATTGGAGTATGGAGCTCAATCAGACCTTTGGATTATTAGTTTTCGGAACCTTATTTGGACATAGGTTTAAGACTCAACAACCTCTAAGTTCTGCTACTCTATGGTCAAGACTCCTTAATAAACAAGGTCAGAACAAGTCTACATATGCAAACTCTAATGACTATGCATCTTTCCTTGTATTGTGTAAGTGATATGTAGCTCCCCACCTCAGAAATGACAATGAAATAGCCTCCCTCAACAAAGGTAACTCTAATTCCCTAGTCTAGCAGATCTTTCCTTTAGGAACGGGGTATTCCCTTCTAAGTTCAGGTTCAACCAGCTCAAGAAAAGGGGAAAGAAAAGAATGGACTGTGACCAGTGTAGCCACGTATCCCTTGCAGCAAAGCCAGTGTAGTTAAGTCTCCCGCTACAAGTTTCATGTGTTGAGAAGGTGTGATACATAAGCTTTTCTTTATTAACAATATACACTCCGGTAGGCATTTTATTTTCAATCAGGCATGTCCACTTTTTTGGAGTTTTTCTTGATTTTGCACTTTTTTTGATGTGCATATATACAATGTATATATATGGTGTAGCATATACATAAGGAGTTTTGCTTCTTGAGCTAGTAGACTACCCTCTTTTGAAGCATTAATGCAACCCACAAACTCATGTCTTTAGACCTCAATGCAACTAGATCGAGTTGAGATGCACATCCCACCTGAAAGGAAGATGGAGGTTCCTCCTAGAAGTACAACCCTCGTATGCTACCCCAAGCCAAAGAATTCTGCCTCCTCACCACCTCATCCGTGTTGAGCTACATGTAAGGTGATGGTCCAAGTAAATCCATTGTCTCTGAGAGTCATGCGTGTGTTGTTAAGTACCCTACTTAGGCTCATCAAGATGACATGTGAACATAGCCTAGAGGACTCAAAGAATTAAGTCACTAATGGACCTGAAGAGTCAACCCCAAATCCTATAAGGTTCCTCTAAAGTTAGGTTGATTAAGGTCTTAACCAAGCTCCATTTTCCAATTTAATTCCAGACTAGTTTAAATGTCAACTATTATTCGGAAGAATATACAAATAGATATGTACAAAACCCTTTTTGTGCGATTTTTCAAAATATGCAAATTTTTATGAAAAATTTAAGAATGCAAGGAAAAATAAGTTTTGCCAAATTTTTGCAAACTTTTATTTTCCAAACATTTTTTAAAAACTTTTGTACTATATACATAATTTTGATACAAAAATATTTACGAACTTTTCACAATCAAAACATTTTTACATATATTTGTACAAAAATAGTTTTTACAAAAGCTATTTACAAGTGCATGTACAAAAAAATTAAAAAAAATTGTGATATTTAGTTTCAAGGTTTTTAGCCATTTTTATTTTATAAACGCATTCACACAAAGTACGAGTTATGGCTAAAGTATATATACAATTTATACGACACCCACCTATACTTAGCTCGAACGATGTCCTCAGAGTGATCAAAGAGAAATGAAAGGAAGACATAACTCGTGCTGAGTATTGGGAAGTGAAAATAAGGCTATACTACATACTACAACGACGAATGAAATAATAAAATGAATAGAGGTCGGTGATCCCCCTATTACTTAGGATCAAGTAATCCTAAGTATAGAAGTCTATACAAAAGGGAAAAACCGAAGGTTAGAATGTACAGGATTTAGCTCCCCTATACTTAGGGTAAAATATCCCTAAGTATAAGCAGCAAAACAGAGGTAAGAAGAATCAAGAAAAGAATCACAAGTCTGATACACCCCAATACTTAGGGTAAATCACACCCTAAGTATATCGTAATCATGAGATGGAGATGGGATATTAGACAAAAAGAATGAATGATATGGACAACTGGATCTATACAGCTGTAGAAGAGAAGTGATAATTAGGCATGAGATGCAAATGATGTGAGTCAAAGACCACATCTCATGCAAAATGAATATGGGCAACATCAAGGATCAGCAGATCACGATCAAGATATGGTTTCAGGTGTTGACCGTTAACTCAAAAGGTGGATTCAGATGACAAATCAGATATATCAATGCTTCTGTTGTCGTACATCTTTCGGACCAAGTATGGCCCCTTCCATTTGCTTTGCAACTTCCCTAGAAATAATATCAATCATCGAATAACCATACTCTCTGGTTCATCTCAAAATTGTTTATGGCTGATATTAGAATCGTGTCATATCTTCACTCTCTCCTTATATTGTAGGCTACTCGAATAGGTTGTATCTATCAACTCCTCCAGGGTTGCCAACTCTGCATTCCTCTAGTTTCCTATACTCTTGGGATCCAATAATAACTCAGTGATTGTCCATAGTGACTTATGCTTGATCTCCACAAGTAAATGGCATGGATTTCCATAAACGAGACAAAAGGGAGACGCACCCGAAGGTGTCTTGAAGGAAGTCCAATATTCCCACAAGACCGAGTCCAAAAGTTGTGACCAATCCTTTCGGTCTGGGCGGACAACCTTCTGCAACATCGTCTTGATCTCCCTATTTGATACTTCAGCAAGGCCATTGGTCTGAGGGTGATATGGAGTGGCAACTCGATGGTTAATGTTGAACTCGTTACAAGGGCCTTTAACTTGGCATTGATAAAGTAAGTCCCTCTGTCAGATATCAGAACTCTAGGTACCCCGAACCGTGAAATGATATTCTTCCTCAAGAATCTTCAAACGGTCTTAGCATATGCAGTTCGTGCAGGGACAGCCTCTACCCAACGACTTACATAATCCACAGCAAGTAGAATGTACTCAAATCCCTGACTCTTAGGCAATGGACCCATGAAATCGATGCCCCATATATCAAAAACCTCACAGAAGTGACTTGGCTATATCGACATCATATCACGTTGTCCACAGGTGCCCATCCTCTGACAATCAGTTCGGCTCTTCACGAATTCATCAAAATCCTTGAAAAGGGTATGCTACCATAGGACGGATTGGAGCACTTTATGTGTTGTCGTCCTCACATAATGATGTCCTCCTACCTCAAGCTTGTGGTAGTATGTGAGGACGCTATGGTGCTCCTCCTGAGGAAAGCACCTATGCTAGACGCTATCCCCTCCCTCATGATAAAGGATGGGATCCTCCCAATGGTATGACTTGGCCTTCATGAGGAAAGTCTCAAGTCGCTGCTTGGGCCAACGTTGTGGAACTTTCTTGGCTACAAGATAGTTCACAATGTCGGCGTACAAGCGAGGTGATAGCAAGGATCTCCTCGTCTGGGAAGGTCTCTGTAATAGGTGCAATCTGATCTGAATCCTCAAGGTTCTCTAAACGAGAGAGGTGATCCACCACCACATTCTTGACTCTAGGTTTATCCTTAATCTCTATGTTAAACTCCTGGAGTAGAAGGATCCATCTGGTCAATCTGACTTTGGCATCATTCTTTGCCATGAGGTACCGGATGGCGATGTGATCTGTGAATATTATCATTTGGGATCCAAGAATATACGATCTGAACTTGTCCAAAGCAAAGACTACAGCTAGCATCTCCTTTTCAGTCACAATATAGTTCTGTTGAGCGACATCCAAAGTCCGGCTAGCGTAGTGAATGGCATAAGGAAATTCATCCCTCCTCTATCCTAGCATAGCCCCTATGGAAAAATCATAAGCATCTGTCATGATCTCGAATGGGAGAGACCAATCGGGTGGCTGAAGGATAGGAGCCACGACCACTAATACGTTGAGAGTCTCAAACTTTACTAAATACTTATCATCTACAATGAACTCAGTATATTTCATCAACAGATCAGTAAGCGGTCTGGTAATACAACTGAAATCATGAATAAATCATCCGTAGAAACCGACATGCCCTAAAAAAGACCGCAACTGCCGCAAGTTGGATGGTCCACCTTGGCGGGATCGACCTCCATGCCCCTGTTGAAGATGATAAGTCCAATCACAGTCCCCTGAGTCCCCATGAAGTGACTCTTCTCCCAATATAATACAAGATGGACCTCAATATAGCGTTGAAGTACCCGGTCTAGGCAGTCAAGATAAGCATCAAACCCATCGCCGTAGACCAAAAAGTCATCTATGAAGACCTCTAAACAATCACCCACCATGTCTGAGAAGATGGACAACATGTACATTTGGAATGTAGCCGGGGCATTACCAAAGGGCATCTGTCTGAAAGCATATGTCCCAAACTGACAGGTGAATGTTGTTTTCTCCTGGTCTTCACGTGCTATGGCCACTTGGTTATAGCCGGAGTACTCGTTAAAGAAAACAGTAATGACTCTTCCTAGCTAGCCTCTCAATAATCTGATCAATAAATAGCAGTGGGAAGTGGTCCTTCTTGGTGGCATGATTCAATCGTCTGTAGTCCACATAGACCCTCCAAGAAGTGGGTACTCGGGTAGCTATCTCCTCTCCAGACTCATCATAACTATAGTGATACCTGTCTTCTTGGGCACCACACGTAATGTACTAACCCACTTGGAGTCAGAAATGGGGTAGATAAAATCGACGCTCCATCATTTTGATATCTCCTTCATAACCACATCTCGAAGATTCGGGTTCAACCATCGTTGGAACTCACACGAGGGCTTAGTGTTTTCTTCAAGATAAATATGGTGGAAGCACAAAGCCGGACTTATCCCCTGGAGATCAGCTACGCTCCATCCAATTGCCTTGCAGTTTTTTTCAAGAACCTCCATCAGACGAGATTCTTGATCTCCAGTCAAATATGTTGAGATAATAGATCTGGTCTACCTCTTTCCCACTCCTAGGTTCAGGTAAGGACCTTCTTTTGCTTTCTCTAGTCCAATGTCAGCTTCTTTCTCTCCAAGTCAGCCCCCTAATATCTAGTTCTGTTGCCCTAAAGCCAAAAAAAACTAAAGGGCCCGGCTACTAGCCCTACCAGGTAGGGAGGCATCAAGCTCTTCTGAAATATTTCAAAGACTGGGAACATGTCTGTCTCATCTGCAAGGAATCGTTACTTCATTGACTACAACAAAGGCTTCAGTTCTGGGCAACTGGGAGCTGGAAAATCTGGCTTCTGAAATCTCTGAGTGAAGGCTACCATATCTGCATGGGAGAACTCTCGCTGTATGTGAAAATCTAATGAAGACGGCCTTGTTTGTGTCTCTGTACTCCGTGCTGGCTCACTCGTCGCCTTAGCTATCAGCTCTGTGGGAATCAGGCATGGAAAATAATCATCAAAGTCATCCCAATCAATGTCCGAATCTGAGGGATCTGAATCAAAAGAACATGAAATGTATTCTGCTTCACTATCCTGACCATGATCATCAGCCTCGAATGTGTCCCGTGCCAAGAGTGTGCTCTCCGAACTCTTATCTGCCACAATATGTAGATCTACAGTGTATAATGGTGTGACAAAAGCTCGTGATATGGGATTGGATAAAACTGCCTCATCATCTGTAATCACAAAGTCGCACTCCTGGTGGATGTCTCGCTCTGCATCTGTCATCTGCTTTGTATCGTTGGACTGCTCGGAGCAGGATGAATCTCTTGGTCATCTCTATTTGTACATTTTCACCCTTAACGTGAAAGTAATACCTTCCCACTATCATGATCGGACACCGCCTTGGCTATGGCCAAGAATGGACGTCCTAGTATGATGAGGGTATTTGTCACAGACTCAGGGATCTCCATGTCCAATACAACAAGGTCCACGGGGAATTTCAGGCCCTGAATCGTAATGACCACATCCTTCAATAACCCCATCTGCCTTTTTGACAGACCTATTAGCAAACTGGAGGACTGTCCTGCTCTGTCGAAGAGGGTCGAACTCGAATCGGTCGAGTAAGGCTGCTGGAATAAGGTTAATAGAAGAGTTGTTGTCTAATAGGGTACGATCGAACTGCTGCTCATGGATATGGCATCTGACATATGGAGCTCCTACAACAGATCTCTTTGGTAGCAATTGGTTCTGAATGGCAAAGCATATGGCACAAGTGAGAAAATGGACCTCTTCATTGTGCTTCCTCCTCTTCCTGCGAATGGTGGTCTTCTCTCTCAAATTCTTCTAGAAGAGAGGGATGTGCTCTAGTGCCTTCTGTAGAGTCATCTAAATCTGGAATCGATCTATCATATGCTGGTTGAACTCTAGCTGGTGCCTTTTTTGGATTTTATGGTTTATTCCTCGTCGTTAAGTGAAGTGCTTGAGGGAAGGGGATGGTTGGATCCTTTCCAGAGAGATGAGGGTCAGTAATAGGCTCCTATGCAGGTAAAGGCATAGAATTCATACCAAGATCATCATGCATCACATATAAACTTGAAGGAGATGTAGAAAGCTTTTCATATTTTTGTTCTTTTCACTTTTTCCATTTTTTGTATTTTTCTGTCCTGAGATATATGGGAGGGTAACACACCTGAAGGAAAAATGGTGGCCTCACTACCACCCATGGCATCTGTCTTTGTGGCATCAGTACCACACTCTGGCTCAACAACTGGAATATTGGTAGTGTTAGTACCATCATCTACATCTGGACTCACGACAGTCTCAGTAGCGTCGGCTGGATCATTATCCTTGGTGGATTTAGTGCCACCATCATCATAATCATGTGCGACATCAGTATCGCTACCATCCTCGTCTGGCGCTCCTGAATCTCCAAGTGGTCCTCGCTCAGACGAGGCGCCGCCGGCTGGCATCCTACCCCTCCTAAGTGTCACAAAATCAACATCAAACATAGGAAGATATATCCACCAAGGTATCACTAGGAGTGGTTATCTCTATAAACTGTAGCTGCTCAGATTTCCTATTGAGGTTGTTCGGGTTCAATTCGATTTGAGTGGTATGACGGCCTTGCCCTTGATGATGTCGCTCATCTCCTGTCGGAACTCATCCATCTCTTGCTGGAAGGATGCATGCTGGTCAGAAAGCAGGAGGGTGAGGTCGTCAAGGGATGGGTTCTCACAGACAGGTCCATGAGAACCGATCAGGTTGCCTCCCTAGAAATGAGGTTGAGACTGCTGGTAGTGAGGGGAAGGCTGGGAGTATTGTTGATGAGGTTGTTGTGGCTGCCTCTACTGTTATCCATGGTATGATGGATGAGGACTCTGTTGGTGTTGTTGCCGGTATTGGGAATGATGGGGTTGCTGTTGGTGGTGGCTACTCTGTCTGCCCTGAGTTGGAGGTTGCTGCTGGAATGATGTGCCTCCGGTGGACCATCGAAATCCCGGTTGATCACGACGGATCTGTGGCTGTTGTTGGTACCAGTCGTACCAAAGCCCATTGACTTCCATCAACGGCTCCTACTCAAAAGGTGGAGGGGGAAGAACTGCTAGGGGCTAATCTAGCTGGTAGACCACCATCTGAGTGTCCTGAGATGGTGGTGACCAGGAGTAGTGCTGCAGTTGTTGGACAGTCTCTGCCAGGATGTCGTGAACCTGGTAGTATGTGGCAAAAGGCTGGGTGGAGCTGCTGCTGCTGGGATCGACCCGTGACCTGAGACGGGGTGGTGGAGTCGCCAGTGCCTCCTAGAGACCCATGATCAGAGTCTTCATGTCACTCAGTGTCTATGCCAACTGGTCAATCTGTGTAAGGCCCTGGCACTACTTCTTCTCAATAATCTCGATGCGGTCCAGCATCTTGCTGATGATCCCCATGTCAGCGGTTGAGGACTTGGCCTGCGCCGTTGCTGACGAAGTAAAAGGACCGACATTGACTCGTGCAATCCTCTAATAAGACACAGCCTGTGGGAGGGTCTTCCCCTGAGTGTAAACCCCAGTCTAGGACATCACCGTGTAATTCTCTACCATCTCCTCATAGATGGCCCAGACTTGGTCCTACTCCTTGGCGAACTAGGACCCTCCACACGAGGTGTTCACTAGCCCCTACAGCTCCGATGTCAGCCCACAAAAGAAACTCTGGACTAGGTTGGGCTTGGATATTTCATGATGTGGACACCATTCGATGAGCTCTCTGAATCAATCCGAAGCCTCGTGAAACTACTCGTTTGGGATCATGGTGAAGTTGTTGATCATAGCTCGTGTTGCATTGGTCCCGTTGAGTGGACAATACTCATTCAAGTACTCAGTCTGAAGCTGCTCCCAGGTGGTGCCATACCTCCCCAAATGTTTTGACCAATCGGTTGCTCTATAACCTAAGGAGAAAGGGAAGGCGATCATCTTGATTGTGACCTCGTCTACGAATCTATCATGGACAGTACTATAGATCATCTCGAACTACTGGAGATGGAGGTACGGCTCCTCGGTGCTTAACCCAAAGAACTTGGGCAGTAGCTTAATAGTTTGGGGCGAAACTTGAAATCGCCCAAGATCTCCGGAAGCTGAATCCAACGATGGGTGAGAGTTGCACCAGGGTTGTGCAACTGTCTCATCGTTCGTGGCTATTTGGTTAGCTCCTATAGCTCCTCGGGATGTCCGGCTCCTCCTCCAGTTGCGGGTATCTCTCCACCGGCTGGTCTCTGCTGCTCTCCTCTGCCGACTCGCATCTTTGTCAGCTCTCGTCGCACCTTTGTCATGAATGCTCCCTGGTCTCTAATCTGGCGCCGCATCGTCTCTAAGGAGTATAAGAGTTTGTTGTTGATTGTGGCCTGGTCAAGTACATATGTTGATCCTGCGGTTTCTCATCGGTGTGTCCCTCACTGTTGGCCATCTCTCGGGTCTCTGCAAAGGCAAAGGACCCCAACTCAGGTGCAGTCAAATGGACAAATAAGTGTGTTGGCCTCTGCTCTGGCACCTCAGGACTGGAAGAAGGGTGGTCGAGGAGGAATAGGGTGGTAGCGAACTCAGGTTCAGAGAGCCGGTCTGGGCTCTCCGAAGCTACCTTAGATGAATGGAAAGGAGCGCTCGAAAGTGGTGCTGTCAAAGGAAGCCTAAGGGACCTCCTTTCCATCATCGTGATGTTGGGATTTACGAACATGAGATCTGTATGCAAACAAGATGATAAGACAAACCCCTTTTTCACCTACTCCACACTTGAGGTGATGACCGTGAAAGATCGATCGTTAATCTAGTCAAATTTTATTTCGGTGACAAATCAAGATATTAGAGCGATTAAGTGAGCTGTTGGAAATCCAATGCTCCCAGGAGACTAGCCCAAATCTAGCAACTAATTTGTTCCATTTAGTATGGGTGCATACCATTTACCAGCTACCCGATCTGCCCAATCTGCTAAGGAAGTCGCGGATTGATTACCGGCTACCCGGTGAAATCCTCACTAGAGAACAATTAGCTACAGGACCAGTACTCTGAAAGGAGTTCGGATGTGGCTCTAGCTTAGTGTATGGGTGACTCTCTCACTGTAGATAAATCAATCAACGAGGGGTGAATCTCCCCAAAACAAGATTCTTGAGTGAAGTGTATTTTAGGGTTAAGTTTGCATTAACAGGCCCAATTTTTTTGTTTTCACTTTTTTAAGTCTTTTCTGAAATAAAAGCAACACCTAACGAGTTTTTTGATTTCCTTGGTTATTTTGAGTCCAATAAAACATGGGGAGGAAGTTGAAAAAGCCCATGCACGATCAAACACTATGATTCATGCAGAGATAGAAATGTGTACTTGACTCCAGCACTCTACATGCAAGATGATCCGCGCATAATTGAAAGACAGAAAATAAACTATCTTAATGATGTACGAAGAAATCGACCTTAGACGAACAACTTCTATTAATCGTGAAGAACATACAGCTAACTAATCAGAGAGAGAGAGAGGCATGAGTCTAGTCTCGGATGTCGATCGGTGTCCGCCACAACGGATCCTTCCAGCGCTGTATACAACCTCTAGCTGCGGGCCTCTCAATCGATTATGTTAGATTTTTATTATTGGTTATTATCTAGGTCCAATTACGTTCTATAGGAACAGATGAGCAATTAGGTGTGGGGCCTTAACTAATTACATCACAATCAACAAAAGTCCTAAGTCTAAGGGCTAAAACTTCGTGAATCAAATAGAAAGAATAGCAATAAAATCAGTACTACAAAAAATAAGATAAGGTCACCCGAGTACACCGGTACTCAGCGAAACATGCCCTGATGAGTCTAAATATCCAAAGAAAGTCTCAAAGTCCACAATTATTACAATAATAATTATGCGAAAAATAAACTATCTATCTAATATGACTAAGTCCTCTTGCTCCTATGCTCCTCCTTAGGTGTTGTGTCCTCCAACAACAAGCCGAAGCGTCCCACGAGCGATTCCTCGCACAAAAAGTGAAACAAAGAAGATGTCAGAAACAATTATATCAAATACAAACAAAAATGGGTAAAAAGTGAATAAAGAGTACTAAGTCGTGCTCCCTAGTAACGGCACCATTCTGTTGACTGTCTTAGCGACTCTGGTTAAGTAAGTAAATCAACAAGGGTCGTTGTGACCCGAATCACCAAATGTAATCAACGAGATGGAAGAAACCACTCAAAATAAATCGAACAAACAGGGAATGTAAACGGCTCGTTATTTCTATTTACCTGGTATAGCTACCATGGTCGAACACAAGGAGCACGAAAATCTATGAAGTAGTCAAATTTAATAAATAAAATAAAACGCTTTTATTGGTTTTTAATTTTGAAAATTTTATGTTTTTAATAAGAGAACAAAATCATCAAAATAGAAACAAACAAGCACAACAATCTTTTTGGATTTTTCTAGAAGGCTAAAAACACTCAGAAAATTAAGATAAAAATGATTTTTTGGATTTTTGAGGTTTTAAAATGTTTTTGGTAATTTTCTAGAAATTTTTTATGTTTTTATAGTTTTATAAAAATCACAAAGTGCTCAAAAATGTAAACAGCGTATAATCAGAACTAAATTCAAATTAAAATTGTTTAAAATGCCCTAAAAACCTGGATAGCAATTTTATAATAAAATACAAATAAAAACCAACAAACAGGAACTGAAATTGTAGTTTTTTTTTCTTTGATTTTTTATGATTTTTAGAAGATTTTAGGTATTTTGTACCTTTTAGGGATTTTATAAGGGTTTTTCAAACAAAATTAATATAGAAAATAAAACACAAATAAGGAACACACAATAATTTTTGTGGAATTTTTAAAGTATTGTTTTAGAATTTTTATAAATTTCTAAGCTAAATAGGGATGTTTTTAATGTTTTTTAAATTTTTAAAAATATTAAATGCAAATAAATCAATCCAAGAAAATTACATAAAATATTACACACTCAAAGGAGTTAGTGGTAATTTTTAGGCAATTTTTCGAATTAATTTACTTATTATTAAGTCCAAAATACAACAAGCAATTATGCACAGTTCACAGGGACCAATTGGCAAATAAAATGAGTCTATAGGCCAAACAATAACACCTTTTAAAAATCTAGGGTAGTATCTACAAAAATCCCAATCAAGCACATACGACACACGTGATCTAGACTCACAAGGGCATATATGCAAATACTAAAAACTTGGCATTTAATTCAAAATAGATAGAAAGTGTGGGGACAATAACACAAATATCCCAAAAGTCACGTGGACATACACATGCTACAGACTGAGAGGGACTAAAATACAAATATTGAAAATAAGAGGTCCAAACTGCAAAATGTATTTAACTACAACTTTACTTTATTGGACTGAAACTAAATAACGAAATATGCAGGATAAAAATGCAAAATACCCTGAGGATACGTAGCGCATGTAGCGGGCGGTTCTGGCATACAGCCATAATCATTCACTGTCACACATTTGACGGTCCAGGCACTGCCGTGAACGTGCACCTCATATGGTGACAGGTGCTCAGATCTAACGGCTCCAAAAGTTGCTATGTCGGGTGGTTAGGATTAGATCTGGCAATAGTGGAGTGATCCAACGGCGAGAGAAGGTCCTGCAAGAACACTCCCCCGGCGGACTTCAATCGAGTGATGAAGAAGATCCAACGGCCTGATTGAGAGTCGGGGAGGCACTGGAGGATCATGAAGTTGTTCTGCGTCCGGTGATAGGCTTCGATGGAGGAGAGGATGGTCCGATTGGCGTGGCGATGAAGTTCCTCCTGGAGTTGCTCTACCTGGGTAGTTGAGGGTACAAAGTGCCCTCTCTGCATGCGTCAATGCCTGCAAAAGGTCCTATGCTCAAAGACGAGGCTCCGGCAGAGGTTATTTCAGCGTAAAACGGAGGGAAGCGGTGGTGGGTGAAGTTTGACCTCCGGCAAAGGCGAGAAAGGGAGGTCCTGACCTAATCTCGACCTGATGGTCGAGATTCAGGGTGATTAGGTTGTGCGAGAGGGTGCAGGGTGAGTCGATGGATGGATCTGTGCGGATGATTGATCGAGATGGAGCTCCGACCAACGGGTCAGAGCAAGGAAACCACGATGGAGGCAGAATGGAAAGATGGAATCAAAGATGGAACTACAGAGGATAATAGTTATACCTGAAGCTACCAATGAGCTTAGAATCTCCTTGAGAAGATGGAAGGACAGGTCTTGGCCTCAACCACGTTGCGGCAGGTGGGGAGGCTACTCGCGGCGAAGGTCCAGCCACGAAGCGAGCTACCTGTCTCTAAGCACCTCCAAGCGATCCTAAATGGGTCCTCAAGCGGTTGTCACTTCACTGAGTGTGGGATGAGCTACTCGATAGTGGAGGCGGACGAGAGTCTTTATAGGCTTCTCAAGGGGCAGGAAAGATCGAGAGAGTGCGCGCAACCCTAAGGAGATTTGCACCTTCCTAGGGATCCACGAGGGTCACGGATCCTAGGAGAAGGCTCAGGCGAAGAATCGGGGCAAGAGATGCTCGGAGTCGCACATGAAAAAGCGAAGAAAACGCTCCAGGTGAGAAGGCGGGTTACCCGACTGGCTGGAATAGACCATTGATTGAGGTCAACGGTCTGACGTAGACCAGTAGGAAATTCAGAATATACAAAATAATTGGAAACTCAATAAAATAGCAAATGAAATTAAAATAAAAAATGTATAAAATAAAAAATGTTTATTATTTTTCAAAGTATTTTCCTATGATTTTTAATTATTTTTGTATAAAATAAGATAGTGTATATACAGTATATGGTATTATATATAGGTATAGTATACCTATGTATTATGTACAAGTATTTTTATTTTGTTATTTTTATAAAAATACCCTTATTTTAAATTTTATTTATTTATAACATAATGTTAGGAGTATAAAAAAATATTTTATTTTTACAAATTATTAAGGGTATTTAATAAATAGTGGATGCGGTATGTACATATTTTTTTATACAAGGTATGTACATGTGTCTTTTATACAAAGGTTTGGTGATTTTATTTTTCTTTTATTTTCCTGATTTTTATTTTTTTATAATATTATTAGGACTATATATAAGGGTGTAAAAGAGTAAAATAAATTTGATTTTATGAAAGATAAAGAAATAAGGAATGTGTACAAGTATAGGTGATATATACAATACATGGTAGACCCTATCTCTCTCTACTTATTTTATTTTGCGATCAAGTCAAGTCTTGACCTTCTCTTGGGGTTTGGGTCACTCTATATTTATTCTAAATACATCATTCTTTTTCTTTTCCTTTATTCTTTTTATTTTTGCAAAAATACATGCTAAATATGCAATATTAACAAGAGCATGCAGAAAGCTAATTTATCATATTTACAGATACAAGAGGTTTTGCCAAGAAAAAGAGCTAAAATAAAAGAATAAAGAGCAAGAATCATGGATTCATCACCTATAGAACGGAGTCGGACCAATTCTTCCTATTATGATGCACAAGCTTCTGTAGAGTCATCTTGATCTATATGTTTGAACATTCGGCCAAGTCATTAGTTTGAAAGAAGTAAGGAGAGGTGACACGATGTTTATTTTTGTAGTCCTTGTTAAGTTTCTTCACTTGGCTTCCCCCGTCTAATATGAGAATCTTCGGAATCCTTAACCATAAAATTGTGTTATCCTTGAGAAATTGACATACGGTGTGATTGTTGGTGGCTTGAGTGGAGGTAGCCCCCACTCATCGACCGACATAATTTACTAGCAAGCAAGATGTACTCAAAATCTTGGATGTTCTGAAACGGTCCCATGAAGTCGATACTATCACGACCCGTCCTGCTAACCAGAACATACCGCGACAAAGATCTTTCTTCTTCTTTCTCCTCAAAGTAAAATCAAAACTCATCAAAACATCATCATTTTATTTAAAGTTCACTATACAAAGAAGTGTCTAACACAAGTTCTATTACATCTCCTTACAAACAACATAAAAACAAAAAAAGAACCACCTCCTGCTAGTGAATAAACAGTCCTTCCTCCTTTTACTCGTGATTCGGTTGATCTGTACATAATAATAATATAGAGGGATGAGTCTAACCTCATTTATGAGCTTAGACCCAGTGAATGGATCTCATGATTTTTACATATATAGACAAAAGTTGATTATGAGTATCATGCCAAAATTTATGGTGAAAATTTTGAAATAGTTTGAAAGAGACTTTATGATAGTAACCATATAAAACATGCTAGTTTTGCATTCAAACACTGAAATCACTTCAAAAGAAGTAAACTGACACATGATTATCACTATCAAGTTGTTTGCACCAATCACCACTGTGGCTAAGTTATTGGTTCATGAACGTTGAAACAAAGCTGAGTCATACGCGCATACGGTCCCAAAAACCAAAAACACCCTGCATACGACCCAAAGCCTATATGTATACAGAATGCGGACCCAAAGTCCTCTTGATACCATATCTAATGGTTTACCATATCTAATGGTTGTTTCAGGGTCATATCTAATGACATCACCATATCTAATAGCTAGTTCACGAATTGTATAAAATAGCGATTATGGTGCTTACATTCTGATCTCGATTCTTTTCTTTACCATTAATAATCCGTACTCTTGCTAATTTATACTCTTAACAGTTGATTCAAACATAAAACAATTTGACATAGCATGCATATTCTTGTAACTGGAAACTTATTTGAAAACCGATACATATTGCATAGTGATCGTTCAAAACATGTTTCTTTTATATAAAGCTCAAATCTAATTAGTGAAACTTATGTTTCGTGCTCCACAAAGAACACTTGAAACGACATTTGAAGTACTTTCTAAAGGCATGATTTCATATCTACTATATGGTACTTGCAATTCATACGTAAAAGCTTTAGAAAATACGATTACATACTTGCTAACAAAACCATGCATAAAAGCTAAAGATTGTTGCTTTAAAATAGCACTTGAGAATCCCTCACCTGATCGCTATCTAACTCGAGTCGGGATCGCCTTCTTTAGTGAATACCACCTATATCTGTCTCAGATTTGAATACTACCGCTTGATGGCTGGCAGAACCTCGTTATGGCTTTTATTGTGCTCTCGGTAACTGACAGAGCTTCGCCACGACTTCTACCGTGCTCCTCCAACACCCTCTACGTCTCTTTAGATCTAAGGTGGTGAGAGGGGTGTGGGATGGAATGAGTAGAATGAGGAGCTCATGGGTATATATAGGCCTCCAACTCCTTTGCATGTGTGACATGTGTCAACATATAAAGGAGGCTCTAAGACACATGTTACCTCCTTATCATGCATGAAGACACATGGCAACACTTGCCATCCATGCACCATGTCACATGTCTCATATGCATGAGGGAACATGTTGTACATGTGTGAGGGTACTTGGTGCACATGCATAACGCCAAATGCCTTACTTGCACTAGGACACATGTTATTCTTGAATGATTACACATTGTGCTCTTATGTATTGACACATGTCCTGTATGTATAACGGCATGTGTCCTATGATTTGCCCTCCATGTGTCCTACTTTTTCTAATGACACTTAATTAACATTAATCACGGGTAATTAATACGAATCACGCTTAATTAGTCTTAATGATATGATTATGGTCTAATGAGTATAGATCTGTAACCTCCTGGGCCATATACTAGTGGTAGCTTCTTCTACTTATAAGCTACTGTCATACTTCCAAATTACTAGATGTGGTACTATGTTTGATGTGCTACAAAATCCAGATAACTTTTTGAAGTCATAATTATTCAAGATGGTCTCTGATTTACACAAAACAAGTTTCAATGAAATCGTTGTATCAAGGCGAATCTATTGACTGTATCAAACATAAAGTGTGAATACTATCAATTCAATATTTCCTTGAAATAACACTTGCTAACATTCAAAAACATAGTATATATAGTGATATTCTACAAAACTCACAACTAGTAAAAACACGCATTACATATACTCTAAGAATTAAATACATCTAATATCTAAATATACTTCAGAGGCATGGTATCTCTAGAACTGATGGCCCCGTCTATCTTCTGGAAGTCAGTACAACCTTTCACATACTCATTAGCATCTTTAAAAAGAGTCAGCCACCATAGGTTGCACTAATGCACATTTGTTGCCATGCACTTCCCAGAATGGTGTACTCCATATTCTAATTCATGGCAATGCTCCAGGATACTTGTTACTCCTCCTCAGGAATGCACCTTTGTCACATACAATCTACACCCTAACAAAACAAGTATGGATCCTCCCACTAGTAAAAATGTATCTCATACATGAACTTGTCCACTTTAAGCTTCGGTCAATCTTGTAGAACTTCCTTGGAAATAAGTAATCACAACATTGGCATACCAGGGGAGTAAGGTGACTGACAGAATAGCTTCATCTGGGAAAGTTTCAGTAATTGGAATGATGTCATGCTCATGAGTCTCTATCTTTTTTCTCATTTTCTCTTAGTGGTTTGACACTCTACATACTTGCCTTATACACACATTTGGGAAGAGTAATGATTCAGCTCACATTCATTTTCATTTGATTTATCTATTATTTGTGGGTTAACTGTTGTTGGA
Source organism: Ottelia alismoides (assembly GCA_037367405.1). Lineage (NCBI taxonomy): Eukaryota > Viridiplantae > Streptophyta > Magnoliopsida > Alismatales > Hydrocharitaceae > Ottelia > Ottelia alismoides. The sequence continues at coordinate 474,707 of JAZKJV010003751.1, forward strand.
CTTGCTTGGGATTGGGTGTCGCATGTCGTGAGAGCAGTCGATATAGCGATTGTTGGATCCAATTTGTTAGACACCACAGACCCTCTAAGATCGGACCTTTGGTACCTCGTCCATAGTGTTCCAATAGTTACCTAGTTGAGACTATTTCTTTACCACTTCAGATGTGGGGTGCTACATTTCACATTCATTGTACAAGTAAGTTTCAAAGTCATAAGGGTTTGTGTATGAAAAGACTTGTTCTGACTTGGCTATTGAGGTGAAATGAACAGAGGATTGTTGAACTAGAGGGATATTAAGTTTTAAATCCTATTCCGAATAAGGTTCTGACAAACTAATAATCCAAAGGTCTGACTAAGCTCAAAACTTTGAGCTTATGAAGATAAGTTTAAGAATCATAATCATTCGAAGCTCTTTATTTTCCTTTTCTTTATTTTTTCTTTTATCACTCGTTCTCCAAATAAGTGTTTGTTGGGTACTAGCAAAGCTAAGTATAGGAGGTGATGAATAACCATTCATTCACCTTTATTCTTCATATTGGTTTTAAATCCCTCTCAAAATATGTGTAAATATCACGAACTTGCAAGAATTAGCATCCTAACATTGTTATATAAATAGTGTACAAATACATATATTTAAATCCAAAATAAAAGAATAAAGAAAAGAAAAATAAAGAAGGTATCTACGATGATGACTGACCCTAAATCCCGAGACCAAGTCAAGCATTGACTAGGTCGATCATGAATAAAGTAGGGGGAGATAAGGTGAAACAATATACAAAAAACCTAATTCTTCTAAGTACAGAATAATGTGTAAATAGCATAAACTTGCACTATTTTTTTATCATCTTATATGCTTCAAATAATAATGGGTACAACATAAAAAATGTACATAATAATGTATAGAAAATAATAAAATTATTGAAAAAAATAAACCAGGCACAAGTCACTCAATACACTCAATTGAAAAGGTCGCATAGGTCGATCCAAGTCGCAGAGTCCTACTAGATGCTTCTATCGAAAGCAGCAGGGTCACAACATTGTTTATTATTCCAAAATTAAGAATAAATATGAAAAAAGATGGAGAGAGATAGAGGCAATAAGAATGCTTGTGAATCAAACTCACACAAAGAGGATTGTACTATAGTTCATGAGAGAGACTTGTTTATTGTATACTCAAGAGAAAAGTATGTGTATTCAAAATGGCTTCTAGACTCAACATGTTCAAATATGGTGTGTTCATTTAGGAAGCAGCTTACTACATACCATGTATAGAATGATGACATATGGAGAGATTCGCCACATTGAAGAGTTAAAAAACTCATACATGAATATCATTGTGTTATTGTTTACATGATAAAAGTTTCATAGGAATAAAAAGTTCTATAGACTTCATGACAACTTCGCTCCAAGAGTAAAGTATAAAAGATAAAATGGTCAAGATCTTATCCATATGAACTCAAAATAAATCAAGCACACCTCCTTTGTATTTAAAATTCAGTTATCTTTTAAATGAAGGAGTTTCTTCTGAATTGGAGCAAAGATACAAAAGCCAGCTAATTGGGGTACTATGGTACTTGTACATCACTATATAAAGCCAATATATTTTACTTTTTATATTTTTAATCCCTTTATATTTTTAAATGATTCTGCATATTATAAATTACTATAAATAATACAAATAAAATTATAAGCATTAAAAAGTACCAAAATATTAATAAACCCTAAATATACATGGATAATGTACCTATGGTAATTAAATGTATTCATTTGTACATATAAATAAAACCATAAGAATCCCATAAAAATATGTATATGTCTATCAAATAATACTGTAAATACATAAACTATTTAAATATGGTATTACATAATAAAATAATAAAATATAAATATAAATGCATAATATACAAGTATACATACTTATAAACTAAGTATATGAATAATAGCACCAAGTAAATAAGTTGGTAAAAACAAATAAAAATCACTCAAAATAAATTAATAAATAAGAAACATATTTTATGTTTTGAGTTTTATTAATAAAATAATTTTCTATTTTATTTTTCTAGTATTTCTATTTCAAGCTTTATTTTGTCTTGTAGCAGGTGATGTGGACCAATTAGAGATCAGTAAAGTTTGACCCCAAGTCAAACTTTCCTCCTCCAATTGAGCCACGCTTCAGACCGGTCTGATGTCTCCTTATCTTAATTTTCCATACGAATCCAAGCCTCATTTCAGCTCGATTTCTTCATGAGACTTGTAGATTGATAGATCATGATTTACGTTGAGTCATCCAATGAGATTCATCTCCATTGATTCTTGCATAAATCCTAAGTCAATGACGACCAATCATTTTCTATTATATATCATCTCCATCCACCTCCCTCAAACCCTAATCCATCTACATTGTGTCATAACTCCTAGAATCAATCCTCAGAGTGTTCTCTGGTGATAGGAGGTGAACCCCAATGATCTGAGGAGAGGAGAAGGCCATGCGAGGTCAATTCACATCGTAGGAGGTTCTTCTCCGGTGAAGGTTCTGCTACCAAGATTCCAGGTCAAGTGAGTGATGAATATGTGATTCATGACTCTAAAAGTGATTAATTAAGCTCAATTCCCCAAAATTCGTCTTATTTTATCAGTTATTTTGCATAATTAGCATTCATGCATATGTAAATAATAATAGCATTTTATCATGCATATCTGAATAAAATAAGAAGCCAAAAATCCCAGCCCATTTGACCTGTAAAATAAGCTAACTTCCCCGATTTGTTAACTAATTAATGCTAATTCCAAATCACTTGAAACCATTCCATTGTGTACATAATACTAATTTGAATAAAAGAAAAATAAAAAAAATGACTAACACGAATAAGTGGATGAAAAACCCAAACCCTAATTTCAGGATAATCGGACTAAAATGCTGATATCTTCCTCATACAATGTCCAAATTGATCCTACTCACTTTTGAACTAATGTATATTCAAGTACCTTCAAAACAATACCAAGTTCAAGTGAATCGGAGTTCATATGTGAAAGTTGGATTTTGTGCCTCTTTTATACATTGTGTACTTTGCCCGATTTCGACCTATAATTTTATGTACATATTTACTCTTTTTTATTTATTTTTCATTTATTTTCTTTGACAAAAGTTGTATTAAAATGCCTAAAAATTCAAATGTAAAATAAAATCAAAATCAAAGAAACTAACTGAGTCTGAATGTTCACTAATAGTCTGTACAAAAGTTGTCTTTTTCATACTTTATTTTATTTATTCATTTTCTTAGCTAATAAAAATCCAAAAAATAGAGCAATGTATAATTATTTGTATTATTTTTTATCATATTTTTTGTTGAGTTTTATCTTATTTAAAAATGACAAAAAAAATACAACACCACGTAATCAAGGTATTTTATACACATAGAATTTCCAAAAAAATATCACCTTATGCAAATGACCTATTTTTGTTTTGGTCTCTTCATGAAAGTTGTATATCTCATCAAGACAAGCAACTTTTGTGAAGAAAATATTTCGATATGAGGTCATTTGTAATTTTTTTCCTATTTATCTTTATTATTTATTTTTTCGAATTTTTTGGAGCTGACACGTGGTAGCTCCTGGAGCCGTCATGTGTCACTCTTTTTTTGCATTTTTAATTCATTTATTGTTTATAAAAAAACTTAAAATAAATAAATAAGAAAAGACAATCTACGTGGTACACGATCAATCGACCGATCTCGGAAGATGGACGGCTAATCCATCGTCACCTTCCCCCTCTTCTAATCCGATTGCGCCACCTCCAACATCCCTCTTCCGACCGCGAATCTCGTTGGCCCCGCCACCTGACTCCCTTCCCAATCTGTTGCAACTCCAATAATATCAATCATTAGCTCGTCGTCTTCCTCTTTCGACCTTCAACAGCACCCACTGTTGCATCTCAATCTAATACCCTCGATTCCATCTCCGATCGCTACCCCCAATCTTGTCGTCGCCTTCCCTCCATAGCTACTCTCATCATTCCTATTTAACCCTCGCAGTCCCTCCATTCTCCATATCTATTGATTGAACCAACAGCTGAGTAGGGTGGTGACAGTGTCCTTCCTTCTGCACATCAACGAGGTTCGAGGGGTAATGCCCTCGTTGCAGTCCACCTTCCAAGCGACTTGCCCGGCTCCGGCCATATCCGCCTTATGTCAGTGAGCCATCGTACACCATCAAGCCACCCCGCCCCTTCATCGTCTCCTCTGTCAACTAGATGTCCCTTCGCAGCCGCATCTTCAAAGACTCATCGGCCCCAACGAACATCGACCACCATCGACTTCGCCAACCGCTCCCCATCACCGGCTCCATCAATCTCCGCCCTCTAGCCTCCTCTGGTGATTAACCATTTCCGCTTACCACATCCATCGAGAGACGCATCTCCTCCACGCAATAGGTCAGTGCCTCTCCTCCTTCAAAGCTGCTGCTCCGCCCACTGCTCAGCCCTCAAGCATTGTCAGGCTCTACGCTCGAGGACCCAGTGCACGTGCATTGGGGGAACATTTGCAACGAAGCCCCCAGGGTGCTCCTTATTCCAGAAGACCCCCCCACCCCCCTTGCTCACGTGATATGCACGTGGGGGTGGAAGATTTTGCAGAAAACCCCTCGCCATTCGCCAAATCACCAGAAAACCCCACCATCCCAGGGACACGTGAGGAGCACGTGATCCTTGGAGATTTTGCATGCTACACCACCCTAGGTTGCAGTAATTTCAATTTAGTTCCACACTAATTTTCTATTCTATTTAATTATTGTAATTTGCAAACAGAACCATGTGTTCTTCTATCATTTTGAACCTTATTGTTACATCATTTTATTATTTAAAAAGTTGCATGATATTCTGCAATTAATTCTCTACATCGTGGCATGTGCTTCACATTTTTGTCATATGTGGTTATTTAAAACTTCATATTTTTGTAAAATCTTGCATATTTTGCCCACTTTATGCTCTAAAATTCATAGATAACTAACCATTGCTTGAAAAAATACTGAAAATTCACTGATAGTAGAATTAATTGTATTTCACATGTGCCTAAAAAGAATTACATTTGCATGCATCATTTCTCTATAAAAATCATTTTGTAGACTTCAATATTTAATTTTTATTAGGTATTAAACTCCATACTTTTAGGGTTTAGGATTTTTCTAGGATAGTTCATTTGTTGATCTATCTTAAAGAATTTTATTTCCTGAAAATAAAGAGGTTTAATATTTATTATAATTAATTATGGTAATTCACCTTATTTGCATTCATTAATTCATTAAATATTCAAATTGCATCAGAAAATTCCAAAAAAAAAATATAATGCATTTATTTCGTTATTATTCACATCTTGACCAAGTTCTGTAATTTTTGAACATCTTTTTTTTTACATTAATTTTCTAGTCCTTAAAATTGGCATGCATTTCATTTACATTCACAAATTGAATTAGAAATACCAAAAATATTCTCCCTCAAAAATCGTGCTCAAACATTGATAGACATTAATCTAGGCATTTCCTTTCCCTCCTGAGTTCATCCTTGGGACTTGTCCATGCTAAATAAACATAAAACTACTTCGATTAAAATTGATTAAATAATTAAGTGATTATTTCTTAATTGATTCTGATTACCCGCCTACAACGAAACGACAACAAATGCATTTTAGCACACGATAATTCACACTAATTAACTAAGGGTTTATCGGACTCGTTGGATGGTGTTGTTGCCGGGGAGGCAAACGGCTTAGGTTTTTGACCAGAAAATTAGTATTAGGTTTTCCCACATAATCGGATAGTCTGACCTCCGAACATCATCACTATATGAATTGCATTTTTTAATTTTTATTGTTTATTCTTGCAACTGTACACAGCGCAGGGAGGGTCAAGGGTGGGAGTGAACAGATCGTACTCAGATTGTCTCCCCCTATACGTAGGGTAAAATATCCCTAAGTATAGACAAGAAGAGGAGACAATGCAGAGGATCGAAATGAAAATGAAAGAACTCAGGGTGCAAACCCCCCTATGCTTAGGACAAAGTACATCCTAAGTACAGAAAACTGACAACAAGGGGCGGCACCTTTTTGATAGATAAAGAAAATGGAGAATGAAAAGAAGAAAAGAAGAAAACAAGAAAAGAAATCAACAGATGATAGAGTGATATGAACAGATGGATCTGTACAACGGAAGATGGGATTGATCACCATGTATGAGATGCAAATGATATGAGTCAAAGAACACTTCTCATACCAGAAGAATGGGGGCAACGTCAATGGTCGGCGGATCATGATCTAGATATAGCTTCAGGCATTGACCATTGACGCGGAAGGTAGAGAGGAAGATGACGGTTCGGATATGTCAATACAGCCATTGTCATGTACCTTCCTGACCACATATGGACCTTTCCAATTGCTCTGTAATTTCCCTGGAAATAATTTCAGTCTGGAATCAAACAACCATACTCTCTGATCTGGCTCAAACTGTTTATGGCTGATATGGGAATCGTGCCATGTTTTCACTTTCTCTTTGTACTGTAGGTTGCTAGAAAAGGTTGTGTCTCTCAGTTCTTCCAGGGCTGCCAACTCTGCTCTTCTCTATTCTCCTATACCCTCAGGATCCAATAGTAACTCAGTGACTTCCTAAAAGGATTTTTGCTTGATCTCCACTGGCAAATGGCACGGCTTGCCATAGACGAGTCGAAAGGGAGATGTCCCCAATGGACTTTTGAAGGAAGTCCGATAGGCCCACAAGACCGAGTCCAAAAGCTGTGACCAATCCTTTCGATCTGGGCGGACAACCTTCTGCAAGATAGTTTTTATCTCTTGGTTCGATACTTCGGCAAGACCATTAGTCTGAGGGTGTACGGTGTGGCAACCCGATGGTCAATGCCGAACTCGTCTGTAAGGGCCCTAACCTTGTCGTTGATGAAATGAGACCCTCCGTCTAAAATCAAGACTCTAGGTACCCCGAACCGTGAAATGATATTTTTCCTCAAAAATTTACATACGGTTTTAGCATCTGCGGCTCGAGCAGGGATGGCTTCAACCCATCGGCTGACATAATCTACAGCGAGCAAAATATGCTCGAATCCCTGACTCTTAGGAAATGGGCCCATGAAATCAATCCCCCATGCATCAAAAACCTCACAAAAGTGAATGGGTTGCATGGGCATCATGTCTCTCTGTCCGCAGGTTCCCATTTTCTGACAGTCAGTACATCTCTTCATGAACTCATCAGAATCCTTGAAGAGAGTAGGCCACCAAAGGCCGGATTGAAGCACCTTTTGTGATGTCCTTTTTCCAGAATGATGTCCTCCTGCATCAAGCTTGTGGTAGTATGTGAGGACGCTATGCTGCTCTTCTTGAGGAATGCACCTCCTCCAGATGATATCCCCTCCTTCATGATAAAGGACGGGATCCTCCCAATGGTAAAACTTGGCCTTCGCCAGGAAGGTCTCGAGTTTCTGCCTAGGCCAACATTGTGGGACTGTCTTGGCAACAAGATAGTTCACAATGTCAGCATACCACGGGAGCGAGGTGATAGCCAAGATCGCCTCATCTGGAAACGTCTCTGTGATAGGTGCGTTGGGCTTAGATTCCTCAAGATTCTCCAATCTGGAGAGATGATCCGCCACCACATTCTTGACTCCAGGCTTATCCTTAATTGCAATATCAAATTCCTGGAGCAGAAGGATCCATCTGGTAAGACGTGCTTTGGCATCCTTCTTGGCCATTAAGTACCGGATGGCGGTGTGATCTGCGTAGATTGTCACTCTAGATCCGAGAATATAAGATCGATACTTATCCAAAGCAAAAACTACATCCAGCATCTCTTTCTCAGTCACGGTGTAATTCCGCTGAGCGGCATCCAAAGTCCGGCTGGCGTAGTGAATGGCAAACGGTAAACCATCCCTCCTCTGTCCAAGCACAGCCCCAACGGCAAAATCTGAAGCATCCGTCATGATCTCGAATGGTAGAGACCAATCAGGTGGCTGAAGGACAGGAGCTGAAACAACCATATCTTTGAGAGTCTCAAAAGATGCGAGACACTTATCATTGACAATGAACTCGGTGTCTTTCGTCAGCAAATCAGTAAGCGGTCGGGCAATACGATTGAAGTCTTGAATGAACCATCGGTAGAAACTGACATGCCCTAGAAAAGACTGTAACTGACGCAAATTGGACGGTGGATTGAGTTTTCTAATGATATCCACCTTAGCCGGATCGACCTTCATGCCCCTGTTGGAGATGATATGACCAAGGACCGTCCCTTGAGTCACCATGAAGTGACTCTTCTCCCAAGACAAGACAAGATTGACCTCAATGCAGCGCTGAAGCACATGGTCTAGGCAGTCAAGACAAGCATCAAACTCGTCGCCATAGACCGAGAAGTCATCCATGAAGACCTCTAAACAGTCACCCACCATGTCCGAGAAAATGGACAGCATGCTCCTTTGGAATGTCGCCGGAGCGTTACATAGACCAAAAGGCATCCGTCTAAAAGCATAAGTCCCAAACGGACAGGTGAATGTCATTTTCTCCTGGTCTTCGGGCGCAATGGCCACTTGATTATATACGGAGTACCCGTCAAGAAAGCAGTAATGACTCTTCCCAGCTAGCCGTTCGATAATCTGATCAATGAATGGCAGCGGGAAATGATCCTTCTTGGTGGCCTCATTCAATCGTCTGTAGTCCACACAGACCCGCCAAGAAGTGGGTACTCGGGTAGCGATCTCCTCTCCAGACTCATTCACAACTGTAGTGATACCCGTCTTCTTGGGTACCACATGCAACGGACTAACCCATTTGGAGTTGGAGATGGGGTAGATAAAATCGGCGCTCCACCACTTCGATATTTCTTTCATGACCACATCTCGAAGATTCAGATTCAGCCGTCGTTGGAACTTACGCGACGGCCTAGCGTTATCCTCAAGATAAATGTGGTGGGAGCACAGAGCCGGACTAATCCCCTGGAGATCAGCTATACTCCATCCTATTGCCTTGCGGTTTCTTTCAAGAACCTCCATCAGTCGAGATTCTTGTTCTCCAGTCAAACCTGCTGAGATAATGATTGGGTGCATATATGTCTCACCCGCAAGGAATCTATACTTCAACGACCGCGGTAGAGGTTTCAGTTCTGGACAACTGGGAGGTGGCAGATCTGACTTCTGATATGTCTGTGTGAAGGCGACCAGGTCTACATGGGAGAACTCTAGCTCTGCATGAATCTCTGACGAAGGGCGGCCTGCTGAATCATCAATAAACTGCACTGGCTTGCACTCTGTCATGGTTGTTGGCTCAGAAAGAATCAGACAAGGCAAATAGTCGTCGAAATCATCCCAATCAATGTTTGAATCCGAGGGATCAGAAGAAGATGAACAAGATTGAAAATCATCAGCACCACTCGTCCCAACACTGTCAGCCTCAGGTATATCCTCATCCAGGGGTGTGCTCTCCAGGCTCTCGACTGCCATAAGCTTTATGCGCGTGCGCGCATGCTTGTATGTATGTGTGTCTGTGTGTGCGCATGTGCATGTGTGTGTGCCGGGGGGGAGGGGTGGTATGTGTGTGCGCTTGCGTGCACGCGTCGCGGTGCATGGGTGGGTGGGGGCGTGCAGGTACGCACACACTTATGTGTGTGTGTGCACGCGTGCGCACGTGCGTGCGTACGTACGTGTGTGTGTGCGCGCGCGCGCTCGCGCACGCACGCGCATGTGTGCGTGCGTGTGCGTTCTTGTGTGTGTGTGTGTGTGTGTGTGTACGTGTGTGTGTGTGTGTGTGCATCTGTGCGAGTGTGCAAGTGTGTGTGCGTGTGTTTGTGTGCACGCGTGTGCGTGTGTGGGTGTGTGCGGGTGTGTTTGTGTGTGTATGTGCGTGTGGGTGTGCGTGTGTGCATCTATGCGTGCACACGTGAGTGTGTGTCCATGCATGCATGTGTGTGAATGTGCATGTCTGCGCATGTGTGTGTACGCGTGCGTGTGCGTGTGTGTAGGTGCACATGTGCGCATGCGTATGTGTGTCGGTGGGTGGTTTGGTGGGTAGGTTGTGTGTGGATGGTGTGGGTCTTTTCCAATGAGATCTAGCTCATTAGGATTATAATGAGCACCCTCAATTACATGTCTTTACCATCCTTTTGAGAAAAATATTTATTGATTTACAAATGTTACATCGCATTGTTATTATTAACAGTGAAAAACAAATTTTAAGTAATACAAAATTATTGTAACATTATTTGTATTATATATGTTTTTCCTATTTTTTTAAACAAATTTAAGTAATACAAAATTATTGTAACATTATTTGTATTATATATGTTTTTCCTATTTTAAAAATGTTCATTTCATATTAATTTGTTTTTTCTTTTTTTGTGAAAATAATCGTTAATAATAATATGATTGTAACATTTGTAAATTAATAAAATTTATGCTTAAAATGATGGTAAATCTTTGTAAAAATAATGGTGCTTATTACAATTCTAATGAGCTTAGAGCTCGGTAGAAATTTTTCCTATATAGTAAATGGGGGTAAAATGGGGCTACCCTAGAGGGGAGCTAATAAGGTTATCTCCACCTTCAATTTTTCTGCTTGTGTCTTTGCATATAAATAAGTACATACATACATAGATGTATGTCTATGTATGTATACATCTATGTATGTATGTACATACATATGTATGTAAGTTGTGCCAATTTGAAGGAGGCTATTTTATAAAGTTCCGATTATAGTTTAGTACTTTGATTGGTATTTAAAATAGTTTGATTTATGTGTGTCGCCATTTAATTATGAGATATATAGTACCATATGCGTGATTGACAAATTCATAAGAGGTGACAAATGTAAAAGAAACCTTTTAAATATCTGTACAAGTAGGGTTATAATTTTCAAATAATTTACCCCCGAGTCAAAAATCATGGCTTATCCCCAACGAACAAGTATGGTCAGGACTTCTCCACATTGACATGTTTAATCTATTTTTAAGGAAAAGAGGGGGAAGAGGGAAAAGCTCCTTAAAGTGTCCTTTTGATAAAGTGCAAACTATCCAAAATGATACCATTTAGTATGCTCTCCAATCACATGATCCTCTTAATATCTAAAAAGAGAAACTCTCTCTCTATCATTTGTATGTGTACTGTTGTCTCAGCCATTTACAATGTCACCTTTAACAAAATCACTTCGAATTTATTCCTTGATGTTATACCACTAACTTAAAAATTATTTCTCCTCTCATACTAAATATAAAAGGAACTATGGAATTTATTCCTCTATATATATTTCTCCAAGCATGCTTACTCTTCTTTACATGTTTTCCAATCCTTTTTCTTGAAAGATAACGCTTGATTGGGCTTTATTGTGTGAATCGCGGTCAGAGTGTATGAATCACATACTTTGAGAATGCCCCTTTACCAAATCTACCTTTCAAAAGGCTCTAATTGTTTGACTTTTGGCGAAATGTACAACGTTTTGGTGGTTAATTTGGAAAGAAAGATGGTGTAGAGCCTTAAAGGATCATGAAACATCTATGATACTGTTTATTTCCAAAGCAAATAATTTTGTATGGTTTCAAGTTTCGAGTGGTTAATAACTGTCTTATGGTCATCTTTTTTCAGTGATGCCCACCCTACCTGGTTATGAGCATATCACACCTATGTTGTTGCTGGAAGAGGAAGTGAACTCTTCGGTGAAGCACAATCCTAGCTTCTAAATCCCTAGACGATTGTTTCATGGACCAAATCAAAAAGATTTATTCTTGGTCGAGGCTGCTGTTGTTGAATACGGTTGTTTACCTGCTCTTCCTCCAAAACTCAAAGGATATGTTCTTTGGTTTATGTTTGATGTTGGTGTCCTGCTGGTGGGAAAAATCTACTCCCTTGTCTCGGTTCTTTGGGGTGGACATCTAATGTTTTGTTTTGTTTTTAGCTAAGTCCCTTTCTAGCAATTTCCCTCTCAAATGGAAATTGGAAAGGGATATTTACATCTATAACCCTGAGTAATCCCGTAATTACCCCAGAAACTCTACGCAATCAGGAATTACATGAGAAACCTCGGATACTTACTCCGTCTCACATCTATAACCCTCCGTTAGTTTCAACCATTAACTCAACCACATCATCGAGTTAATCTAACCTAACATGGATCAAATGGTTAATATTAAATAAAAAAAGACTCAAGGAAGGCAGGTGCTGGAGGAGGGATGTCTGCCACGGTGGAGGGTTTCGTCCGAAGCTTGCGGTCATGGAAGGGGGGCGGAGAGATGCCGGGAAATTGCAGGCGGGGGCCTTGTTGGAGGGCGGCACAGAGGGGACGCAGGTGGACGATGGGGGTCCGACTGGAGGGTGGCACGGGGGGGACGCAGGTGGGCGACGGGGGTCCGGCTGGAGGGCGGCACGGGGGGAGTAGACCTGGGGGTGGGGGGCGGCGCGGGGAGGGAAAGAGGGGTTCGGAGGGCGGCGTGGGAGTGCCGGGTGTGGCAGGGACGAAGGGAGGGGGGCGGGCAGGTGGGGCGGCACGGGAGGGGTGGGGGCGGGGGGGCTAGGGCGGGCAGGAGCTGGGCGGTGGTGGGGCTCGACATCGGGTGCGGGGAGGGCGGGCGGGGAGTACTGGTAGCAGTCCTCCTCCTTATCATTTGTTACTACCGCTTACTCCCACTTCCACTGTCCAGTTCAGTTCATCACCTTTCCATGTCTGCCATTCTACTTCTCCTCCTCCTCTTCCTCCCGCTCTCCACTCCCTGCCACCCCGCCGACTGTGCCTCCCTCCTCGCCTTCAAGTCCTCCGTCACCACCGACCCCTCTGGCCTCCTGCACTCTTGGTCCCCCTCTTCCGACTGCTGCTCCTCGTGGGACGGCGTCTCCTGCGACCCTTCCTCCGGCCGTGTCACCTCCCTCTCCCTCCCAGGTCCCCTCTCCCGCGGAGTCGATGACTTCCCCATCGACACATTCCTCGCCGGGGCCCTCGCCCCTGCCCTCTCCAACCTCACCTCCCTCCGCATCCTCGATCTCAGCAACCTCAAGCGCCTCTCCGGCCCCATCCCCTCCTCCCTTGGCCGCCTCCGCAACCTCACCCACCTCTTCCTCGACTCCAATGCGCTTGTCGGTCCCCTCCCCGCCGCAATATTCCGCGGCCTCACTCACCTCGAGAAGCTCCACCTCGACTCCAACTTCCTCTCCGGCAACATCCCGCCCTTTCGTTCTGTGGCCCGGCTGACAGAAATGGGTCTATCCAATAACCGGTTTACCGGTGAGATACCCATTTCTATCGGGAAGCTCACGAAGCTGACGAAGCTCCTGATCGGCAGCAACAACCTCTCCGGTAGCATACCCGACTCCATCGGGAGGCTCCGGGAGCTCAATTACCTTGACCTCTCTGACAACCAGCTCACCGGTGCCATCCCCGCCTCCGTCGGCAAGTTGTCCAAATTGGTGATAATGTACCTCAACCAGAATCACCTCACGGATAGTATCCCTTCCGCATTCTCTAGCATGGTCTCCCTCCGCTTCCTCCGTGCGTCGGAGAATGAGCTGAGCGGTATGTTGCCGGAGTCCATCGGAGGCCTCCAAAACATCCAAACGGTTGATATTGGAGAAACAACCGGATAACCGGAGAGCTCCCTGCTTCACTCGGCGAGCTTTACATTAACCGGGGAGTTTTTGTTGATATAAAGAATGGCATCACATTATAAATATAATGTGCTTCGAAGGGCAAAATAGTCAAACATTTAACTTTTCCCGTCAAAGTTAACAGAATCTCAAGACACGGAACTTGACACAGGGTCATACCATGTAAAAGTTAAACATTATTCAGGGTCTTGGGTGTAATTCGTGTTTATAGAGGGTTTCCGAGATAATTACATGATTACTCAGAGTTATAGGTGTAAATATCTCATTGGAAAAAGAGTCGTGGACCGACTAGAAGAATACTGCATGATCCCATCAACAGTGAATCACATGTGAGGGGGAGAGCAACCATTACCCTCCTCCTGTACCCCTCCAACTGTGCAAGTGCTTCTACAGGAAAGCTAACCACCTCCCTACAACTGCCTACAAATGGCTCCATGGACTTAGTGGCAGAGGAACATCTCAGAATTAATAGCTCCATAGCAGCAGTAGCTACCTCTGGCCCCAACTAATTACACTCTACAGTCTGCAGTGGAGCTGTAGGTGCATCCTTAATTATTGAAACAGATTAATTAATGTCGAAGGAAGTAGATGGGTAGAGAGGGTTATTGAGCAGGGGGGGAGGGGAGGTAGACGTAGTTATGACAGGAGTGGAGCAGCATCTCTTTGGAACCCGGTGGCGGGATTCGAGGGTCAACCAGCATGTGCCTGTGCTGCGCCTCTGTCCCCTCCCTCTCCGCCCATCGCATATTGCATGTACTATATATCCACATATGATGTGCCCATGACGCCAAGTCCTGTGGGATTTATCACAAGGGTGGAGGGAAAGGAACAGCATCTCACTTCCACCCCTTTGTTTTACTACTTTGTCGTTGGTTTCCTTTCTTTATGCGCAATGTTCACCCTCGTTTACGTCTGTACTTGAAAAGGACTCCCTACATTGCTGCCCAGAGACTTCTGTGTCTAATTCTTTTGGAAACCTGACATACGCTTCTAATTAATTATTCCACAACTTGGTTGCTGCAGTTAATAGACGTATCAGCCCACAGTGGCATGATTCTTAAGTTGGTATTATTGTGTCAGTAACTTTGTACTGCATGTAAAGAGAGGACATTAATCAAAAGGAAAGGTCCTTTCGTGTTAACTAAGAATGATGAGCAGAGCTATACAAATCCTTTTCTTTACAGGGGGCATAATGACTGTGAGAATGAATCCTACATGAGCTTTTCATTATTCTTGTTAATCTCCATAGCCATTGGGATTAAGCTTCTTCAGAAAGATGATGTTGTGGAGCATTGGCTTTTAGTGGTTATGATTTCCTTGCTGGAACTAAGGCAGATGGCTACAGTGGCTTCATTGTCCTGAAAGAAAGCAGCATCTACTAAAGGCCAAATTATCAGCAGATTTTTGCATGGAATTAGTATTGGGACAAGGAAATGTGACTATATTATGGATTGGTGGGGGCGTGCATGTCGTTTTGGGTGGTATTGACGGAGGACAATTATTTGTTGATCTTATGGATGGATTTAATGAAATCTAGCAGCGTTTATTTCGTTTCTTTGAGTTAGAAGTCTCGATCGTTCACTAATTTGGTGCAGTAGAGTCACTAGTTAAACCATTGTATGGGCATTGGAGATGGATGCTCTGGGGGGGGGGGGGGGGGGGGGGGTGGTAATCCGTTTCATATATTCTGGGGTGTCTTGCGACTCTTGTATTCAAATATATTATACTTATGTAATAACATATGCATCAATTTTTTATCTACATACATGCGATCTAACGTTGCCCAACACTACTGAGAGACTATTTCTCATGTTACTACCAATACATACTCTCGTTTTTTACAGTCGAGGAATCTTTTAATAAAACCTTGGGAGAGGACACTGATGGATCCCAGACGTCAACACCCCGTGTCATTGCAATTTGTGAGTCTTTAACATGCATATTTTATTTCCTGCCATATTCCGGTACTAAGATGATTGAGCTCCGGTGAATTAGACAGTTTTCCATCAAATGGCGTAAATATGCATGAATTTTTTAATGTGGCCGTGTTGCGTGTTCCGGATGTTGGATCTCAACCAATGTTTTAAAAACCGGACCGGACCGGCCGGTTCAACCGGTCCAACCGGGGACCGATCGATTTCCGGTCCGTCCAGCCGGTCCCAACATTTTAATTCAAAAAAAATAAACCGTACGGAAACCGGTTAACCCGGACCGGTTCAACCGAGTCGGATCGGACCAAAAAAAACCGGATTCCTTGCTTTGCGGGGAAAACGAAGCGTTTGTGGACCTTTCTTCTTCCCACTGTAACTTTTTTTTAATATCGCACTTGCCAACGTTTCCAGAAGAACATTCCCCAATCACTACACTCCACAAGACTCATATCCTCAACGAAACCCATATCCCCATTCCCTCCGGCAACAGCTGCAGTATAACGTCGAAATACGGAGTGTGATTTGGCAACGCCGCAACAGACCTGTAGGTATTATCACTCGGCAGCCGGCTACGTCGCACCCAACGAGTACGAAGTCAACTTTGCACCCAACAGGAACGTCCTCTTCGCCAACAACCTGCGAGTTGCATACGAGAAGCAGGCATCATTCTCTGGTTGCGAGTCTTGCGACTTGCAGGCTTTAGAGTCTCTTGTAAGGTATGATCTTGTTTAAGTTTATCTAAATATACCGTAATATACCTTAGAGTCTCGTGTAGGACATGAGTGCATAGTTTGATTGTACTTGAGGTGCATTTGTGGTGGATAGTGGATACTTATTCTTCCTGGAAGAATATCTTACCTGGACCATCCATCTGCTTCGTTGTTGTCTTTGGTGTAGTATCATATCTCAATTCATAAACTAATGATGTCACCTCTCGCAACTCTCATGCATTCTTTTTTATTGGTTATTTTTTGTTTGGAGATAATATATTCAAACTGTAATTATCATAATACGAAGAAATATACACAATTGGGTGAAAGATCCGTCAACCATTAAAAAAATCATTGATTTCCAATGGAGATGATGGGGAGTTGCAATGCTACCATGGAATCTTATCTATGTTGTATTATGATAATATCAGTAAAAAGTTAAGGGTCATCTTAATTTTAGCAGATGATGAAAGCATATTTGATGATTTGATCCACCACAGTTTGATAGAGAGTAAGAGATCTTTGCCTCTTTACAATCCCAAGGGGACTTTTTCATTTCACTAGCTTGGTTATATTTTTAGTTTGATCAAACATTGATCCTTGATCATCAATGCACAACATGCAAGACTATCTAATATTTTTTTGTAGATGGAAGAATCACAAGATATACAAACACCTCTTGAAGCAAATGTCCACCAGAATCATTAGAAGATGTTATGATGAATGTTAGACAGAAAACGGATATTGCCTGGCAATATGTGACCTTGACAGAGGATGGTAAGAAGAAGTGTATGTATTGTTCTAAAGTATTTTTAGGTGGTGGGATACACAGAGTGAAAGAGCATTTAGCTAAGAAGAGAGGTTCTGTTGCACCTTGCAAAAAAGTACCTAATCACATTCAATTTCAAATGGAGGCAAATCTAGATGAATACAAAGTGGAGAAAAGGAAGAGAAATTCCGCATCTTCTAGTAATTCATTCGGTGTTGAAATTAATGAAGATAGTCCTATGGCAGAGGGATTTTTTCAAAAGACAAACTTAACAGGAGAATCTTCTTCAAAGATAAAGTCATTTTTTTCCACAAAGCACCACACCTGGAAGTCAACCAGGAATCAAATCGGTACTTCAAAGAAAAGAAGAAATTGAAAAGGTTGATATGTTGATTGCTGGTTGGTTGTATGATGCGGGGAATAGCTTTTAATGCTATCGCTCTTCCCAGTTTTCAGATGATGGTTGATGGAATTGCATCTGTTGGATTTGGTTACAAAGCACCAACACCACATGCAGTTCGTGAGCCACTTATGAAGAAAACCATTATTGAATTAAAGGCTCATGTGGAGACACATAGAAAAATTTGAAAGATGAATGGATGCACCATAATGGCTGATGGTTGGACAGATAAAAGGCAACGTACATTGATAAATTTTTTGATTTATTCCACTGCAGGAACTGTATTTTTAAAATCCGTTGATGCCTCTGAACATTCTAAAACAGCAGAACTACTATTTCAACTTTTCAAAGGTTGTGTGTAGACTTTGTGGGATCTGAAAATGTGGTGCACTTTGTCACAGATAATGCAGCCAATTATCAAGCAGCCGGAAAAATGCTCAAAAGACATTATGGTAATATTTTTTGGAGTCCTTGTGTTGCACACTGCCTAGATTTGATATTGGAAAAATTCGATCAGGTTCCAAGAGTGACTTATGGTAATTGAAGCAGCTCGGAAGATTACAAAATTTATATACAATCATAATTTTATTCTTCAATTGATGCGGAGGTTTTTGTATTCTGAGATAATCCGTCCCGCCAGCACTAGATTTGCAACTAACTTTTTGACAATCCAAAGTCTTCTTGATAAAAAAGATGGTCTAGTTTCTATGGTTGCATCAAAAGAATGGACTGACCATAAATTCTCAAAAACCACAATGGGGAAAGAACTTTATGAGATGGTACTCAACACATCATTTTGGAATGAATGTGCAATAGTTGTTGGTATATCTGCACCAGTTGTGAAAGTGTTGCGCATTGTGGACAGTGATGAGAAACCATCTATGGGATTCATATATGAAGCCATGAGAAGAGCACGTGATGCTATTAAAGCAATATTTAACGGGAATTCATCTGAATACATGCCTTATATTGATATTTTTGATGACAAGTGGGATCGACAACTTGGCCATCCACTTCATAAAGCAGGATTACTTTTAAATCCTAAATTCTTCTATAAGGATGAAACCATATCTTTAGATCATCATATTATGGCAGGCTTTCATGATACAATGGAAACTTTGTTCTACAACGATGAGGAAAAAATTGATTGCATCAATGTAGAATTTTCTTTATATAGAGATGCAATGGGTGACTTTGGTCGTGCATCTACCATTCGAAATCGTGGAAAAATGGCTCCAGGTAAACAATGTTGATAATATTTCTATACTTCGTTAATGAATATACAATCTTATATTTTTTATTACAGCTGAATGGTGGAAGATGTATGGTGGGGCAACTCCTGCATTACAATCATTAGCTATCAAAGTTCTTAGCCAAACATGTTCAGCATCTGCATGTGAACGTAATTGGAGTCTGTTTGAACGGATCCATACTTTGAAAAGGAACAAATTAAGCCACAAACGATTGAATGGGTTGGTTTTCATCAATGCTAATCGGCGTCTTAGGTTTGTTCTCCTTCAAAATATTACGAATATCAATGAGCATGTATTTTTATATTTTATAATTAATAATATTTCTTTTAGGAGGAAAAATGAAAGCAATGTAATATCAGATCCAATATCGTTAGATGACATGGATTTGTATGGTGATTGGGTGGAAGAACCTAATACTGAGACATTCAACATAGAGGAGTTGGATGCTTGGATTGATGATCAGATGATCCTATATCAGTGTTGCTCGATATTTGATAAGGTACAATTATACAAGATGAAAATCAATATCGTTACTGCTATATCATAATCACCACAATTGAACAAATTCTATTCATATACTTTTTTTGCAGATACTAACAGTTGGGATCACGAGAGGCATGACAAAGTCTACAATTTTGAGACATAAATTTTTGAAATGCTTTATGTCATTGTCAATCTAAATTTTCGAAGATAGTTTTATGAACTGATTTCCTTGTCTAATGAAACTTTATCGCTTGATTTTCAATGAATGGTTTTGACTCTTAAGTATTATGATACATTTTTAACTCTTTACTGCTTACATCATTTCTTTTTTATCATAGTATTGCATTTTTTATCAGTGCACAACAAGCAAGAACACTTGTGTAAAAAAATATTGATTGATGTTGTTGACTGATGATCGACTCTCTATCTACCGACATATTACAGATATGATTTGAACTTTTAAAGAATAAAGTGGAGACTCCAGGTACGCCATAATTTTCATTATTTAGATATGAGCCTACGTTGTTGTACTTTTTATTAGATGATATGATTTTTTCATGTAAAAGTATATCTGTTTGTATGTAAAATCAATATCCTGAATGGAAAAATCTATTTTTTAACCTATTTATATTCCGGTCCAACCGGTCCGACCTTTACAAAATGAACGGTCCGGTTTTTTATTAATATTTATGAAAGATGATGTCATGCTGATGTCATTAACGGTTCGACCGGTTCAGACCACTGGTTCGACCCGGTCAAACCAAACTTGACAAAAGACCGGTTCAACAGCCGGTCCGGTTTTTAAACCTTGATCTCAACAACATCCATTGTGGGAAACTCATCAGCATCGAAAATCTATCTATTATCTATATATAGAGAGGGGGGGGGGGAAGGGATCCTACTTCATGATGTATGTAACTTATCTACATCATGCTTATGTTTTTCCCAATTTTTTATTTTTTTTGAAAAATCCTTCCGTGGATTTTTCATAACTATATCCATCTAATATGTCATTCAAATTTCGTCAAAAACATATACTCATATGCCCTCCATCAATAACATGTAATTTTAACGGTCTTAGATTTGCTGTAAATTACATGTTCTGGATGGAGAGCATAGGAGTCTCTGTTTCTGACAAAATTTGAATGACAAGCTAGAGGGATATAGTTATGAAAATCCACGGAAGTATTTTTCAAAAAAATTGAGAAAACACAAGCATGATGTAGGTAAGTTACTTACATCATTTAGTAGGATCTCTTTTCTCATATATATATATATATATATATATATATATATATATATGTATATATATATATGTATATATATATAGGGGGTTGATGGGGGCTGCCCTCTGAGGTAGCCAACATGGCTGCCCCACCTTGGCTGCCCCACCTCATTTTTGGCAATTTTTTTAGTTTTTTTTGAAAAATATTACCATGTATATTCATCCCTATATCCCTCCCATATGTCATTCGAATTTCATCAGAAACAGAAACAGAA